>OZ024741.1:206026339-206053839 GCA_964016885.1 Eledone cirrhosa
ATTATTATTATTATGAGGCGGTCGATTGGCAGTATCGGTAGAGGGTCGGACGCCATGCTTTCGAGCATAGTTACATCCCTTTACAATCTGAGTTCAAATCCCGCCGAGGTTGACTTTGCCTTTCATCCTTACGGGGTCGATAAAATAAAGTACCCGTGATGCACTGGGTAATTGCTAGCCTTGTGCCTAAAGTAGAAACAATTATTATTATTATTATTATTGTTATTACTCTTTGAGTCTCAGTCATTGATGTTAGTTAACTGGAAAGTTTGTTGAGATGAATATCAAGCCACTACCTGCAACCACAGATATTCAGGACGTATCGGAGGGTTCTTGCTGTTCCCAGCAAGCATGCCTTTTGAAGCGTTCCAAAAAGCGTGAAGGGGCCAATTTTCTTTAACCATCCCTGGAAACTTTTTGAGATAGTACCTAGTGCGCCTATGACAATCGGGATCACTTTGACTTCATGGCAGTTCCAAATCCTTTTTACCTCCCACTTTAAGTCCTGGTATCGGTTAATTTTCTCCCTCTCCTTCTCTTGCACTCTCGTATCGAATGGGCAGGCCACATCCACAATCAGGCACGATCTTTTTTCTTTGTCCAAAACCACCAGGTCAGGTCTATTGTGTTCCAGTTTCTTGTCCGTCTGTATCCTAAAATCCCACAGCACCTTCACCTGATCGTTTTCTATCACCGCCTCTGGCTTATGCTCATACCACTTCTCAGAATCTGGTAAATTGTTTACTTTGCATAGGTGCCAGTGGATCACCCTGCCCATCACATCATGTCTCCAGCCCTTATAGTGAGTCTGGGCTAGGTGTTTACACTCGGATACAATGTGAGCCACAGTCTCCTATCTCTCTCCACAGATCCTGCACAGTGGGCTAGCCTTCTCCTTGTAAATGTGGTGTTTCAACCACTTCGTTTTGAGGGCCTGCTCCTGCGCAGCCATTAACATTCCTTCTGTAGCCTTTTTAAGGTCTCCTCTTTTCAACCAGTTCCATGTCTATGGATCTCTGAATTCAGTTTTCTCAAAGAAGGTACTATGAAGGGATTTTTACTGAAGGCTGCTCTTACTCCTTCTTGTTATTTCCTCCTTGGACATCCCCTGGCCTATTGTCCCCTCCTTCAGTACAGTTCTGAGCATTGGCTCCTTACTATCAGTCACGTATTTGTGTAGGTTGTTTTTCTCCATCTGAACACAGTCCTCTATGCTGATAAGACCGCTTCCACCTTCAGATCTTCTTAAGTAGAGTCTATCGACATCACTCCTCTTGTGGAACATATTGTAGATAGTCAATAGCTTCCTAGTCTTCCTATCCATTTCTTTTTGTTCAGCAACATTCCATCTCAGAATTCCCGCACTGTACCTAATAATAGACACAGCTCAGGAATTTACTGCACTTATGGCATTCCTACTGTTCAGATGTGACTTTAATACGCTCCTTACTCTCCGAAGGTATTCAGTTCTTATCAATTCCTTCATTTTTTTGTTCTTGATGTCATCAGCCTCCAGAAGGCCCAAATACTTGTATCCTTTCTCAGAGTCAATTTCCTTTATCATCTCACCTGTTGGTATCTGGATCCCGTTACTTCTGCTCAACTTACCCCTCCTCCTCACAATGACTCCACACTTACTAATACCAAATTGCATACATATATCATTGCTGAAAATACGGACAGTGTCAACAAGCACATCCAACTCCTTCTCACTCTTCCTGAAGAGCTTAAGATCGTCCATGAAGAGGAGGTGATTGATGGTAAGCCCTCCCTTTCCCAACCTGTATCCTGCTCTAACATTTCGCAGTACACTGGTCAGGGGCATCAGGGCAAGGATAAACAACAGAGAGGACAGACTATCTCCCTGGAAGATACCGCTCTTGATCTTCACGCTTCCCAAGGATTCTCCAGTTGATGTTAACTCTGTTTCCCAGGACTTCATACTTTTGCCCAACAACTGTCTGATGTTATCTGCCACCCTGAAGATCTCCAGGCTTTTGGTGATCCAAGAATGAGGCACCATGTCAAATGCCTTTTTGTAGTCTATCCATCCCATGGCAAGACCAGTGTGTCTCCTCTTGCAATTCCTCATTACCATCTTATCAATAAGTAACTGGTCCTTTGTACCACGTGACTTCTTTCGGCATCCTTTCTGTTCGTCCGGTAACAAGTTGTTTGTGTGGAGGTGATGGTAGATTTCCTCAGACATAATGCTTGTCAACAGTTTCCACATTACGGACAGACATGTGATAGGTCTATAGTTGGTAACATCATTACCCTTGATTCGGTCTTTCATTATCAGAACTGTGGTACCTTTTGTCAACCACTCTGGTACCTCACCTGACATCAAGCAGTCATTGAACATGGTTGTCAGTTTCGGGTGGAGGGATGTTATGTTTTTAATCCAATACCCCTGCACACCATCTGGGCCAGGTGATTTCCAGTTGGTTAGTCTTTTGGCCTGCCCCTTAAGAGTTTCAACTGTGATACTCAAATCAGTTTGTTGGTGTGCCTGTTCACTGATCTCCTTCTGTACTGTCTCAATCCACACTGCCTGGTCATTATGTTCAACATCCTGCTCCCATATTCCTCTCTAGAATGTTTTAGTTTGTTCCGCCTCAGGGATCAAGTCGTTGCCTCTTTCTTTCCCTTCAAGCTGTCCAAACAGCATCTTCTGGTTGTTGTCGAACATGCGGTTCTGTCTATACTGGCTGACTCTGTTCTCGTATCGCCTGATTTTTGCACTCTTTGCTACAATGCGTTGCTTCAGTTCCTCTATGATAATATTTAGCCTTTTCCTCCTAGTTTTGTACTTTATTTCCAGTCTATTTTTAGTGTCTATGTTTTTTAGTGTCCCATTCAGTAGGGACTCAAGCTTTTCAATGTCATTTCTCATTTCCCTGATTTGACCACTCAGTCGTTTCTTCCACCAAGGCTCTGCTCTTTCTTGTTTGTTGTTTCCTCTCGCTTTTATGCCAAGTAGTTTCCTCACCGTATTTGCTGTTGCTTTGAGGATATTGTTGCACTGGTGAAGGCTCCTCGCCTCAAGGTATGGGATGACTTTGTTTACATTAGCTGTTGTTTCTTTTAACTTTTTCCTGTCTACAAATCTTAGGTTCATAGGTCTCCCACTATCATTGTTAAATTCATCTACCACTAAGTTTAGGATATCTACCAAATCTTGTCCTAGCCCGTCAGCATTCAACTCCTCAGTGGCCGTATCTCTGTTCTAGGTATTATTTATCTCAGCATTCAGATCATTGTCTGTTTCGGGTGGTTCCTCCGTTCTCTCGACCTCTTCACCTTCATTTCCCACTGGCTCGTTTGCCTGGCATACTCCACCCTCCATCTCCAAGCTAATCTCTCTGCTCAGTTCCTCCAGTTCCAGCTCGCTTATCCACCCATTAGTTCTTATTACCCGAGCCTGCCCGGCCAGTTTTTGTTCATCTAATTTAAATGGACCAATCTCGTTCCAGATGTTATGCATCCTTTTCCTATAGCCTTTCTCCTTGGGGTTACTCTTCAGGTAACATTGCATGACAGTTCTATTCAATTCTTTCGTCCAGTTGGTTCTGGTCCCTTTCCTTCTTGTTCTTCCTCCGACACCAGCAGTATTTGGTTGACAGCCAGGTCCCTGCTGCTGAGCCAGGGAGCACCTGTTGGGTAAGAGTCTGTCACATGACATTCTAGTCTCCATTTCACCGTTATTCGAACTGTTTAGGTTCGACATTTAAACACTCTTATCGAGGATTGGCGAATGTATGGTTACATAACCACCGGTGAATTACTTGTCTCCGGTGGTTTCGTCACCCCACGTGACTTTTGTGTGGCATTATCACGCTGTAGACGAACCCAAACAAACAGGCAGAAAAAAACCCCAAAATGAATAAGCATAAGTTTCATTGTAATGTAGTGTTTGAATGTCTGACTTAGTTTTTCCCTTCCCTTCTCTGTCCGTCCGTTTGTTTTTCCTCTTCATTTTTATTTCCTTTACGTTTTTCATTTTGCTGTGCTGCTTTGATTTTGATTTTTTTGTTTTGATTTTGACCGGGTCATCAATTCAGTCTATTTATATATTTTGATGCCTTCCTCTTTTAGTGAGAATTCTACAATGTAGCAGGGGCTAGCGGAAGAGAATAGCGGCGGTAGTGACAATGAGGCAGCGGCGGCGGCGCGATGGCGGTGCTGTGCCAGCAGCAACTAGCAGGAGGTAGTGGGAGAGAATAGCGGCGGTAGCGATAATGAGGCAGCGGCGGTGGCGATGTGGTCGTATTACTGTAGCGATGGTGTTGAAGATGGAGTAGAAATTTGAGTCGACTTGACTAGAGTTTTCATCGTGGCAGTGGTGGTGGCACTGGTGGTGAAATTATCTTTAGTGAAATTATCATTAGTCGCGTATGTGTTGACATAAATTCCATAATATTGGAATTAAACATTTTGTTAAAATTAAAACTTGATTTTGATTATTGTTTTTTTTAAATTTTGACCGGGTCATCAATTCAGTCTATTTATATATTTCGATGTTTTCCTCTTTTAGTGAGAATTCTACAATGTAGCAGGGGATAGCGGGAGAGAATAGCGGCGGTAGTGATATTGAGGCAGCGGCGGCGGTGGTGGCAGTGCTGTGCCAGCAGCAACTAGCAGGAGGTATTGGGAGAGAGTAGCGGCGGTAGCGATAATGAGGTAGTGGTGGTGGTGATGATGTGGTCGTATTACTGTAGTGATGGTGTTGAAGTTGGAGTAGAAATGTGAGTCGACTTGACCAGAGTTTTCATCGTGGTAGTGGTGGTGGTATTGGTGGTGAAATTATATTTACTGAAATTATCGTTAGTCGCGTATATGTGTTGACATATTTCCATAATATTGGAATTAAACATTTTGTTAAAACTAAAACTTGAGGCAATAGTAATAGTAATTATTATTATTATGCTGAGATTGGTGGTGGTGGTGGTGAAATTGCCGTTATCGGGCTGTTGTGTTTAGTGTACACAGAGGAGTGATGGGGTAGGTGGTGTATCTAGTTTCTGATGTTGGTGAAATTGCTGTTATTTGACTGTTCTATATAGTGTAGACAGAGGGGGTTTTCTTCCATTTATAACCATTTTCTTTTTTGAATATAAGATGTATAATACAAAATTGAATATTTGAGCGATATAACAATATATTGTGGATCCGAATTTTTGGGGACTCAAGCTGGATGTTTTATGCAACATTTGTACTAAGAATTGTTATTTCACAATTGATTTAAATATGTTAAAAAATCAAAACTTACGGGAGCGATTCCTCGACCTTCTATTATTATTATTATTATTATTATTATTATTATTATTATTATTATTATTATTATTATTATTATTATTATTATTGTTATTGTTATTCCTTGAATCTCAGTCATTGATGTTGGTTAACTGGAAAGTCCGTTGGATTGAATATCAAGCCACTACCTGCAGCCTCAGATATTCAGGACGTATCGGAGGGTTCTTGCTGTTCCAAGCAAGCATGCCTTTTGAAGCGTTCCAAAAAGCGTGAAGGGGCCGATTTTCTTTAACCATCCCTGGAAACTTTTGGAGATAGTCCCCAGTGCGCCTATGACAATCGGGATCACTTTGACTTCATGGCAGTTCCAAATCCTTTTCACCTCCCACTTTAGGTCCTGGTATCGGTTAATTTTCTCCCTCTCCTTCTCTTGCACTCTCGTGTCGAACGGGCAGGCCACATCCACAATCAGGCACGATCTTTTTTCTTTGTCCACAACCACCAGGTCAGGTCTATTGTGTTCCAGTTTTTGTCCGTCTGTATCCTAAAATCCCACAGCACCTTCACCTGATTGTTCTCCATCACCGCCTCTGGCCTATGCTCATACCATTTCTCAGAATGTGGTAGATTGTTTACTTTGCACAGGTGCCAGTGGATCACCCTGCCCATCACATCGTGTCTCCAGCCCTTATAGTGGGTCTGGGCTAGGTGTTTACACTCGGACACAATGTGAGCCACGGTCTCCTCTCTCTCTCCACAGATCCTGCACAGTGGGCTAGCCTCCTCCTTGTAGATATGGTGTTTCAACCACTGTTTCAACCATTATTATTATTATTATTATTATTATTATTATTATTATTATTATTATTATTATTATTATTATTATTATTATTATCATAATTATTATTATTATTATTGTTGTTATTCCTTGAATCTCAGTCATTGATGTTGGTTAACTGGAAAGTCCGTTGGATTGAATATCAAGCCACTACCTGCAGCCTCAGATATTCAGGACGTATCGGAGGGTTCTTGCTGTTCCAAGCAAGCATGCCTTTTGAAGCGTTCCAAAAAGCGTGAAGGGGCCGATTTTCTTTAACCATCCCTGGAAACTTTTGGAGATAGTCCCCAGTGCGCCTATGACAATCGGGATCACTTTGACTTCATGGCAGTTCCAGATCCTTTTCACCTCCCACTTTAGGTCCTGGTATCGGTTAATTTTCTCCCTCTCCTTCTCTTGCACTCTCGTGTCGAACGGGCAGGCCACATCCACAATCAGACACGATCTTTTTTCTTTGTCCACAACCACCAGGTCAGGTCTATTGTGTTCCAGTTTTTTGTCCGTCTGTATTCTAAAATCCCACAGCACCTTCACCTGATTGTTCTCCATCACCGCCTCTGGCCTATGCTCATACCACTTCTCAGAATGTGGTAAATTGTTTACTTTGCACAGGTGCCAGTGGATCACCCTGCCCATCACATCGTGTCTCCAGCCCTTATAGTGGGTCTGGGCTAGGTGTTTACACTCGGACACAATGTGAGGCACAGTCTCCTCTCTCTCTCCACAGATCCTGCACAGTGGGCTAGCCTCCTCCTTGTAGATATGGTGCTTCAACCACTTCGTTTTGAGGGCCTGCTCCTGCGCAGCCATTAGCATTCCTTCTGTAGCCTTTTTGAGGTCTCCTCTTCTCAACCAGTTCCATGTCTGTGGATCTCTAAATTCAGTTTTCTCAAAGAAGGTACTATGAAGGGATTTTCCCTTAAGGTTGCTCTTCCTCCTTGATGTTATTTCCTCCTTGGACATCCCCTGGCCTACTGTCCCCTCCTTCAGTACAGTTCTGAGCATTGGCTCCTTACTATAGGTCACGTATTTGTATAGGTTGTTTTTCTCCATCCGAACACAGTCCTCTATACTGATAAGACCTCTTCCACCCTCAGATCTCCTTAGGTAGAGTCTATCGACATCACTCCTCTTGTGGAACATGTTGTAGATAGTCAATAGCTTCCTAGTCTTCCTATCCATTTCTTTTTGTTCAGCAACATTCCATCTCAGAATTCCCGCACTGTACCTAATAATAGACACAGCTCGGGAATTTACTGCGCTTATGGCATTTCTGCTGTTCAGATGTGATTTCAATACGCTCCTTACTCTCCGAATGTATTCAGTTCTTAACAATTCCTTCATTTTTTTGTTCTTTATGCCATCAGCCTCCAGAACGCCCAAATACTTGTATCCTTCCTCAGAGTCAATTTCCTTTATCATCTCACCTGTTGGTATCTGGATCCCGTTACTTCTGCTCAACCTACCCCTCTTCATCACAATGACTCCACATTTACCAATACCAAACTGCATACATATATCACTGCTGAAAATACGGACAGTGTCAACAAGCACATCCAACTCCTTCTCACTTTTCCCGACGAGCTTAAGATCGTCCATGAAGAGGAGGTGATTGATGGTAAGCTCTCCCCTTCCCAACTTGTATCCTGCTCTCACTTTTCGCAGCATAATGGTCAAGGGCATCAGGGCAAGGACAAACAACAGAGGGGACAGGCTATCTCCCTGGAAGATACCTCTCTTGATCTTCACGCTTCCCAAGGATACTCCAGTTGATGTCAACTCTGTCTCCCAGGACCCCATACTCCTGCCTAGCAACTGTCTGATGTTATCTGCCACCTTGAAGATCTTCAGGCTTTTGGTGATCCAGGAATGGGGCACCATGTCAAATGCCTTTCTGTAGTCTATCCATCCCATGGCAAGATCAGTGTGTCTCCTCCTGCAATTCCCCATTACCATCTTATCAATAAGTAACTGGTCCTTTGTACCACGTGACTTCTTTCGGCATCCTTTCTGTTCGTCCGGTAACAAGTTGTTTGTGTGGAGGTGATGGTAGATTTCCTCAGACACAATGCTCGTCAACAGTTTCCACATTACGGACAGACATGTGATAGGTCTATAGTTGGTAACATCATTACCCTTGATTCGGTCTTTCATTATCAGAACTGTGGTACCTTTTGTCAACCACTCTGGCACCTCACCCGACACCAAGCAGTCATTGAACATGGCCGTCAGCTTCGGGTGGAGGGATGTTAAATGTTTAATCCAATACCCCTGCACACCATCTGGGCCTGGCGATTTCCAGTTGGTTAGTTTTTTGGCCTGCCCCTTAAGAGTTTCAACTGTGATACTCAACTCAGTTTGTTGTTGTGCCTGCTCACCGATCTCTTATTATTATTATTATTATTATTATTATTATTATTATTATTATTATTATTATTATTATTATTATTATTATTGGCGACCTACGTAGTAAATCGTATCATCGTGAGCTCCGCAAAGGTTTGTTATTCCTGTTTGTTAAAAATTGCCATTTATGGAAAATTTTATTGTTAACTGTTTATAAGCGCACATACATTGTTTTCCGAAAAGGACACCCAAAAAGATTGGGGCCTTGTGCCCAAAATTTTAAACTTCTATGATAAATCAAAAAATTTCTTTGAAAAAAAAATGGCTAATTCACCTCTGCACCAAGCAGCTGAGAGCCTTCCTCACAAACTAACACCTCACACCGACACCACCATTGTAAATATTACTACGTTTGCCAACACAAAAAATTTAAGCAGTAGCAATATTTTAAATTTGTCTCTGGCAGACATTCATTTCCCGCCATTACCAATGACTGCAGGTGCTAAAGCCGCCACCACCACTACCGCGACAACCCCCACCCCACCACCACCGCGACAATCACTTGTGCAGCCAGTCATTGCCTCCCCTACTTCAGCGGCTGTTATCGGCTTTTCGCAACATTCCGCCACCACCGCGACAACAGAAACAAAAGGAAAAAATAAATCAACTCGTGATGTTGAAATATTTTCAACCAAAATGGACTTTTCCTCACCGAACACCACTGACGTCACCACCACCACAACTGAAACTAAAATTAATAATAACAAAAATAACGATAACAACAACAGCAACAATGACATTAAAAAAACCACCCTGAGTTTTGCCAGAGTAGCAAAATAGTGCGAAGCATTTACGGTAACTCAGGAGGAATTAGAAAATGCCAAAAAAATGGTAAAGAAAGATGGGTACAGTGTCACCCTCACCCCCCCACCTAATAAAATGGAGCATCGACGCCTATGCACCGTGTCGTATCGAACAATTAATGTAAAATCGCGCCGAGTGGAACGGGCATCCGAGTCCCAAATCCAAAAAGCTTTGGGACATGTGTGGGCAAGAAAAACCCACATCAGACGTGGGCAGAAGTATGGAACCGTGGACGTGTTCTTTGAAACACCAGGGGAGGCTAGAGAACATTCCATGGCCCCATTAAGAAGTGACGACTTCACACTCGTCCCAAGCTATTGTGGCCAGAGACTCGTAAAGATCAGGGTGACCCACGTTCCACCGGCCATCGAAATTCCCTGGCTAATAGCGGCCGTCCTCGCCGGCATCGAAGCCAACACAAAGATAATAGCAATAGCAAAAGAAAAGCAGGAGAACTGGTCTGGATCTGGGATGGAGCTCCTGATCCAAGCGGACCAAAAAAGCATTGAGGAGATCCGAGGTAATAGACCTCACTGACGGCAGCCACCTCACCGTAATTGTCGAGGGCAGAAGGCCTAGGTGTGTCGTTTGTGGTGAAGGAACCCACCTAAGGATAAAAGGCCACCTCTCCTACCCACCCCAGTGACTCAACCATCAACACCACCAGTAGCAGAGATGGCAACAACAACTGTAGCAACAACAACAGAAGCAACTATAACAGCAACAACCCCAGCAACAGTAGCAAAACCAACACCACCACCACCAGCAAATCCACACCACCACCACCCAACGCTTCAGAACTAGCACCAGCGCCTACACCATCCACCACGCCACAACCAAAACTAACGCCTGTAGAGGATTTTCCACTCCCCGGCCTACCACAACTGGAGACAGATTGTGGCGACAAGGAGTGGAAAACGGTATCAGAAAAAAAGAAAAAAGAAACCAAAAAAGAAAAAATTCTCTTCCTTCCCCCTCCAAAAACAAAATACAGAGGGAAACAAATAAATTAACAAACAAAAAAGTTAGGACAGATATGCCACCATCCACACCAGCATCACCAACCCCATCACCCCAAACACCAACACCATCACCATCATTAACCCCAACACCACCATCACCTACACCACAAAAGTTACCAAAATGCGAAACAGAAACAAACCCACAACAAACGCAAACAAAACAAAACAACCAAAACGATACACACTACAGGGCATTAAATTTGAACAACAACCAATTATTACACTACATCCAACACAACACCAGCATCACAGAAAAAGACTACACAACAACCCCAAAATTCACACCACCTCCACACATACAAATCACTCGCATCACACAGAAAACGTACATGACACTAAAACAAAAATTCCCCAAAGACATCGGAGACTTCCGACAAGCACTCTCCAGGAGGATTTATAAGGACATCCTTCCTCAGGAGGCCACAAGCAGTGAAAAGGATGGAAAAACCGTCCTTCCTCTACGAGAAGTAATGTAAGTGGTCTTTCCCATCTTTTCCACTCCATTTCAACATGACCTCACTCAGAATAGGCAGCATAAATGCGCGTGGCTTGGGGTCGTCATGGAAGCAGGGCCACCTGCTCAACGACCTCAGGTCACTAAACATAGATGTAGTGGCCAACAGCGAGACCAGAATCTCCGAAGCACGGGCCTTCGCACCGATCTTCGGCGGCTACGATGTGTACGCATCACCCAGCCGTCCGGGATCGGGGGATGGGGTTGCTGTGCTGTTTCGGAGAGGTTTGGATCTTGCCATACGGGCCATCTTCCTGGACCCAGAAGGTAAGTTGGTGGTGCTGGACGTGACCAGCGGAGACGGGCAAGCTTTCAGGTTAGTGGCCGTCTATGCCCCGACAGGAGCAGGGCGGCCTGATTTCTTCCGGCGTCTGGAGACCTTTCTTGGAACGTCCCGCTCTTTAGTATTAGTGGGCAACTGGAACGGGATCTTAGATGCACGCTGGGATTGTGTGAGATTAGTGGATAGGGGAGGAGGGTGAAAGAGTCTCACCAACCTGCTCAGGCGTTTTGAACTGTCTGACAGGTACCGATTGGATTTCCCGAATGTACCAATGTGGACTTGGACAAATCGTATAGGGTCATCCAGATCATATCTAGATAGAGTATTTTGTAGGGAAATACATAGGTCTAGCATAGGCTGTCCACAATTCAAGATAGTCAGCTACACGGACCACAAATTCGTGATCTGTGTGCTTGACTTAGATAGGCTTCATAGACAAGGACCCGGCTACTGGAAGCTAAACGCGTCCTTACCAGCGCGCAAGGCCTACAGAGACCGGATTAGCGAACTAGTTAAGCGGGCGTTGACGGGGGCCATCGTCAACAACAAGTGGTGGTTTGCTCTGAAAAGAGCAATTAGAATAGAGTCCATTAGGTTTAGTAAGGCTTTAGCAATAGAGAAAAATAGAGCAGAGGAAGAATTAGTTAGAAAATTAGACGAGGCGCTTTGCAAAGGCATCGCGACCGACGTACTTGCGGCGAAATTGGCCCTTGACCAATTCTTCAATGCAAAGTACGAAGGCTGCGTTGTCAGAGCTAGGGTGCGTGCTCTCAGACACGAGGGGACGAAAGCCGTTCAATGGGCCCGAGTGGCGGAGGCGCGTCGTGGGTACAAAGCCACGATCCGGTCTTTGGTGGACCACGACGGGCGCATGCTACTCGATGCCGGGAAAATGTGTGAGGCTTTTCAGCGACACTTCGCTCAACTGTTCGGGGGCAGCGGCGGGCCGGATCGAGGGATGGACTTTAGTGTCTACCTCGACGGACTGCCGCGGCTCTCGGCCACTGAGGCGGAGTGTTGCGAAAAGCCGATAACAGCCGCTGAAGTACGGGAGGCAATGACTGGCTGCACAAGTGGTAAATCGCCTGGTTTGGATGGTCTGCCCTATGAACTTTACGTACAAATGCCAGACTTGTTCGGAGGCCTCTTGGCGGACGTCTACTGCAACTGGCAGCAGAACGGAAGAATTCCCAGCTCTGTGAGCCGAGGAGCGGTGGCGCTGCTGAGAAAGGATCCGAACAAGAGGGATAACATAGATAATTTTATGCCCATAACTCTGCTAAACACAGAGTTCAAGATTTTGGCCAAGGTGCTAGCAAAGAGGTTGGCGCTTGTCGTTGGTGGTCTGGTGGGAGAGGCGCAGACATGCGCCATTCCCGACAGATCCATCCACGACAACCTCCACCTCATGCGATACATCGTAGAGAGGGTAGCTAGGGAACCTGACACGGGTCGGTCTTTGATAAATTTTGATCAGTAGAAAGCCTTCGATAGGGTCGACCATCGTTACCTAGCGGCAGTCCTGAGGGCGGCTGGCTTTGGGCCCGTCTTCAGAAGCTGGATCGCTGCCATGCACAGCGACATCTGCTCTGTGGTGAGAGTGAACGGTCACCTTTCGGAACCGTTCAACATCATGCGCTCGGTCCGCCAAGGATGTCCCCTCTCGTCCCTTTTGTACGTATTGACTCTCGAGCCATTACTGCACAAACTGGAGACGTTGAGGGGGGTCCCGCGCGAACTAGGATGCGGAAGATCCGTGTCAGCATATGCGGACGATGTCACCGTAGTGGTGTCGAGCGCCAAACACATCGAGGCGATCGGCACTACACTAAGAGAATACGAAGCGGTGAGTGGAGCAATGATCAACCAGGAAAAGTCAGTGGGCCTGCAGCTCGGCACCGGAGAGGCAGGTCCGTGCCGTCCAACAGCGTCGTCGGGCGCTGGACGGATGGACCGGTTAAATTGCTAGGGGTCTGGTTCAGTCCGGACCTCCAGACGGACAAAAACTGGGACGAGGTGACGAGCATGGCGGCTTCTCTCACCCATAAATGGGCCGAGAGGAAGCTATCCTTGAAATGTCGAGCGGAGGTGGCTAACGCGTACATCGCGTCTGTCATCTGCTACCGCCTGACCGTCGTACCTTGTCCTAAGCCTCGCCTGACTGCGCTGGAGCGTTTGCTCTTTCGCTTTTTGTGGAAGGGACGCGCTCCGATGGTCAGGCAGTCCATCTGTTGTCAACACCCGCTACGTGGAGGGCTGGGCATGCCGTGGCTGATGATGCGCAGGCACGCGCTCAGGCCACGACATCTCCACCTCTTCCTCGACGGTGATCAGGTGTGGTCGTCCTTTGCTAGACACGTATTTCCCCAGCTCGTTTCCTTGACGGAGCTGCAGTCCTGGGTCAAGCGAAGACCGAGAGGGAGCGCCTGGAGACTGGAATGTCTTCAAGCGCTCACAGCCCTCGACCAATCGAGCAATGTGATCGGTGGAAACTCCACCTCGGCGTTCTATAGAGGATTAGTGGAGGGGAAGAGCGACGACGTACTTGGGGAAACTCTAGGCGTCGACGAAAATCAACTAGCCAATCTCTTCGGAAGAACTTTCGGGCCAGGGCCTATGGACAACTTCCAGAAATCTCTGGCCTGGCAGTGCTACCGAGGAGACTTGCCAGTTGGGGATAAAATCTACAGGCATGGAGGTGCCGTCAGCCGGGCATGTCCGAGATGCGCGCAGGGCGACGAAACCGTCCTGCACGCACTCGTCCAGTGTCCGAAAATTGCTGACTTGTGCGTTTATGTTGAACACCTGCTGTCGCGTGTAGGACGGATCCGGCTATCACCTGAGTCCATCGTGAGGATTGCCCCGCCCTTCTCCTTTAGCCGGGAAGGGCAGGCAGTTTTTATCTGTCTGGTGGCCATGGCGAAAGCGATAGTATCGTGGACACGTTTGAAAGGGCTGAAGACAAGCACTTACCTCTTCGGTGATGCTCTGATTGACTTTTTCAAATTTCATTTGAAAAGGAAAATCAGAGTAGAGAGGGAAGTGCTCTCTTCCCAGCATTTTGTTGAAAGATGGGTGAGAGCAGCAAGAATGGCCCGAGTGAATGGGCCTACTCTGAGTATATATCTGTAAATTAAAGGTGGAAAACTGGGAGAGGGCACTTGCCTTGGTGGTCAGGGTCACTGTGGCCTTTTACTGGGCTTTCTCCACAAATGTCCCTCCGAAGTCTCCCCCTATTGGGGAATTTTTCATTGTTATTTTTTTGTTACATCCTCTGTTTTTGTTTTTTACACGCAGAAATGCCCATTTGTACCGTACTGTATTGTCCTTCACTGTCCTTAATGTCTACTTTATGTAAACCCTTGTGGTTAATAAAGAAATCATTATTATTATCATTCTTCTTCTTCTTCTTCTTCTTCTTCTTCTTCTTCTTCTTCTTCTTATTATTATTATTATTATTATTATTATTATTATTATTATTATTATTATTATTATTATATATAGGGCGGTGGATTGGCAGTATCGGTAGAGGGTCGGACGCCATGCTTTGCAACGTAGAGTTACGCCCCTTTATGATCTGAGTTTAAATCTCGCCGAGGTTAACTTTGCCTTTCATCCTTACGGGGTCGATAAAATAAAGTACCAGTCACGCACTGGGGTCGATTTAATCGACTTTCCCCTCTCCTAAAATTGCTGGCCTTGTGCCTATATAAGAAATCATTATTATATATATATATAATAATTGTTTCTACTTTTGGCACAAGGCCAGCAATTATCCAGTGCATTACTGGTACTTTATTTTATCGACCCCATAAGGATGAAAGGCAAAGTTAACCTCGGAATTCAAATCCCGCTGAGGTTAACTTTGCCTTTCATCCTTACAGAGTCGATAAAATAAAGTACCAGTAATGCACTGAGTAATTGCTGGCCTTGTGCCAAAAGTAGAAGCAATTATTATATATATATAGGAAAAGAGTCAGGACCCCGACGTCGGAGCTCCGGCCGTTTCGACAGCTAGATCGGATCTAGCAGTCGAAACGGCCGGAGCTCAGCCGTTGGGGTCCTGACTCTTTTCCTATTACCCACTATACTACCCTAAATATCGAGTACTCTAGTATGTCATGGTCCACCTGGTTCCTTACCACACTTTTCATTGTTATACATACATATATATATATATATATATATATATATATATATATATATATATATATATATATATATATATATATATATATATATATATATATATATACATAGTGAAAAATAGAACGGGAACAAAACAGAGAGGCAGTACGAACAAAGGTTTATTAGTTTCACGCTCTTGAGAGTGGGGATACATATATATATATATATGCGTGTGTGCGTGCGTGTGTGTGTTGGTGATTCGCGGTGATGGCTGATATCTGTATAGGAAATACTGATGATCTCAGTCCTTTAGTTGACTAGAAATACATTTTTTTTTATCCAGGCAAGAGAGAATGTTTCTGACTTTTTATGCACCAAAATCCTCTTCACAAAAATAATTGGCTTTATAGAGTTGCTTCCATGACGTATATCAGATTCGTTATTTTAACTGTCAATTTTATCTGCCAACAACTAACACAACGTTAGATTTAGCTGTTAAAAATCGAATACAATTTCCCCAGAGAATTTCTTTGCTGCGCTAACGATTGATTTATTACATTTCCAACCACCGGGTTCCGCATTGTATCAGAGAATATTTTCAATTGAGTTAGACGAAGTAATTACACGTTAATAACAGACTTCTTTAACTGACATGCTATACTCAACTATTATTTTATTTCTATTTTGATGTCCTACAATGCCTAGTCGTCAATAGTCTGATGTATTGTTTACTAGCAAACCTTGCAATGTACTTTCAATAAGTTCGAACAGCTATCAAGAGATTCTATTGCATTCTATCAGGTTTGCTCCTATTCAATATGGAAACAGCACATGCGATGGCTCTGCTGGAACTGCAGAATATCTCAATGGTATTGCTATTGTTCTTTGTTCTTGCTAAATAAATGACATTTTAGAATTATTTTTCAAATTCTTTCAAGGTATTCATCAACATTTTATTTTCCATTCTGGGGATTCATACACATAATACACACACACAGACACACGCACACGCACACACACACACACACACACACACACACACACACACACACACACACACACACATACTCAGAGACATGCTCAGTCATACAGACATGCACTCACATACACATGAATACACTTATCTCTACATACAGCCACGCGCAGCGCACACACACACTCACAAATAGTGCTTATGTACTCATAGTCTTACACACACACACACACCCTGATGCACTCACATGTAGCACACAAAAACGCAAATATTCATACACTTTCTCTCTCCTTCACTCATACATGCACATGCACACACACACACACACACACACACACACACACACACACACACACACACACACACACACACACACACACACACAGTTAACCCCATGCATATGTACACATTCATACAAATACTACACATACAAGCGTACACACATAAATTCACATACACATACGCACACGCATGCCAAACACTCACTCAGAATTACATGTACAAACGCTCATACAAGCACGCACACATACATACGTGCACATATACATATGCATACATAAATTCATATACATATAAGCGAATAAACGTACAAACTCTTTATCTTTCTCTCAGAAGGATATACATACACCTACATATGTATACACACACACATACTTATGCACACACTGACAAATACAGAAACTTTATCTCTCTTTTACATTCACAAATCACACACACACACATACAAGCGTACACACATACATGCACACATACATTTCTATTTTCATGCACGCATTAGCGTTAAATACAACACATACATTTCCATTTCCTTTAGAGATTCACTATCGTCTGTTGTAAGTGATAGGTCGATCAGGGGTCTCAGTCACTTCCTTTCATGATGTTCATTGATTACTACTACTACTACTACTACTCCCCCCGCCTAACCCTACCCCCCCCCTCCTACCACCACCACCACCGTCACCACCACCACCGTCACCACCACCACCATAACTACTACTACTACTACTACTACTACAACTACTACTACTACTACTACTACTACTATTACTCCCCCCCCTACCCCCCTACCACCACCACCACAGTCACCACCACCACCATAACTACTACTACTACTACTACTACTACTACTACTACTACTACTACTACTACTACTACTACTACTACCGTTGGTGTTGGATTTGGGGATTTTCAGACCAATTTCCCTTATCTCTGTAGTATTACAGCCATCCCTTGTAATCGATTACGACTTAAAAGAATGGAGCTTGCTTTCGTTAATTGATTTAGGAACCCATGCAGTAGTGAGTTGAGCCAGGTATTTTTTCGGTCATATCTCTCTTGATCTAACCTAATCATACCCAATTTTTTCACCTCCAAGGGCCATTTCATTTAAATAGTTATTTCCGCTACAATTACCGTCCATCTAGATAATACATCGATAATAATTGTTTCTACTTTTGGCACAAGGCCAGCAATTACCCCAGTGCATTACTGTTGCTTTATTTTATCGACACCGTAAGGATGAAAGGCAAAGTTAACCTCGGCGGGATTTGAACTCAGTACGCAAAGGGCCATAACTCTATGCTGCAAAGCATGGTGTTTGACGCTCTACCGATACTGCCAATCCACCACCCTTATAATTAGTAAGCGGTATTGAACCCGAAACCAGGACCTCCACCGTCTCTAATACTTACCACGAGGCCACCGAGACAGCTATAATAATTGTTTCTACTTTTGGAACAAGGCCAGCAATTACCCAGTGCATTACTGGTACTTTATTTTATTGAACCCGTAAGGATGAAAGGCAAAGTGAACCTCGGTGGGATTTGAACTCAGAATGAGACCGCTATAATAATGGTTTCTGATTTAAGCACAAGGTCAACGAGGGGGGAGGGGATTGATTAAATCGACGCCAGTGCGTTACTGGTACTTTATTTGATCAACCCCATAAGGATGAAAGGCAAAGCTAACTTCGGTGGGATTTGAACTCAGAACGTAAAGGGCCATAAATAAGCCACAAAGCATGTTGTCCGATGTTCTATCGGTCCCGCCCATCCATCGCACATTAATAATTACTAATTGTTTCTACTTTTTGGCACAAGGCCAGCAATTACCCCAGTGCGTTACTGGTATTTATTCTATCGACCCCGTAAGGATGAAAGGCAAAGTTAACCTCGGTGGGATTTGAACCAAGAACTCTATGTTTCAAAGCTTGGTGCCTGACACTACCGATACTGCCAATCCACCAATAATAATGGAAAGAGAGGCCTTTTTATGCAAAGAGAAAACGAACACCTAATACAGTGTGCATGTTGTTTTTACTAAGTACTCGAAACGCTAAACTTCAAGGACCCCAGGCTGGAGACCACTGATCTAACCGAATGTCCATGATGTGAGAGCTGGAAGGAGTTAGGGCTGCTCTAGCATTAGGCTTGTACATGCTTTGTCCACCCCCAAAGAATGAAAGACAATGTGGAGCTTACCGTGATTTACAGAGAGCAGAGAGTCGGAACATATAACGCTCTAATGACTCTACAGAAAAATTATTGTGACCATTGAGAAATTTGTTACTGGTAAATTTTGTGTCAAAACCTTGTTTCTTGCTCATTAAAAGTCATGATGATGTAGGTTTTACTAGCCAGTCACCAACAATGGGAAGTGGGAGGTGATCCAGGCAGCAAATTTGTTTTGAAGCCTCAATCCTCCCTTTGCTTTTCTCCTAGGAAAGACTCCCCACCCACCTCATATACGAGGGGCTTCAAAAAGTTCGTAGAAAAAGTACATAACTAAAAATCATATGCAGGGATTTTGATCCCAATTCACTCGTATGTTCCCGTACTAACATGTCATAACATGTTCTAACATGAAGCCTTAAATAAATGTCGCAACGCGGCGCGGCCAGTCGGAAGTCAGCATCCACTTGAGCAGCATGGCTTCCATCAAAACATCAAATTCACGGTGAAGCTAGGGTGTAAGAGCAGCCAAATCATTGACGCTCTGGAGCAAGTTTATGGGGATAATGTCGCAAAGAAATAATCAACAACCTACAAATGGATAAGTCTTTTAGAAGTGGGAGATAAGGTTGAAGATGTAAAAAAAGCTGCTTTGTTATGGTTTAAATCGTATGGCCCTCAGTTTTACACAGATGGACTTAAAGGCTGGTATTAACAATTTCAGAAGTGTATTGACCTAGCTGGAGAATTTGTTGAAAAATAAACATCATAACTTAAACCGTTTTTTCCAACTGTCCTTTTTCCACAAACTTTTTGAAGTTCCCTCGTAGACGCAAATCCAACCACGACCAGCACCACAGTTAGGAGAGGCAGTAGTATCAACAACAGTAATGCAATCAACATACGGAACAAAGAACAACAACACATCCAGCAACAGTAACGATGGAAACAATAGCAGCAGCAGTATCAGCAGCAAGGATAAAGAAAAAAACCTAACACCACCGACACGAGTTCTATGACACGGTTGAACGTTACAGAACCAACTAGCTCGAGTATAACTACAGTTTTTTAAATTATAAGCCTCACCTCACAGCGGTGATTATAATTCAAAACCATGGTTATACGTATCTACCTAAAACTTTTCTTAGAATATATAATATACTAGGTTCTGTATTTAATATTGCAGGACATTCCTCCGATCATAAATCTGTATGCATGTAGATGCCTACATACACATATATGAACATCCTCGCACATTTTATAACCTCCTACATCATATGATATACATTACGTGTTTAGATTCTTATAGACCCCCCCCCCAAAAAAAAAAAGAAAATCATGCTTATTATTATGGATTTCAAAACGGCAGCACGGGTTTCCACCTCGCTCCGAAGGTGGGTCATTATTCAACGGTTAAAACCTATTTTGGGGTTCTAAAACAGATTCAATTTTGTTTTGTTTGTGACAGTTGTCTTAAAAGAGACAACTGAATAAGGCCTGTTGGCCTTATTCAGTTGTCTCTTTTAAGACAGAAACCACAGAAAAACATGTTTTAACACAGTAAAAAAGACAACATGGCGTCAAAATCTTTTTTTTCTTCTCTTTCACTCTATCTTTCCTTAAAAAACGCACGTGTTTACAGTCCCGTCGCCACCATCACTCAACAAGCATACGGCTACAGGGCGAGAAACAGCGACAACAACAACAATAACAATAAAAGCTGAGAATACCAGATATTCCGCCAGACATGAACATTTGGGGTATTGTGGGCTGCGTTGTCTTTGGAGATCTGGACACACTCCTCAAATGTAAACGCAAATAAAGGAAAAATTGTTGTGGGATGAATCTGGAGCTTCTGCTTCATATATATCCAGACTAAATAGAAAAGATCCTGGACCAAATACAGCTGCCCAACGGTGTAGACCTCCGAATAAATAGAGAAGGCAACAAACATAAACGTAAATCGACAACCCATTTGAGAGCCACCTGCCCGTAATAAGCCGGAAACCAGAGGCTACTGCTACTACTAACATCTCGGACTCAGGAGCAGCAGAAGCAGTAACAACAACAACAGCAGTAGCAGCAGCACCACCACCACCAGTATGCTACAAATATAGTAACAACAACAATAGAAGCTGAGACAATTACAACAGAAGCTCTACCATTACCAATAACAACAACACCAACGACTGTGGAAGACATACCTCACTCTGATGTCACACAGATGGAGTCGGGTTGTGACGAGGGTGAGGAATGGTAAGCCATCTGCCACAAGAACAAAAAGTAAAGAAAAATCTCTTTGTTTTCGCTCTCAAAAAGATGTAGGGGTGGGGAACATGGGGAAAAGAAAAAAAACTAACGTCTCAAAGCAACAAATGCCAACACTCACACAAACATCACCATCACCCCACCACCATCACCATCAACGCCACAACAGAACCCCCTCCCCCGCCAAAAAAAAATAACCCATCCTAAAAACAACCTAACTTCCACCCCCAACAACAACAAAAACAAAAAAAAACCCCGCAACAACAACAAAAAAAAACAAACAAACCTAAAACAACAGAACTGAAGAACCACATTAAGCACAATACCACAATTACGGATTACATCACCCCCAAAAACCTTACCCTGCCCACATTTCTTCAGGTGCCTAAAAAACTTTCTTGGAACGGTGTCTTAGACGCAC
This sequence comes from Eledone cirrhosa, assembly GCA_964016885.1. Taxonomy (NCBI): domain Eukaryota; kingdom Metazoa; phylum Mollusca; class Cephalopoda; order Octopoda; family Eledonidae; genus Eledone; species Eledone cirrhosa. Next base: position 206,047,703 of record OZ024741.1, read on the forward strand.
GCTGGGACTATATAGGATTAGCAGATAGGGAGGGCGTGTAAAATCTTCACCCGTCTGACAGGTACCAACTGAATTTCCCAGATGTGTCGATGTGGACATGGTCAAACCGCGCCCGGATAGCCCAGATCGTATCTAGATATGGTATTCTGTAGAGAAATAGATGTCTAATATCAATATTGTCCACAATCAAAGCAGTCGACTACACAGACCATACATTTGTGATATGTACGGTCGGCTTAGATAGGATAGACAGGCACGGGGTTACTGAAGCTAAACGCATCGTTTCCGGCGCGCAAATATTACAGAGACTGGATTAATGAATTAGTTAAGAAAGCCTTGATGGGGGCAATCGTTAACAACAAATGGGGGTTCGCCTTGAAAAGGGCAAGTAGAGTAGAGTAAATAAGGTTTAGTAAAGGAGTTGTGATAGAAAAAATCTAGACTAGAGGGAGAACCAGTTAGAGGCCAATAGAGAAGGCATCGCAGACGACGTGCCTGCTGTGAGATTTGCGCTTAACGAATTTTTCAATGCGAAGCACGAAGGCTGAGTTGTCAGAGCTAAGGCGCCTGCTGTCAGACTCGAGGCGATGTAAGCCATTCGATAAACCCGAGTAACAGAGGCGCGGCGTGGCAACAAAGCCACAATTCGTTTATGGCGAATGACGCCGGGCGCACGGTACTTGACCCCAAGCAGATTGTGCCGTTTTTCAGCAACACTTCACGCAAATGTTATAGAGCAGTGGTGGGTCAGCTTCAGGGACGGATTTCAGTTCCTACATCAATGTCTTGCCACGGCTCTCGGCGAGGGGTTCGGTGTGCTGCGAAAAGCCGATTATAGCCAACGAAATATGGGACGTGATGGTTAACTGATCAAGAGATAAATCACCGGATTTGTTCGGCATTTCTGAGCAGACGTTGACGCCAACTGGTAGCAGAACGGAAGTATTTCCAGCTCTGTGAGCCGAAAGATGGTGGCGTTGCTAAGAAAGGATCCGAACAAAGGGGGCTATAAAGATAATTTAAAGCTCATAATTCTGCTAAACGCCAAGGTGTTAGCGACGAGCATGGCGCTTGTCGTTAGTGATCTGATAGGAGAGGCGCAAACATGTGCCATTCCGGATAGATCCGTTCATGATAACCTCCACCTTATGCAATACACGAGTGGGGTTCTGATCAATAGAGATCAATCGAAAGCTTTCGATAGGGTCGACCATCGGTACCTGTCGGTAGTCCTCACAGAAGTGGGCTTCGAGCTTGTATTCAGAGGATGGATTGCTGCAACGCACAGTGACATCGCTTCAGTGGTTAGAGTGAACGGCTACTTCTCGGAACCTTTCAACATTGTGCGTTCGGTTCGCCAAGGTTGTACTCTCTCATCTCTGTTGTATGTGTTGACTCTTCAGCTACTACTACATATATTGGAAACTTTGAGGCGCAGCCTACGTAAACTAGGATGTAGAAGATCCGTGTCAGCATGTGCTGATGACGTCACCGTAGTGGTGTCGAGCAGCAAACATATTTAGTTGATCGACACTGCTTTCGAGAAATACGGAACGATAACAGGAGCAAAAATTAACCAGGAAAAGTGGGTGAGCCTGCAGCTCGGCACCTGGAGAGGCAAGTCCATGCCGTTCAACAACGTCGTCGGGTGCTGGACGGACATGTTAAATTGCTCGAGGTCGGATTTGGTCCCCAAACTAGGACGAGGTAACGTGCAGCGTATCCACTCTCACATAGAAATGAGCCGAGAGGAATCTATCTCCGAAAGGTCGGGCAGAGGTAACGAACGTGTACATCGTGCCTATCGTTTACTACCGACTGATTGTCGTGCTTTCTCCTGTTCTGACCGCACAGGAACGTTTGATCTTTCGCCTTTTGTGGATGGTCAGGCGGTCCATTTACTGCCAACACCTGCTAAGTAGAGGACTAGGTATGCTGTAACTGATGATTCACAAACAAGCGCTCAGGCTACGTCCTCTCCAGCTTTACCTCAACAGTGAACAGGTGTGGTCACCGTTTGCTAGACGAAGTTTTTCACAACTCTTTTACTTGGCAAAACTGCAGTCTCGAGTCAAGCAAAGACTCAACTTGGAAACTGGAATGTCGTCAAGCTGCTAATCGAGCAGTGCGATCGGTGGAAACTCCACCTTAGCTTTCTATAGAGGTTTGTTGTCGGGTAAATACAACGACAATCTTGAGGAATTTGTAGGAGTCGACAGAGTTTTCTAGGAGTTTTCCAGAGGACTTTCAATCCAGGCCTATGGATAACTTCCAGAAATCCCTGGCCTGGCAGTGCTACCAATGAGCTTTACCAGTTCGAGATAAACTCTGCAAACATAGAAGTGCTGTTAGCTGGGCCTGCCCAAGATGCGCGCAGGGTGATGAAACCGTCCGACACGCACTCATCAAGTGCCCGAGAATTGCTGATCTGTGGGTTTCTGTTGAACACATCTGCTGCCACTCTGTGGGACGGATCCGACTATCAACTCTGTCCATTTTGAAGATCGACCGCCATTTTCCTTTAGAGTGGAAGGAGAGGCAGTTTTTATTTTCCTGGTGGCTAAGGCGACAGAGGTCGTTTGGTGGACGCGATTGAAAGGTTCGAAGACAAGCACCTTTCTCTTCGGCGAAGCCATGATTAACCTTTTTAGGTTTCACCTGAAGAAAATGAAAATCAGTGTAGAGAGGGAAATGCTGCCTTCCAACAAGTTTGTTGAAAGGTGGATGAGATAGGCTAGCATGGTCCGAGTGAATGGGCTTAAAGTGTGTATGAGCCTGTAAATTGGAGAACATATTAGGGAGGGTATTTGCCCTAGCCGTCAATGTTACCGTGGCCTTTTGTGGGCTTTCTTCATGAGTGTCCCTCGGAGGTATCACCATTTTGGGGAATTTGTTATGTTTTTATTTTAAATGTTCATTTTAGTCTTCTTTATAAACCTTTCCCTCACACAAAACATCCACACTGTATCGTCCTTATTGTCCACTTAATGTAAGTCATGTGTGGCTAATAAAGAAATCATCATCATCATAATCATTATTGGCAGTATCGGTAGAGCGTCAAACACCATGCTTTGCAGCATAAAGTTATGGCCCTTCACGTTCTGAGTTCAAATCCCACTGAGGTTAGCTTTACCTTTCATCCTTTCGGGGTCGATAAAATAAAGCACCGGTAACGCACTGGCGTCGATTTAATTGACTTTCTCCTTCCTTTCAAATTGCTGGCCTTGAGACTAAAGTAGAAATCATCATTATTATCGTTATTGAATATCTTTACAGGAAATTAATCTAAAAGCAAGAGTAGAAGTGAACCACAGCGGAAATAAGAATCTTTGTCAATCACTGAACTGACAAATACAAAATTCAACGGCATAAATAATGGTTATCCCACTCTCTTACCTACTCTCACATGCTGGTGGCAGTATAATCAACAGGTTCCTCTCCACCAAATATTTGTGGCTTTGTGCCAAAGCGAGACAATTATAAAATCCAGAATAATATACGTGAAGAGATAATCTATTTTTTAAAATGACAATTATTGTTATTATATAAAACAGGACTGCTTTTATTTTAAGAATGGTTTATAAATAACAAAATAAAATTAAAATGGTAATAAACCCGCAAACACTATCTAATTATCCTTAATTTAGTTAAAATTAATCAAATAATCATTAGTATTCATTTACGAATTTAGGGAAATTTAATAGAGTACCTTTAAGGAATTACGTTAAGTTTGTGTTAATTACAAAGATTACGAACAAATCTTAATCTTTCAACATAATTAGGTATTCATGTTGAAGTATACGCCCCCTAGTCGATCGATGAGTGTGAATGAGAAGGAATTTAAATATACTTGACAATTTAATTAGTTATCTAATTGGAAGTGGAGATTTGTAAGGGTGAGGAGAATGTTTAATAGCATTATCAAAGTATACTCATTCACATGTTTATGAAACTTATATTAGTTATAGAAGACAATATTTGCTATGTAGCCTCATTATTTGGATTGGCAGTATCAGTAGAGCCTCAGACACCATACTTTGCAGCATCGAGTTATGGCCCTTTACGTTTTGAGTTCAAATCCCGCTGAGGTTAGCTTTGTCTTTCATGCTTACGGGGTCGATAAAACAAAGCACCAGTAATACACTGAGGGTAATTGCTGGCCTTGTGCTAAAAGTAGAAACAATTATTCATTATTCATGTATGCATTCAATATTTGTCGGTATCCACACAGTCACAATATATCAACTTGAAGTGTTTAATCAGGGTGGAGAGGTCAGTGCTCATGACTCTTTTTTAGACTCTCCGAGACAAGGAGGGCAAAAGATATCTTGAAATCGGGGACATGGTTCGAATGTGTGCAGCCGTGTAAGGCCAGGTGTTATTACTAAAACGGGGGATGTATTAAGACTGCCATGACCATCCATCCCTACCCTGGTAGACAACAGGGGAATTTGAAATAAGAATGAAAGAGCCCTAACAAATACAAGACATCTCGTCAGACAGTCTGATAATTCCCCCAATCAACCACTCTGGACTTTTAGTTTATTTCATTGCCCTCTAAAGGATGAAAGGCAACGTGGCAAAATTCTTCTATGTTTACATCAGACAGCTGATATTTATTTCGATGTATTAATCAGAGAAGAAAGTCTCTGAAACTGTTGATCGGAAGGGAGGAAATGAGGCAGATATACTCAAACAGTAGTGGAATTCTCGATAAATGTATTCAATGACCAAGTATTGGTGTTAAACCAATACCTGAATAACAATGGATTATTTCTACCTCCCAATATATATATCATGCAACTGACATGGATTCTCTTCAATGGTGTAGTTAACCCTTATAGAGTAGATATGGGATCAAAATTATTTCAGCAATAACCAGCCCTTCTTTTTTCCTTATATAAGACAGTAGGATAGGATATGAGGGAGATTTGGCTGCTATCTGTAGGGGATCATGCAACCAGGTAGAGCTTCTGTCGTGGCTGCCGTCCATGTTTATATTTATGGCCATCTTCAGGAACAAATGAGCGACACAAAAAAAAATAATAATAAACAAACACACAAACAAACAATAGTAACAACAGCGATAATAGTAATAAACACAACAACGAGGTCTCTTATTTGGTAGCTCGACCAGCTGGAAATGGTAGCCAAATTTCACTCAAATCACATCCAAAAGAGACACATTTGGTAATGTCCTGAATACGTTAAATATGGATAAAATAATGGACACATTATTGTGCTGTAGTTGTATTTGTTGTGCTCGGTCTGTTCGGTCCGGTTTAACCTAAGGCTAAACAAGAACAACAACATCAACTGCCAGCTCTTAGTATAAAACCAGTGCAAACAGTCCCAAAGAGGAATAAATTAGTTTAGCATTAGGAGAAAGAAAACTAACGTTTCAGGCATGACGCTTTTTATCTGATGGTAGCGGATAGAAAGATTAGGAATTCGATCATATCAGAAAAAATATCAATTCAACATTTATACTTGAAACTTTATAATCTTCCACAACAAACCAATTTACGTGATCCAAACGGTTTATATTCGTTGATTAAAGCAGTCGATTTCACAGTCATGAGAACATCGGTTAGAATGCGTTGTAATGCTTGTGCTGTCTTTCTGCGTTTTCCTTTCAATGTTCACCGAGGTCTACTTTGTGATTTATCCTTCCATGATCAATAGAGAGAGGAGTATCAGCTCAATGCTGGTGTAGCCTTCTTTCCCTCTGGTTGTTATATCCTGGATGCTATGCTGGCTTACGTGTGAGAGGGATGGGATTTTGTCCGTGGTTGCTCTTAAATGAATGGGAACCTAGAACCTTTAGTAAAAGTTTGGTATATACTACCAAGGCATCCTCGATTGCGAGTAACGGCCGTTGTTTACATTCATTAGTTGCTGACACAGTTTATTGACTTGCTCCTCGGATTTTACTGTCTAATTTGTGCAGTCAATAGATTTAATCAGCCACAATGCCATGCACTTATTTGGTTAGTTTGCAAATTCAAAATCGATTGCTGGATCACATCATCACTGAGCTTGTTGGACATACATTTTTACTATCCAAATGAATATATACATCATCGAGTAAACGAGATGTCTGTGCGGTCGCACAGCCAGTCAGAAATTTGTGATGT
>OZ024741.1:206058839-206076339 GCA_964016885.1 Eledone cirrhosa
GTTTTTCTAAGGGGTTGTCGTTATTTCTATCGTCATAGTTGTGTGTGTTGCTATTATTGTTATCATGGTGGTTGTTGTTGTTTCCATCATTAGCATTAATATTATTATTGTTATGATTGCTAGATGTATTGTTGTTTACTTCACCGTTATTGTTGTTGTTGTTACTGCTATTTCTACCATTGTGGTTGTTACTATTATTATGTTTCTTGTTTTTGTTGATGTTGCTACATGTACTATTTCCATTATTACCACTGTGGTTATTGTTGTTGTTCGTATTGTTACCGTTATTACTACTGTGGTCACTGTTGCTGTGTCTGTGGTTAACGTTTCTATTATTATTATTATTGTGGTTGTTGTTGTTCTGTCTATCGCTAGTATTATTGCCATTATCACTATTTCTCACTTTCCTGCCATTGTTATGGTTATGGCTGTTATTTCTATACCCAGAGTTATTGTTTATATTACTACTACCGTTATTATTGTTGTTGTTGTTTACCTTTGCATTCCAACGTATTTTTGTGAAACACTTTTCCAGCTCCGTTTTGCATTCCATAGGGTTAATCTTTTTGTAGATGGCAAATTTTGGTGGTAACTTTAGGATTTGTTGTTCTTGTTCACTGATTAAAGTGTTCCCATAGATATTTACTGTGTGGTCATTGGTAAATACTTCCGGTAGTTTTACATCACTCATACGGATGTTGTCGATGTTATCTGGGTATTTTTGAGAATATTCGATTTTCCTTTCTTGTAGTTTTTTTCTTATTCATCCATTCTAATTTCTTCTTGAAATGCCTACAGCATTCGTTTTGAGCATATTTCGTTTCGCGTCGGATGACGCTCATGAAGTCATCTCTCTCGTTTGCTGTGATGAGATTTCGGATTTCCTTACCGTTGATGCGTTTTTGTCTGTAGAGTGCGTTGACTTTTGTGTATGTTGTTCTTTTCATATTAACTGTTATTGTGTGTTTTAGCCGTACAGCTTGTGTTTTGTTCAATAATAAATTATTTACTTGTTTTGATATGTTTGTTGTGTATGTTTTGGAGGAAACACAGTGTTTTAAGAAGCGGATTTGTTCTGTTGTTATTGTAGTTTTTATATAACAGAAAACAGTGTCTTTCAATAACCTTTCAGCTTGGCACAAGCTAATGCCATAGCGGCGATGAATTAGTTTTGCGAGGTTTTTTATATGAAATCGTGTGTCGAAACAGATATTGTTATATTTGGGGAGGGTCATATTTGCGTAATATTGCCAGAATTAATAACAGAACACACTCACTGTTTGGTTGGTTTTCGCTTCTCGCTGTCTTTTATATATATATATCTGCGATCTAACTTACTCGGTCCTCAATGTTGCCATTGACTGACCGGCGGTCAAAAATAATACAGATACAATATAGACACAAACACATATATATAGTTTACATAATTTACATAAATCTTTCGTTGCACATCTGCAACATCGTCAGTGGTGTTATATTCATTGTTCCTCCTGTTGTGTTGTATGTCTACGCCATTTTTTTTTTGTTCAGTCTGTCTATATATTTATTTATTTATTTGCTTGTTTGTTTATCTTATTTTATTTTGTCTTCTTTGCGCATGCGTTTGCGTGTGTGTATAGTGTGATGTGTGACTAGTGTGTATAGTGTTGTGTCTGCTGGGTGACTAGTGTGTGTTTATGTGCTTGTGTATGTATTTATTTATCTTATTTTATTTTATTTTATTTACTTATTTATACTTCTCTTAGGTCAGTGTTGTTTGTTTGGGTGTTGTTGTTGTTCCACTCATTCTTTCTGTTTAGCTTTGGTCTTCTAATTTCTATTTCACTGGCCTCTCTGATTTGCCTATCTGCTGGGTCATTCCTATGTTTAGATATTATTCTAATTTCTATGTTGTCTATGTTACCGTCATGTTGTTGTCTAGCATGTTCGTATAGTACTGACCCGTTTTTTCGTCCTTTTAGTTCCCCCCAGTGTTGGTCTATCCTTTCACCTATGCTACGAGCTGTCTCACCTATGTATGTTGTTTTCATGTTTCTGCAAGTACCCTCTGTACATCTTATGCTATAGACTACGTTTCTAGTTTTACAGTTTATCCGGGGGTTCACCTTACAAATGATACATTTCCTATTGGTACAGTGGGTTTTCTTAAAAGGGTAGGTTTTGCTGATCAGGGATTTTATGGTGGTTCCTGGCTTTTCTACCACCTTTATTTTTAAGTGGGTCTTTCTCAGGGCCTTTCTACACTGGTTAGCTAATTTCCCTCCAGGGGTGGCGTCCACAAACATGACACTCTGATATCTCTGGTTGTCGTACCATGATGTGGCCTTCCCTATCTTATGTCTAGCCCTATCTAAGCTATTCCATGATTTGCTCCTGTATAGTGGGCAAATTCCTTTCATGTCCAGTTCTATGAGGGTCTTATACTTTTCCATGGCTCCTTCGTATACTCTGACTCTGTCTCTTTGGTTGTAGCCAGAGAACTGCATGCGGTTGATGAAGTGTTGGATGTGTCCTTCCATTTCTGTTGGGTCGCACATGCTGGACACATTCTTCATCACTCGTACCAAATCTGCGATCAGAATATTAAACTTAGCACTACTGGACATTGCTGAGTTTTTGAGTATCAGGTATTTGGAGGCCATGGGTTTAGCATAGTGTGAGTGGAGAATTTGGGCTCTCTCGTCTATAGTGTTAATCCAGAGTTCTGTGTCTAATACAGGTAGTCTATTGTTAGGGTGTTTGGAAGGGAAGTCTATAGTTACAGTTATACTCTGGTGTATGGAATTAGCTATCTGCTGGATGCTTTCCATCGTGCTACGTTCTAAATCAAACTTGTTAGTGCTCTCTAGTGGGGGTGTTCTTATAACTATATTGATATCGTCTACATAACGAGAGTACATGATGAGGTCTATGGAGCTTTCATTAAGGAGATCTTTAAGTCTCCTTTCCCACCATACCATGAAAAGGTTGGCAACATCACCAGCTATGCTGACGCCGATGGCTGCTCCCTCATTTTGGGTGTAGATTTTCTCATTGAACTTAAATATGTGGCCCTTTAGGGTAGTTTTGATACTAGCCCCTATTGCATGTGCGACCATTTTTCTTACCTGATCAGTGTTTTGGGGGGTCCGTATAGCTTTGGTCCACCCAATCCACCTTCCTATGGGAGTCTTTTTAGCCATTGAGGTTATGGTGGGGGGTCTACCTCTTATAGGTCTACTAGGGCAGAAACATCTAAGGTCATGGCTGTCTAGGTAGTCAGTGTCGTAGGTAAGTCTAAGTAGGAGGCCCATTAAAACTATCCATAGTACAGAGTACTCACAACCTCTAACTGGATTATCTAAAACGATAACTTATTATCCCATATATATATATATATATATATATATATATATATATATATATACGATATATTAACAAATGGAAAGCATATTTATAAAACCATATTTATTTCATTATACATATTTCAAGGGCCACCAAGGCAAACTATGGTGCGCTTTCATCAGATAAAATATAATATAGGTTAGTATTATAAATAAATATTGACATACCCTGAAAAAATGCAACCATTCTGGTTGGAATGCCCTGGATAGTGGAGTTATTAGATTTATTGTTGGTTTATTATGCAAATTAGTGTTGGAAAGGTTTAAATAACAGTATATTTATTATTTATCCACGCTTTATTATTATTTATTGTTTATCAATGCTACGGTATTCATCCACGCTATATTCATTTCTTCGCATCTTCTCTCAAAATTACGCTATTCTCTCTCACTTAAATATACTCAGGTTTTTTTTCTCTTTCTTTCTTTCGTTTTTTTCTCTTTCTTTCTTTTTTCCCTATTCCAACGGCTTAATTTAAATATACTGTTATTTAAACCTTTCTGACACTAATTTGCATAATAAACCAACAATAAATCTAATAACTCCACTATCCAGGAGATTCCAAACAGAATGGTTGCATTTTTTCAGGGTATGTCAATATTTATTTATAAAACTAACCTATATTATATTTTATATTTTATCTGATGAAAGCGCACCATAGTTTGCCTTGAAATATGTATAATGAAATAAATATGGCTTTATAAATATAGTTTCCATTTGTTCCATTTGTTAATATATCGTATATTTACTCCAATAATTTGTTGAGTGCATTATATCAGTTATAAAAATATTTTGCTTGTTGTATCCCAACAAATTAAATATAACCTCTATATATATATATATATATATATATATAAGCATCCCTTACAAACTCAAATTTACACATTGCTCCAAACCTTGTTGAGCGTTTCACATAGTAGCAGACAAAAGCCACAATGATAACGTTATAACTATTATAACGTTATAAGAATTATAACCGAACGAAGTTAATTTTAACCTGTTGACTTACACTTCGTGTTTTATATATATATATATATATATATATATATATACGTCGGAAAGGTACAGAAAAAAAGAGTGCTCTATGTAGGTTACAGAGCTTATTAGTTATGTAATAAACAACATAAGATAATTATTTCATTTACCAGTGGTTTCTTGAAAGCAGATAAATCAGCTTTCAGTCGTCAGAATGAATAAAACATGCTGTTTTTATTAAATGTGGATTTCAAAACAAAATAACAAAATATAGATAGATATTTTGTTTTCAAATCCACATTTAATAAAAACACCATGTTTTATTCATTCTGACGACTGAAAGCAGATTTATCTGCTTTCAAGAAACCACTGGTAAATGAACTAATTATCTTATGGTGTTTATTACATAACTATATATATATATATATATATATATCTATATATATATTAGAAAGTGAGGTTTTTTTTACAAAAGGAAAAAAAACGAGGTGTCCTTCACGAGTGAAGGTTTATGGTTTTTTTCGAAAAACCACAAACTTTCCATCTCAATTCTACTTTTGAAAAGCACAAGAACTGCGAAACCGGTAAAGGAACCAAACAAGTATATTTTTTTAAAAGACTCCAGTTGCATTTTCGATTTCATCTTTTTTCCTTATATATATATAAGAAATTAAAAGATGGTTAAAAAGTTCCATATATTTTATTATATACTCCAGTTCTATCAACTGTTGAGAGCTACTTATCTTATATATGTATATATATATATAAGAAATTAAAAGATGGTTAAAAAAGTTCCATGTATTTTATTATGCGCATTTCAAAAACAAATATCATCCAGGGACGATATTTGCGTTCTCAACAGATAAAATAGGGAGACATGATATGAAGCTTAAAAAAACACTTGTGAGCAAGGTAGTGTCTAAACAACATATGATAAATAAATTTAAAGGGTATAGGAGATTGGAAAAAAGGAAAGGAAGGGGAGAAAAGTAAGGAAGAGAAAGAAAGGAAAAAAGAAAAAAAGAAAAAAAGAAAAAAAGAAAAAAAGAAAAAAAGAAAAAAAGAAAAAAAGAAAAAAAGAAAAAAAGAAAAAAAGAAAAAAAGAAAAAAAGAAAAAAGAAAAAAGAAGGAAAGGATAACGGAGGAAGAGTATAATAAGGAGGAAGGAGAGAGAAAGATAGAGGAGAGTAAGAGAGAGAGATAAACATTTAAACTGAGAAACGCTGTCTCCACAGAGAAATAACTGAAAAAACGGTTGTAAATTTATAAATGAATTAAATAAATTAATAAGATTTTAAATTTAAAAGTTAATGAGGCTTATGGATGATGATGCCTATGATTACAGATATAGAAATTAAGTATACTATTTATTTAGGGTTTAAATAGTGAAGGATTTATTAATAAGTGCAAAAAATTATTAAAAAAAGTATAATTAAGATAAAATAAAGTGAAATAAGATAAGGTGAATGAAAATAAAATTAAATGATTTATAAGCTTAGAAGACGATATAGGGTCCTAGTTTGTTTCAATAGATTGTAATAGAAAAAGTAATTATTTAAGTTAATACAAGCATGGAAAGAGAGAAAAACGAAAAAATACGAGGAAGAAAAAATATTACGTCAAAAATTTGTTTACAAAATTCACCTAATGCTAATATTAATAGATTTGACGTAAAAAATTGGGAAATATAGCTACTTAAAAAGTAATGTTGAGAAAAAAAAAATGATATAAGGATGAACTATTTAAAAGAAAAATTTTGTATCGCCAAGAAGATAAAGGAATTTGCTATAGTGAATTAAAAGGTTAAAATATTACAAAAAATTATTAAAAGAAATTAAAAAATTAAACAATTAGGGGACCAAAAATGTTATAGTATGAATGAACTTTGTAGAATGCACTGAAATATGGTGTGTAAAAGAAATATATTTGTGTGAGAAAAAGGTTTTAATCTTAATTATGGAGTAAGATATTAGCTGTATACTTTGTGAAATGACCTAAGCGATTTATGGATGCAAAGCGAAAATAAATCCGTGCGTCTATTTATTATAGAGTTAAAATTAGAGATAATGGTAAATTTTTCCGCTAAGCATAAATTACAAGTTCTGAATAGGGGAGCATTGAAATAAGGAGAAGCGTTGCAAATTTTTCTCTACATTATATACATATATATATGTATATATATATATATCCTTCTTCTGCTTTTTCCAACACTCCATCCATTTCACCACCTCTGGACATCTCCGTCGCTATCGACACCTCCCACCGCTCCTTCGCCACCTCCACCTTCTTCAAACCCTGACGTTGCCTGGCGGATCGGTTCACGGAGCACCTCCGAGACATTCGTCTCGGTGGGAATTCCCTTATCGCCCGCCACTTTGGTTCCGCTGGACCTCCGCCAGCAACCTCACCGTCAATGGCCTGATTAAATGCCACGGGACCTCGAAATCAACTTAGAGCCGAACAAAACACCATCTTCACCCTACAGACCCACACCCCCGGCCTGAAATCCCCACCCCTTAGTTCTTTAGCTTTCGACCGTTCCCCTCCCTCTCTCCTACACCCCCTACTAACACCACTAAAATACTCCCAAGATTCACAGTCCCCCCCCACTTCCAGCTACCGCACCTCATTGGTTCACCCCATCAATAATATAACTTACAACTCCCACCCCTCCCCTATCACACATGCAACCACACCCTCAACACGCACACGCACCAGTATATATATACACTCACTCACACTATTCACACACCCTACTACCACCACTAACCCACACCCACTACATCCACATTCGACCACCCACCACTACAATACTAAACACTCCAACCCATCTTCCTCCTCACAACGCACACACGAACACACGCCAGCATATACACCGATACACAACCTACTCCACAAACACACTACCACCACTAACCTCCCACCCACACACCCTTATTCGACTCCCCTACCACTAATAATACTAAACCCCACCCTACCACACACACGCACTCACACCCAAACACACACTAGTATATTACACTCACTCATACAGCACCCAGCACATTCTCTCTCCATCCGTACTACCAACACCCCCACATTCATTCTACTAACCCCTCCTCTAATATACATCCCCCCTACACACACCGCCACCCTCTCCCTCAACTGTTCACACAGACTCACCTCCTCTCCTGTCCAACGCACTTCAGCACACACATACACACATTCTACACACCCATACAGGCCACGCCCGCCAACTAACACGACCGTTCCTTACCCTCTTGATTGCTATCTCCTCTCTCTCTCGCATTCTTCGCCCTGCCTTCTCCACCCCCTGCATTGACCTTCTTGACCACTTCCTGTTGCACGCCCCACAACTTCTGCTTCCTCCTCACTTATTCCACGGATCCTACATCGCTGGTCACACTCTTTGGATATCCACCTTTTAATACCCGTATTTTCACCATCTGTCCACACACTCACCGGGTAAACATTCAGGAACACACACACACAAACACTTATACCATTTTCGCATACACACAACCATACATTCCCACGTATCCACACCACACAAAAACACACACACACGTGCTTATCCTCACATACACCTACTCTGCCTCCTGACTCCGTACGCTCCCTCTCTCCCACCGCTTCCGACCCCTCTCCATCCACACGCACACACACGTACACTTACACCCCACCCCCCACACACACACTGGTTTTCCTAATACACGAGCATGGAACCTCGTTCTACCCCAAACTCACACTCACATCCACGCATATACACACACACGTACACCTACACACATACACACACACCCCTTCCGCCCTCCCCGCTTGGACCCCCAACTTCCTTCTCCCTTTCCCCTCCCCATCCATCCACTCACCACCACCTCTAAACGCCTCACACCCTTTCGCCACTTGTTTTCATTTTAATTTGTTTTCCTTCTTTTTAATTTTTTTCCTTCATTTTAATTTTTTTCCTTTTATTTTAGTGTCTTTCCACCACTCCCCCCTCACACCCTCTCGGAACTCTTTTCCTTCCCACCTTTCCCCTGATGAAGGGCTTATGCCCGAAATGTCGTCCCCCACCCCCAGTCTCAAGCGTGACCCTACCAACACTTCGTACTGCACTCCTTGTTTTTGTTTTGCTCTTTGCCCTTATATATATAGGAAAATGTTCAAGCACCCGACGGTAGAGCTCAAGCCTTTGTTTACTTTGGGGGAAAGTTAAAAAAAAATCTTGGTTAACTTTCTGGAGAACTTTCTCGCATTCGTCGGTGCCGATTGTCAAACTGATATCAAGTTATATTGTGTTGGTGTATATATAAAGGATTTGGGTGTGGTGTTACATACACACACACACGCGCGCGCACCCCCCACACATATACCTGGTTGCTGAAAATTTCATTGCTTAAAGGTATCGCGAAAGGGTATAGTTGTTACCTTTACAGGGGAGGTAGGACCGCTGCAATAATTGTGTGAATCTGGGAGGGGTATATGTTGAATAAAATCATAACTGATCCGCCAGTATTTTCTTTTACCTAAAGCCAGGAATTGTCCAGCACGCCGTTATACATAGATCTTTATATACATATAGAAATACACAGACATAGACACTTAAATACTAATATTTATAGGAGAGACTATTTCTCTACTGTAGTTTATTATATGTATTGGTGGATAGTTAATGTCTTTATTGAAGCATCTGTGTATCAATATAGATTAATCAATTATTCACAGAATGCTGAAGAAGACGTTGTTACATTCAGAACTAACCATAAAAGCTCCATGGATGTTGGAATTTAATCTGTTATTATAAATCAATATGTTTCTATATCAATTTCTCAATTTTTCACCTTCCATTTCCTTCTCGATATTACAGTTAGAGATATTTAATTTCATGAAACCGCTATTGTTGATGTCGTCGAATAAAATTATGTTGCGTTTATTGTGCATAAGATAAACTATCAGGTTGATTAGTAACGCTTCCACCATATAATTGGAACCGTCATTTTCTGAGAGAATGTATATGCTTCTCTAAGCTTATGATAATGTTTCTCTATTATACGATATATTATCATTGTTTTACAATATATAGGACCCGTGGCGCTGGAATATAAGCCGCTTAAAATTTTATCCTATTCTCTAGTAATGCTTCAATTGCTACGACTTAAAAAACATGATTTATGATCATTTTTAAAGGCATTAAGACAAACTTTATGTTTCTTCACAAGTAATTTTGCAAGCACTTAAATACCACATATTCTGCCTGAGTCAAACATAATCAGCATCACCCATGATGATGATGATGATGATGATGATGATGATGATGATTTCTTCTTCTTCTTCTTCTTCTTCTTCTTCTTCTTCTTCTTCTTCTTCTTCTTCTTCTTCTTCTTCTTCTTCTTCTTCTTCTTCTTCTTCTTCTTCTTCTTCTTCTTCTTCTTCTTCTTCTTCTTCTTCTTCTTCTTCTTCTTCTTCTTCTTCTTCTTCTTCTTCTTCTTCTTCTTCTTCTTCTTCTTCTTCTTCTTCTTCTTCTTCTTCTATTCAACTTGCTACAGTATTTGCCTTCCATAAAAACAAATAAACAAACAAACACAAATAAATGAGGAACTTACTGTTAAAGAGAAACGCACCAACTGTAAATTCTCATTTTTTAATATTCCACCAATGTATGGGAAATATTGTTTAATACTCTCTATCAATCCCAGATTTAAAGTTACCAAATAGGAGATTATCCTACATTCTTCTCATTCCTTTCTCATCACTGTTTGATTTTCGACCCCCACAGTATTTCATTTGAGGTCTAGATCTCGACCTGACTTTTGAAAGTAAAGTTTTATGTCACCATTCGATTAAAGAAACACAATAAGCTATAGAAATTGAGAACCAGACTAAAAGAAAACGAAAAGAAAGAACCGAGTGGAGTTCCTTTCAAAAGTTTATCTCATTACAACGTTTATTGATTACCTATATATTATCGAAGACTGGACGAGTTACGTATGAAGATTGCGTCGTTCTAGAAGTTCGCATTGCAAACAAATGGTTCATAGTTAGATTCCATTGCAGGGTACTGTAGCATACACTCGAGTTGAAAGGTGATAAACAACTTAACAGACGATGAGTGTGGGGCAAGACAGTCACCACACACACACACATACATATTATATATTATATATGTGTACATACACACATACATATGTGTGCGCGTTAGTATGTATGTAATGATGGTTTTCTGAAGAGGAACTGAGAAAGCCCATAGTTAAAGAAGGTAGTCTTTAGCAAAAGGTATATAAATGTATTTCATATAGCAATGACTTATCTGTTTCAAACATTTGAATTCATCAGGCCTGATAATGTTAAACGAATTAAACTGTTCTAGACCTGTAGAATTTATTTCTCTGTCCCTCTTTCTCTCTTTTCCCTCTCACATACATACATATACATGTATATATATAATTATATATATATATATATATATATATATATATATATATATATATATATATATATATATATATATATATATATATACATATAAAGGTTTACATATATATATATATATAAAGTCATAGATATATATGTGTTTTGCAACGGGTCACTTTCAGGCTCAATGAAGAATTAATAAATTAAATAATCAGAGCTATATATTATAAAACATGTCTATAGAATCGCTAGATAAAATATATACCGTTTCCTCTCCCAATTAGCATAATTAACCAGATAAAAATCAATTAGACCAAGCTATAAGAATAAAGGCTCCTATGAAGAAATCTCCGACAAATAACCGAAAGCAGCCCCCTCGCGGTAGTTACGACGGAGTATTTATCGAATATTTTGGCAGCATGTATAAATCGACCAGATATACAGTCAACTAAACAGAATTAAGTGTAAAATGAACTAGAAGAAAAATGTACATATTTAATTACCTCTACCATGGTTTCGTCCGCATTTTAAGACATCCGATAACATAGGATATCTAGAGCTTCGGATTCATCAGGAAGTTAGCTCCAATTTAGACAATTAATTTTCCAAAGTGATCGCGCCAAGAATACATTAAAAAATGGCTAAGAATCCTAGGAGCCTTTATTCTTATAGCTTGGTCTAATTGATTTTTATCTGGTTAATTATGCTAATTGGGAGAGGAAACGGTATATATTTTATCTAGTGATTCTATAGACATGTTTTATGATATATATATATATATATATATATATATATATATATATATATATATATATATATATATATACATATATATATATATATTTATTCAGGTTTGAAGGTTCACCACTGGATAGAGCTGGTCAATTCCGTATGGTCAATCTTAATGTAATAATATGGAGAGTGCTCAACGTAAAGCAGTTCAACCGTCTTCGTTTTTGTAGTTGGTGGTGCTAGTACGGAGTTAAATATTATAATAAAATGACAGGAGGCTGGACTTGTGTAAATCCTTGAAAGGTTTATTATACTATGATCATTTCAATGACCGGGTTCCGTATGAATCCGGTGATATCATCAGGTATTCGAAATATAATAAATGAATGTAATAGATAAAATACATGGGGTTGAAAATCATAGACCGGAGGACGACCGACCATCTAGCATCCTCCACTTTAGCCGGTCGCCCTCAAGTATTCGGTCTACTTGAGGCTATCTGGTGAGGGGGCCAAAGCTTATAGTGTGCTACTAACCTCCCGGTCAAATAGAAGAAAAACAGAAAGGAAGAGGTAGATAAGTCAACGTTAATATCATGCTACAAGAAAAAAGACAGAAAGAAAGAGGAAGAAAAGGAAGAAGAAGAAAAGTCAGCGTTAATGTCAAGCTACAAGAAGAAAGACAGAAAGAAAGAGGAAGAAAAGTCCGTACTGATGTCAGGCCAGGAATGCCGCGAAAAAATTTATTCTAAAGGACCCGTATCTTAACAGAGGTAAATATAGTGGGGGTCTGCATGTTATAATGTGTGAGCAGAAGATTGGAACGTTAAATTTTTGTTTAGATTTATAGGATGAAGTTATAAAAATTTAAGATTAACATTATAAAATTAAAACAATTAGAAAATTGAAAATTAAACGGTTTAAAATTTTTAAGGTTTTGGGTTGCGAGGTTTAGGTAAAGAAAGAGTTTTTTATGAAGAAACTTTAATTGTATTATAGAGTAAATATTATGTCCTTGTTTAGCATTCAAACAGCATGCGGCGACTGCAAACTCCGGCCAGCCCATCCTAACCGCGTGTCAGCCATTCCGAGTGAGATCGCTTAGCGAAAGATATGGAAATGGATTTTATCTATTACATTCATTTATTATATTTCGAATAGCTGATGATATCACCGGATTCATACGGAACCTGGTCATTGAAATGATCATAGTATAATAAACCTTTCAAGGATTTACACAAGTCCAGCCTCCTGTCATTTTATCATATATATATATATATATATATATATATAATTAAAAGTTTAACAAGGTTCAATGAATTCATCAATGAATAAAGTTTCACAATAGATTATAAACACTCTACAGTAGGTTTTCTGGAGTTATTAATATTACTTCAAAATATTAATAAATATAAACATTCATGTGATGAAATATATTTTATTATACATATTTCAGAGATACTGAGCTATTTCAATAGTACGTCCTCATCAGATAAAATAAGTTGATGCTTGACATACCTTGACTATGACAAAACTCGATATTTATATACCTTAAGTCGAAACATGAAAAATTACATATAATACAGAGGGTGCGTATGAGAATGTGTAAAAAGATATATAAATAATTAATAATATATAATACATAAACTTCTATAACTGTAAACATTTAAATAATAATAATATATTCATACCTCTTTATTGTTGATAGTGTAAGTGATAGATCAAGATAGCAAATCATGAGGAAAGAGAGAAAAAAAGAAAAAAGAGAAAAAAGAAAAGGAAAGAGATTTGATCGTAGGAACAAGCGAAGGGAGAAATGATCAAATGATAGAGAGAGGAAAATAAGTTAAATCGTGTACTCAATGGGAGGGAGATATGTATTGTAACATGTATAATTATATAGGGGGAAAGAATAATGCGTGACCGTTTATTTTCAAATCTTAAGTTAATTGAAAATAGATAATTAATCAAATGACCTAAGATTTTAGACTATAAAATTTTAAAGAATTTATATTGTTGTATTATATCTGAGTTCAAGCAAATGTAACGTGAAAAAGATACATTTATGTCCATCATAACTCCAAATGTATTCACAAGTATATTTAAAAGTATATTAAAATCAAGAATATAATCAATATATAAGTAAAAAAAACCCTTAAAATTAAAATGTTATTAATAAGTCATAAGGCATTATAAATGTATCTAATAAAATATTATTAAAGCAGATGTATCTAGATATACACATTTACATAATTTATATATAGACTATAAATTTTAAGGTTTAAGACGATATTATGTAGTATAATTTCTGTTGAGAGTGTTATAAACTTAATTCAACTAGATTTTACTGTATTTAAAATTTTACATCAATTTAAGTATACAAAAAAATGTATCAACTTGGATCTATGGAGACTTTTATACTATAAATGTATAATCATATCCTCATGAATCGTAAATAACCTTTCAAAGTAATTAAACGGTTTACCAGCCTGAATACATTAAAGGTATCAAATATATCAGATATAAGATTTAGAAAATACACAAACCAAAATTAAATGTATTTAAACAATGTAAAGGTCATACGTACTCAACAAGAGATCAGGTTAACACTTTCAATGTTAAGGTCGAAACCCTTAATCTAATATTAATAATAGTACAAATAATAAAAGCATTACAAGAATTTTTAATCTGAGACAATATTGTTTCACACTCAGAGTTATTAATAAACGTCTACATCATTTCACATTTATTCAATGTTTTTTCCTGATTTTTTGTGAAGCTTGGAATGTCGATGTAACTTTGTGCAAGCAATTTGAGAATAATTCACTTTTTTTGTTAATTAACTTATCATGATTAGTAATTATTAATAGGGTCTCCATATCACAAAGATTGCAGTTAGGTGATACGGATGAATTAATGTAGACTTGGCTATTACAGAGTTTTGACCAAAATATTGAGTACTCTAAATTTTTGTCTTTCAAGGATCATATTAATTGTGATAAAGAAGTGGAGAATTTCTTATCCGGATTCGAAAAAGAGTGCTTGTGATTCGAATATCTTAATTTAAAGCTCGATGAGGTTGCTCCTATATAGTTGTAGGTGATGTTATTTTCTTTAACGATACATTTATAAACTAGGTTCTTATGAAGACAATTATTTTGCAGAGGGCAATTCGATCTATTTCTACAGTTACATTTCGATTTACTGTTATTATTATAATTTAAACTGTACACGTTATCATTGCTAATAGTTGGAGGTGATCTGTTGTGAGTGCTTAGGTTAATGTTATTGTTATTCACAGTATCAATATTATTGCTAATGTTAATATTGCCATTATCCCTAATTGTTTGTTGGTTATGATTAAGAATTCTACTATTTATTTTTGCAATGTTCTGTGCCATGTTCATAGTTGTTGAGTATGATAGCTTAATTGTATGTCTATTGAATATAGAATGGTATTTATGTGTGCTGGGAAAGCATTTATCTAAAGCCTTAAAGAATAAATATGCCAGGGGTGTTTTGATAGCTAAAGATGCGGGAGGTGCATACCAAATCATTGCTTTGGTTCTGATTTTTTTCCGAGAATTATTCTTATTTATATTAAAATAATTTTTAGAGTCCGCTTTATTTATGGTATTCATATTTTTACATAATTTATAAATCGAATTAGTATTATCTAGATATTCAATATTATTTTTATATCCTGCTTGGGTGGTGTATTGGCAGTATCAGTAGAGGGCGGTGGATTGGCAGTATCAGTAGAGGGTCGGACGCCATGCTTTCCAGCATAGTTACGTCCCTTTACGATCTGAGTTCAAATCCCGCCGAGGTTGACTTTGCCTTTCATCCTTACGGGGTCGATAAAATAAAGTACCAGTAATGCACTGGGTAATTGCTGGACTTGTGCCTAAAGTAGAAACAATTATTTTTATATCCTGCTTTATGTAATGCCTCATTATAATATCCAGCTTTTTCATCAAAAATGGATTTATTAGCAGATAATCTAGTTAAGCGTTTTTGAACACTATTGACTATTGCATTTTTCACGGATTTAGGGTGATTTGAGTAATAGTTAACATAATTTAACCTAAATTATGTTTGTAATAATAATTTAACCTAAATTTAACCATAATTTAACCTAAATTATGTTTGTAATAATATCCAAGGAAAATTCAACTGATAAGGTATGTTCCTTGGCTATGTCAAAATTTATAAAACACACTTTATATTTTATCTGATGAAAGCGTACCAAAGTTTTTAGTACCCTTGAAATATGTATAATAGAATAAATATGGTTTTATAAATATAGTTTCCATTTATTTAATATTGTATATATATATATAAAGCTGAGGATGTGTGTGTTAAGGTTTGTAACGTCTGCACGTCCACAATTTCCAACGGATTCTATTCAAAGTGGGGACAATTATTGCTTTTGGTCAGAAAAAGGTTATGAAGCAAAGAAATTTAAAATCCATCAACAATAAGGGCAAAAATCGATCATGATCATCCCCCTCTCTATAATTTAACTGCTTTACTCTCTCTGTCGCTCTTCACTCCCTATATGGCAACACTGCAGTGGAGCGTTCCGTATTGACATACGGCTTATCTGGGGCATTTTCAATCGGCTTATTGCAAATAACAACCCGCAAAATAACACTTCATATAACAGATTAATGCTATAGACATATGAATCGGAATGTTTAAATTATTTATTTTTTACGACTTTAATTGGTTAAATATTAATATGACAACACCCATAGTGTTGTAATTCTGGCAATTCTGCCGAATACACTGATTAGGTGAGTATGCGTTAATGTTTTTTTCTTTTCATATAAAGTCAAATATTTCCATCCAAACACTACCAGTTGGTAGATAATTAGTCATACCTACCCCCAATTTTGTTTGAATATTGCATCTTCATTTACTTTTTTTTCGTTGCCATTTCATCTTCCATTCAATTGTGTTTATCATTTAGTTTCGAATTTCATAAGGTTTTTGTTTAACATTTTCAGATATAATGCCTCCAAAAGAGATGCTCACTTGGTCGTAAAACGATGTCTGCAGCTAAACAGAAAAGAAAACGGTTGAATGAGTCGCAGGAGGAAACTGAACTGCGATTGTCACAAAGTGCTTTACGTTCAGGAAATAGAAGAGCTCCTGAAACCGACGACCAGCGTAGAGAGCGTCTAGCCAGCAATACATCTTACTATACTTCGTCGGGTGCTAAGCTTAGTGATTTAGACCGTTCTATACGTAATTCCTGGAATGCTCTGGCTACTGTCGCTGCTAGAGCCGAAGAATCACACAACGATCGCAGTATTTCTATTATTCCTAACGGCGAGAAAAGTAAATATGTTGACAAAGACATACTACTCGGTCTTCAACGCATGCTTCATGAAAACAACAGCTACGTCCATAGCTTCAAATATGCCTTGGAATCAACACCTGTACCCAACTTCAACATCGTTATTGATGCTGACAAAAGGCCACCTGGGGAGCATGCTCGCCGCTATAACGCCCCCGCATGCAATGAAGTAGCCGTTGTTCTTCATGGAGATCAGCATAAAAAAAGGGACATTGTCATTAAAAGTCGTGACGATACGCTGCAGAGGATTTGTGAAACGCATCGGTCATACGACAGCCTACAATATCCACTGCTTTTTGTTTATGGGGAAGACGGATACCATTTCGGCATTCCTCAAAGCAAGTCAAACAATTCTGACGGGACGTCAAACAATCCTGACGAGACGTTAAACAATCCTGACGAGACGTCAAACAATCCTGACGAGACGTCAAATAAAAGCGTATCCTGAGATGGAGGGAGGGGTATAGGTGGAAGGATTCCTTGATCAGTTTTGATATGTAGACTTTATGTCGTGGAATTCAGTGAGTTAAAGAGAATTAAATTGATCATAGTGGGAGGGATGGATAGAGAGAGAGGGGGGGGGGGAAGATATAAAGAGATAAATATATATATAAAAAAATAAAGATAAAGATAATAA
>OZ024741.1:206081339-206083839 GCA_964016885.1 Eledone cirrhosa
TGTGCGCTTGTTATATACGTATTTATTTACTTATATACGTTTATATAATTATTTATTTATTTGTACACAAGCATACACACATACACATATTTATATGTGCGTGGTTTTGTATACCTATGGTAAGGTTTTGCGTAAGCTTGTGTATGTACGTATCTGTTTGCGTGTATGTATTTATTTGTTCCTATTACTTCTGTAATGTATTTATTTACTTTGTTCTGAACTCTGTAGCGGAGATTCATTCGGTCTCCTAGTTAGAATTTTAGTCTACGACTTCTGCTATACCATTTACGTGGTTTTGTCTTTGCACGCTATTGTTCTCCACGCTCCACATATGACTTATTATCTTCGTTTTTTCGTTCATTGCCACAGAACGTCTCTATGCACCACTTAGAGAACATTAGTCTACGACCTCTTTTATACCATAAACGTGGTTCTGTCCTTGCACGTAATTGTTTTTCACCGCTCCTATTAATGACGTATTATTCGTTTTTTTTCCCGTTCTTTGCCAGCGAACGTCACCATGAACCAAAGTATCGTCTTCCTGTCTTCCTCCGGTTGCAACGTTTTTTGAAATATCCAGTTCTGCGTTTACAGATTGACTTTGTTAGTTTCAGAAGATCCCGTTAAGGGTGAAAGCAGCGATTCTTTGCTTAAACTTTAATCTGTTATTTTAATAAATATTTGCTCTTCGGTTCTTATATATTTGATATATATTTTCCTTATCGAGCCCTCTCTGGATTTTAGTCTTCAATTTTATTATTATTACTATATATATATATATATATATATATATATATATATATATCCAAAAGTTAAATTAAGTTAAGGGTGCCATGTCAGAGAGATATGCGCCATATCCACTGTAAAATATGCTCCAAGATTCCAATGAATAGATCCGAGCGTTTTATATCAACTAGAAATTGATTGACATATATATATATCTAAAATAAATAAATGAAACAATCACAGGGGATAATTTATAGAAGTGTGTAAGCACACACAGCTATGTGGGTAACTAATTAGAGTTTAACTTGAACTTCAAAAATAGATACCTTATAAATTGATTAATCAATTTATAAGGTATCTATTTTTGAAGTTCTAGTTAAACTTGAATTAGTTACCCACATAGCCGTGTGTGCTTACACAATTTTACAAATTATCCCCTGTGATTGTTTCATTTGTTTAATTTAGATATATATATGTCAATCAATTTCTAGTTGATATAAAATGCTCGGATCTCTCTCTATATATATGGATATGTATATGTATGTATATATATATATATATATATATATATATAGTTAAAGAATGAAGAGTAACATGGTTGGCTGTACAATAAGTACTTTATTTAAAGTACTGACAATTGTTTCGTTAATCAGGTGAGTCTAGAGTTCGCTAATCGCTTGAGGTTCGCTAATCATTCGATCTCCAATACATTATTTACCTCTGGTCAACACATCAGAGTACGTAGATATATATATTGGAAAATGTGTGAGATCCTTGGCACAGTTAGGTATATTTGAAAAAAAGGAAAAGAATGACTTCACTTGTAGTGCTAAATAATTTGATTTAATTTTATAATATTATAAATAGATCTTCCAACTCATAACATTATAATATCATAAAATTAAATCAAATTATTTAGCACTACAAGTGAAGATATTCTTTTCCTTTTTTTCAAATATATATATATATATATATATATATATATATATATATATATATATATATATATATATATATATATATTAATAAAAGGAATTCCAACTTTGTCTGATTTACTCGTTTTATTTACAATCCTTTAAAATTTATAATGGTATTAGAATGAAATAGTATGGTAGAATATTAAATGTTAAGTGTTAATTGAACAAGTACTTTCATGCTTTCGCAATCTTCAGGTTCATAATGTGTGGTGACAGTCAAGTGTGCAATTTTCAACTGTAATGAGATGGGTAAATTTTGTGCCTTATATACAGTGAAAAGTAGCTCCAGAATGCTAAATCTTGCAAACTGTATTTCGACCAATCGAATTACTAAAGCTGATTGGTTTAGGCGTCACGGTTGGTTGAGCATGTCTAACGACTACTATTTGACCCTATCCAAAGCATCAATTGTTTTGCTATTTTTAGAAATGATGAAAATAGCATTTTCTAGTAATCATCACCATCAACATCACTTTTATTATTATTATTATTACTGTTGTTGTTGTTAGTGGTCGTAGTCGACATGGTCGTAGTCATAGTCATAGTAGGAGTAAATCCCCATTATTATTGTACATTTAGCTTGGGTTTGAATTTATCAATAAAATTCTTTTCTTTGATTTTTCTCTTGATTTCACTTGGGCTGTGTAATTTGTAGAATGAGAATATTATAAATATTCCCTGACCACATGTTGCTAGATGGTTACTTAGGGGTATCTGACGGACATTTGGGTCTCTGATTTGCTGTCGGTGTACCCGTTCACGTTCCGATAGTACATTTCCAGTTTGACCGACAATTC
>OZ024741.1:206088839-206091339 GCA_964016885.1 Eledone cirrhosa
GCCAACACTAGATACATCCACATACTTCAACAATCATTAACATCATTAACATCATCAACACATATCATACCTCACTCCCAGATCGACTGTATTATACCCCCCCCCCGTCTGCCTTACCCTGTAACACACCGTAACTTCTGATCATGTAATCATCTTGTCGAACATATCACCCCAGCCCCACCACCACCACCATGACCACAACACACATCGCCATACGTCCATAAATTCTTCTCCCCACGATCCCTATGTAACCTTTTAACCTGTAACCCATCGCAATATTCGATCCTGTATATTTTTGTCCCTCACAACTCCACCACCACCACCACAAGACACAACTCCATACTTCATCAACACCGCCAACACATACCTCCACTCCCGAACCAACGCAAGTGTGTGTGTCTGTGTGTAAGTATTTTTTACATATATGGGCGTATAAATATGCGTGCGTATACGCATATATATATATATATGTGTGTGCACATATATGTGTGTGTATATATATGTCTACATATATGTATATAGGTGAATCTGTGTGTATGTGTATGTGTGCGCGTATATGTGCATGTATGTGTATGTGTGTGTGTGTGTGTGTATCTGTGTATGTGTGTGTATACGTGTGTGTATGTGTATGTTTTGTATACGTGTGTGTGCGTTTATGTGCCCATATCCGTATGTGTGTATGAGTGTATGTATGTGTATGTATATATGTATAACACCTTCTCCATTGCCTCTCACCTTCCCCCCATCTTTCTCCATCGCCACCCCCACCGATACTCCCCCCACTCTCCATATTTGTGTCTGCATGCGCGCATGCACATACATGTGTGTATATATACATATGGCTGTATATGCACGTGTGTCGATATGTGTGGGCGAGGGTGTGCGTATGTGTTTTGTGTGTGTTTATACATCAATATATGTGCGCATATATACATATGTGTGTGTGTATACATATATACAACGTATTTGTCAGACGAAGAGCGTCTAGCTATGTATCTCCGTAAGGACTTGACACCACCAACACATCCACCACACCACCACAAACGCCACTACCATAAACAATAACACCACAACCACACCCCCACACACCAACCGGTCTACCGACAATCCACTAACCTCATACCACAGCCCATCCCAGTAAGCGACCATAACCACCATGATATCATCACATCCACCCCCCACACACTCTACAGGCCAAGGCCAACCCACCACCACCACACCACAGCCCATCTCATCCACCGACCGTCACCAACATCTCACCATCACATCCACCCCCACATACACTACAGGCCAGTACATCCCCTTGATCCTTCCCACCAATCAAAACAACTCATTTTGTCAAACTCTTGAAACTCTGACTTTACCACATAGCATGTATTTCATTTTCTTATAGCATTTTAAGAAGGTCCGTCGAGCCGCCGATTATTGAGTCGGGTAGGATCGATACAGATCGAACCTTGAGCTGATCAGTGGCGAAACGCGCGTCACCTATCAATAAATGCAATGAAGGAGTAATCAATCGTCCTTGTTATCCTTTCAATATATTACACTCTGTATAGCTCTACACCTCATCACAGAAGTGAACCTAAACATCGAGTGCTCTCCCGGCTGAACCTGTAGTAACTCCTAGTTACACCCCCTGGATATATATATATAGGGAATGTAACGTCCAGTTACTGTAGGTTCATCCAAGTGAGCACTCGATGCGTAGTTTCCAGACATTACAAATCGTCATTTTCGTTAACATCTGCACTGAACTTCACGTTTTCTTTATTCTCTCTCTCTCCCTCTCTCTCTCACTATATAAATATATATATAGTGAGAGAGAGAGGGAGAGAGAGAGAGGGGGGGGGAGGGATAGAGATAGAGAGAGAGACCGAGAGAGAGAATAAGGAAAACGTGAAGTTCAGTGCAGATGTTAAAGAGTACTTTATTAACAAAGCTGTGATACAAATTTCTATGACGATCGTGGCTACGTAATTGTTCAATCCTGTTACGCGATCTCATAACACAGCATCATTATGTTTTCATAAACGATGTCCGTTCCCTTGATGGAACGGACACCGGCTTGGAAAACATCATTTTTGTCCGTTCCCTTGTTTTAGATCGGATTGCCTCGGAAATGTAACCTTACTACATAATGATGCTGTCTGATGAGATCACACGACTGGTTAAACGATTGAACAATCACGTAACTACGATCGTCATTGAAGTATGTATCACAGCTTTGTTAATAAAGAACTCTTTAACAGCTACACCAAACTTCGTATTTTCCTTAGTCTTCATATACTTTGTCACTGACTGACAAATCATATTTAGAAGAAAAACACATGACGTTGAGTGCTTGATTCGATTTGCATCATTATGTACTGATTGATGCATTGCATACGCAACCCCGATTAGTCAGCATGTTTATCGTAAGTATATATATATATGTGTGTGTTTTACGTGCGTTTCGCACCTATGGGTGATCTTGAGCCAATCTTCTGTGAAACACGCG
>OZ024741.1:206093839-206101339 GCA_964016885.1 Eledone cirrhosa
GTTCTGTGATTTGGATGGAGTATAGAAATACCACTATTCAGTTTCAGCGCTAGAAAAGATTGTACAGGCGGGAGTGAGGATACTCACAAGACCTCGGTTGAACGGGATCCAATTAGGCAGGAGGATTTGCTTAGGTTGAAAGAAAGGTATCTGTGGGTGGTGAAAGTTGTGCACCAAATAGAGAGTTTTAATACAGATCCTTCCTTGATGAAGTCATTGCAGTATTATATGTAGTTAAGACTGAGTTACATATCCCAACGGGAGACTTCAATGTACATGTTGGCATTGACCACCTGACATGGAAAGGAGTGATTAGAAGGAACGGTTATCCCAATCTAAATACAAATGGAGAGAGCTTATAACTTCTGTTCTAATAATGGGCCCTCTATTATGAACACATTCTTCCAGCATAAAGACATCCACAAATATACACGATATAAGGGGAATCGGGGATAGAGATCAGTAATTGATTTTTATACTGTCTCTGATCTCTTCGATTCTGGGCTGGATGTTCATGTTAAGAGAAGAGCTGAGCTGTCAACGAGAGCAGGAATGGAAATCAGTGCAGGGAAGACTGAGACACTCCTCTTCTCAAGAAAGCCTCTACAGTGCACTCTACATGTGAATAGAGTTCCACTGAAGCAGGTAAAGAAGTTGAAGTATCTCGAGGATGTTTTTACAATTGATGGTAGGCAGGAGGCTAAATTAAGTGCAAGAATTGCAGGAACTGGTGCAATAATATGCCAACTTCAGCATTTGGTTATCAGAAGATGGGAGGTATGTGTAAAAGCCGAACTCGCTATCTTCAATTCAGTATTCGTGCCAACCTTTTCCTATGGTCATAAATCTTTGGCAATGACCAAAATAATGTGTTCGCGAATACAAGCAGCCGAAATGTGGTTCCTCCGAAGGGTAGTTGGAGTATTGTTATTCAATAGAGTGTGTAGTTTGGAGACCAGGGAGTCACTCCAGGAAGAGCAACTGCTTCTCCAAATTGTGATATCACAGTTCCGATACTACGGACATGTGGTCAGAACACCTAATGAAAGAATCGCTAGACAACCGACAGAAGACCCAGGCGTAGATACTTGGACAAGATGGCAAGATAACATCCATGAACTGAGCATGGTCTCGATTGGGGTTCCAGTCGTATACTCTAGGGACAGTTGCTCCTGACAGGAACGGGTGGAAGGCGCGCTTGAAGGTCGTGCTCCATGACCTTCCCAGGAAGAAGAAGAAGAAGAAGAAGAAGAAGAAGAAGAAGAAGAAGAAGAAGAAGAAGAAGAAGAAGAAGAAGAAGAAGAAGAAATATATGCGTATGCATACTATCTAGCACCAGGTAAATGATCAAATATATTTCAGACGTCACCATCCTGTCCTTCAGGGATATCTATAATTACATTTTATAAGGCAGTAGAATTTGATTCTAAGAAAATTTAACTGATACTTGTAGTTTCCTTGCTGGTTCGCCAAACACACTTGAATATTATAATGCCCATATCAACTTTCTTGTTGTGGCGTTCTGAGGGGACCAGTATTGAATAAATATTTTAGTATTGTTCATAGAAGAGGCTTATTTCTCCCAGAAGTTGTTTATGGCATGGAATAGAAAGCCATATCTCCCAAACGTTATCAGCAGTAAAGACCACTGAATCATACGTTAATGAATATTATAAATCCTTATTGAGAAACGTGCGTAACATTGATAAAAGTGTTAATATTTGATGGAACCAAAGATATGTGTGTTATATTTCTGGCACTAACTCTTTTAATCTCCTTGGCGTGTATTAAATCCGGTAATATCTTAGTTCTCATCATTGAATATCATTTTATGATCTTCTTATCCTGCCAACACATCTGTTCTCGCCAGTTAAAACATTTAATACTATAATTTATAAGATGAAGTATGATGCTCAGAAGCAGAAAATAACTTAGCTCTTAGCTCTCAGTCCGGATTGTTCCGTCGTGAACATAAGTCAATCAATCGTCTTCAACGCTGTCGGTCGGCAGCAGGTCATTGACATCAGTGCCAGGTGATATTGAGTTTGTAGGTCGCTTTGGAATGACCACCGACAGGTCATCTTCAGTCGGCCTCTTTTCCGCTTGCTTTAGGGTAGAGTCCATGTCATCACCGTTTTGGACGGGCGATATTCAGTGAGGCACAGAATGTGACCCGCAAAACGGAACCAACACTCTGTGACGATCTTGTGCAGTGTACGTGACCTTGCTTCCGCAGGACCTTTTCGTTCCTAACGCGATCTCGCCAGGCGACCTTTAGAATCTTACGCAGACTCCTTTGATGGAAAGTGTTTAGACGCCTATCTGTTTTGGTAGTGTGTTTCTACACTTCTCAGGAATAGATAGCCATGGGAAGTACAATGCTGGTGTACAGGCACAGCTTGATGTACGTACTAATGACTGTGTTTGACCAAATCGAGTGCATCCGTTGGAATACTACGATCGCCTTACCAATCCTTCAGTTGATGCTCAGCTCGATGTCACAGTTGCTCAGGATGTTGCCAAGGTACTTGAAGTGGTCTATCAGGTCCAGCTCACGTTGGCTCACCTTATCTGCCTGGCCTGGGTCACTTCCCACCTTCGTAACCTTGGTCTTTTCGGTGTTGACTCGTAACCCGATCGTCTCACCATTCAGCTGCAGGGAGGTTGTTAGGTCCTGCAGGTTTGTACTGTCCTCAGATAGCAAGGCGATGTCGTCCGCAAATTCCAGGTCTTTCAGCCAGGATATCCCTGCCCACAAGATCCCCCGACCTGCTCCGTCGGCAGTTCTTTTC
This sequence comes from Eledone cirrhosa, assembly GCA_964016885.1. Taxonomy (NCBI): domain Eukaryota; kingdom Metazoa; phylum Mollusca; class Cephalopoda; order Octopoda; family Eledonidae; genus Eledone; species Eledone cirrhosa. Next base: position 206,096,632 of record OZ024741.1, read on the forward strand.
ATCACGAAATCAACTGCCAGCAGGAACAACAGGAGAAAAGATGCAGTCTTGTCTGAGCCCGGATTCGGTTTATTATGCAACAGCTAGAGTTGGAGTACAGGTCTTTGAAGATGGTGATGAACCTCTGTGGAATACCACACAAGCATGCAATGTTCCACAGCACTTCCCTGTGCTCTCTGGAAAATGCTTTTTAAAAGTCAATGAAGTTGACTGCCAGCGGCTTTTGAAGCTCGATGCATTTCTCAATGGTGTTGTGCAATAAAAAGATATGTTTAGCACATGAGTGGTTGCTTCGGAAACCTGCTTGTTCTCTGAGCATAGTGGCTACATCGTGTCGGCGCCGTCGTAGCAACACTGTGCTGAACACTTTGCCGAGACCGACAGCAATGTAAATCCACGCCAGTTAATACAATCTGTTAGATTCCCCTCCTTCAACAATTTAACGATGACTCCCTGTTGCCATCCGAGAGGCACTTGTCCGTCTTACCAGTAGCGGTTTATATGTCTGGTCAGTGTTGTGATAGCATTGTCATCATCAAACTTCAGCATCTCTGCTGAGGTCTCGTCGAGTCCTACGGCCTTGTTGTTCTTGTTCGCATCTCTTGTTTCCTGTTCGGTAATTTGGTCTTCACAGACTTGGAGTGTTGCATCAGTTGCCGCTGGCTCTGAGTTAAAGGCAAATAGGGCACTTGGAAACGGTTGGTTTACTGTCTCCCCTCTCTGGTCTTGTTCGTCTGCTGTCACCAGGGTCTTGCCACTTTTGTCTTTTATTGGCATAGATGGATTGCTCCTTGTCCCAGTCATCACTTACATGATGCGGTAAAGGTTTCTTGTGTCGTTTCGACTGGCTGTTTTTTCTGCTTCTTCTTTTTTCTTTTCCAGCGAGGATCGTCTGTCCAGTCGGCAGCTTTTCTTCACCTGTCGGTTGAGATGGCTGTATGCAGGATCCGTTTCTTCTTTTCTTCCTCTGTTTTGGCAGTGTCCCTTTCTCTTTTTGCCTTTGTCCACTCATCAATCAGTTCCAAGTAGGTTCACAAAACCACTGCTCTCTCCTCATTCTGCGCCTTCTCACAGCCCCCTGCACTGCTTCAGTCACGGCAGCTGTAAATAGCGCTCACTGTTCTCCTAGGTCCGCTGTCTCACCCAGCTGCTGACATCGGTTCTTTAAGCTTCTCTACCGCGTACGGCCTCGGCCTTTCTCGCTGTATCCGTTTCTTCAGGCGCACCTGTAGATTGGCTTGCAGCAGATGGTGGTCCGAGCCAACGCCTGCACCCGTATACACTCTGACATTGTGTACTGAGGATCTCCAGCGCTAACTAACGCATATATAGTCGATCTCGTTTTTGGTGACATTATCCATAGACTGTCACGTGGCCTTATGTATGGCTTTGCGCTTAAAGTAGGAGTTGCCGACGCTTAGGCTGTTCCCAGCGCAGAACAGCAGCCACCGTTCGCCAGTGTCTGTGGTCCTCCTAGCGGAACCAAATTATCCAATGACCTGTTCCAGTTCCTCCATGCTGCCCTTCAACTGGACATTGAAGCTACAGATGCGAAGTTTGATGTAGTAGCTGGACAATTCATAGCAGCTGATGTAGAAGTCATCCTTTGTAGCGGCATCACTGTTCTCTGCCAGAGCAAAGACCTGTACCATGGTGGTCCTCGAGCTTCACCCACGACGTTTACTATTTTTGTATTTTAACTTGCACGGGAAATAAAAATAACAACGGAAGGCCTTGTTTGTTTGTTTGGTTGTTTGTTTCTTTGATAATATGTGGCTAAAAATATAAAACTATAATAGTATACATTTCATGTCACTTTGTTAATGATGAAAAGAACAACCAAAGCAAATCCAAAGCAAAGAACAACAAAGGCGCAAACCAAATCAAGTCACGATGTTGTAAGATTTACAGTAGCTTCCGAGATTTACAGCTGTAACTCGTAATATTAAAAAGAAACAGAGAACGAAGACTTATTTTATCTTTCAGAGAAAAGCAAGCAGAATTTCCGTGACTGTCTTATTTTCCTTTCTTTACTTGAACTAGCAGAAAAACCACCCTTCGGGTGGTTTTCTGCTAGCATGTGTAGTGCGCATATTGATATTATATGCAAAATACATGAATGTAGATATGATACATCAAATAAAATTGTAATTGACAATATGCACAGAAATTGAAGAGAGATTGTGTTACATCCTCTTCTGTAATCATTAAAGTAAGCCGTGATACATTTCCCCTATAAATACCCCTATACATAGCTTAGTATTGCATAGACTTGCGTACACTTAACGTAATTCCGAAATCGAATACAGTTTGCGACAAAGCTGAATATTTAATTAGATACAATCCGCCCGACAAACCACGATACAGATTCCGTCTACGGAATTTCACTCCCAAGGCATGATTCGAACTCAGAAATTTATGATTGCGAAGCAAATTTGTTAGTCACACAGTCGTAGGTATATCCACAAAGCGATATTAACAACTTAAATATCAAAAATAAATCTAATAGTAGATGTAACTTTACTCATCATGAAAAACTGTTGCGAGCCGAGATTTACAATAGCTTCAGTAATTTTTAACCTAAAACTCTAACACTTATTACTCCTTAAATCAAAAGTGTAATTTTTTACAACTGTGAAATAACTTTCATTCCGTAAGCCTTTAGCATTTACATTACTCTTTATATACTATTGTATTTTCACTGTAGAGGCTTTACCTCACATAATTATCTCACATAATATTGAATCTATGAGATTTTGATATTATTTATTTTGGGAAGAATACCTTAACATAAGTATGAGTGGCCAGTTACGACCGGTTTGAACAGAAAGGGTTAAATGATGAAGCTAACATTAGAGCTAATATTTGGACATTAAACGTATTAGAAATAACAGGCACATTTCCTCAAATTCTATCGTATCTGTTTTAAAATGGATGTTACCTATAATATAGGCTGCGGTACAATAAAGTACACGGTACTCCAAAATAGACAAAGAAGACGTTTGATTATAGCTCTGATAAATCATGACCAATATGAGATTAAACAATAGTAGCAATAAAAACAACAAAAACTACACCATAACAAAAACAACAAAAAATATAATTCTTCTTACATGGAAAAAAAGTTTCATCTTAATTTCGAACAACGAACATTATATATTTAAACTGCAGTTAAATTCATTGTGATAACTAAATGCATTTGGGTGAGAAGCCGAACACACTTTCATAGAGGCTGACATTACTTAATTAAATTTGAAAATAAACAAGCTAGCTAAAAAAAGAAATTCTATTTCAACTCTTCCTTGTTATCACCGAAATAAACTTGATGTCTAGTGTAGTTTTAGTCAAGCAAACATTAATTTGATTTAATGTGATAAAACTACGGATTTATTTACCAAAGGATATTTAAAAGAAAGTTGGAAAATATATAGCAAAAGTGACAGAATGAGCAGAAGAAACAGAGTTTGTTGTGTGAGAAGGAGTATGAAGTGAAAACACAGGGTAACGGGAGATAAAGTGTCTTACTCAAGGAAACAACGAGTCGTCGGGAATCGAACTTACGGTATTTCAATCGTGAGCCGAACATTAAAACACTAAGCTATGTGCCTTCACTGCGAGAACGATATGATCAATTAAAACGGAATCCCTTGGAAGTGGTACGTTAACAATCCAAGGACTGATATCAGTAAAACTGCAAAAGAATAAGGCATTAACAACAGCGAAAAAAAAATAGAAACTGTATACCTAAAAAAGAATGAAAATAATAGATAGGGCACATTTTTTAAATATAAATAAGCGAACACACTGGCAGTTAAGAAATTGTTGTTTAACTTTCTATGAATCCACTCTGACTGAACAGACCTATGATTAACGGAAATCCAGCTTATATTGAAGACAAGAGAATATGAACTTTGGAATGTTTAGCAGCTATTTATACCAAGTTAAACAACCAAGATGACGCTGCCACCCTGGTTAAAAGATGTATGTATTCCTATTCCCCAAATCGAAACCTAGTCAAGGTTGTTTCATTTAATGTATTAATAAAATTAGGATGGTGAGGATTGTCTGTTTTATTTCGCGGTCTGTGGAAAATGGTATTGAGAATTTTAACAGACAAAATAAATTTTGCAGCCACTGCACTACCAATTTGGAAATGTAGTTTGCTATGTTATAAAGATCTCTCTCTCTCTCTCTCTCTCTCTCTCTCTCTCTCTCTCTCTCTCTCTCTGTATATATACATATTCCTGATGAAGAACTTATGTCTGAAACGTCAAACCACTTCCATCAAGCGCGAACCTAATATAACTGTGTACAATTGCCTCCTGTGTTTTGTTCGTTCATTTTCAACAAATTGTGATATTTTGCATTTTCGCAATATTATACACAACTGAATTCATTCGCCTAATATAGGTGTTGCCTCCCTTGCTGAACCCCACGTGGGGTCAGTTACAGATACATTTATGTGGGCATTCGAACTGAATCCCGTTGACAGCGCGTACTCCCAGTTCAGTCATAGTACCAGAAGCCTAACATCCTTTATGTAAGTGGACAGTAAATGACGTATGGAGCCGCAGAAACTCAAATACTGGATTTTACCATCTCTCCAGGGGTCCGGGTAAATTTTCAACCATATATGTTTTTATATATTTTTATATTTGTATATCTGTTTGACCCGAATTAGGCGGTCGATTTTTCGCTGTGCGGATGA
>OZ024741.1:206108839-206268839 GCA_964016885.1 Eledone cirrhosa
CGTTTCTTGTTTTTTAGGCTGCGCTCTTGTTGAACTTGTTGAATAGATAAATTCTCTGCGGTTTGGAAGCTGACGCTGCGGTTTGTACTGTGATGAGTTCGATTCTCAGAAGAGTTGTAACTATCATTTATGCTGTTGGAACTGGCATTTGTCAGTTCAGTAGTTGAAGAAGACTCCTGTTTCCGCTGTGTTGGTTCATTTCTACTTTTGCTTTTGGATTTGTTTCCTGTAGAGAAATAAAAAAAATAGGACGAAAAATATCATGTACAGAGAAGTGAGATTCCATAAAATGCAAACTACATATAACAATAACACCAATTGTAATAACTAGTTATTATGATAATACAAAACACCAACAAATGTCAAAAACGAAAGGTCTGCACTTTACAGCAATCCCTGAGAAAATTCTACACAAAACCCCGACTTACTCTGTCACACCAAGGGTATTGAAAGTACTCTCTCACGTTCCTTTCCTCCTGCTTAGAAAAATATAATCGAAGTAGTTTTATTCAGCCAGGTCAATCTTGCCGATTTCGCCCATCTTCTGAAAACTACACTAAACGGCAGCATCTCCCTATCTATCCCCACCTCCCCCCTAAATTTGTACTCAAAATCTTCAGCTCTGTGTTCAGTAGAGTTACGGGTTTGAAGTTCTCTATCTCGTCACTCTTTATTCGGCTCCATTCTTAGCAGTTACCACTCCTCAGCTCACACAACTGGGTATATTTCCAGTCTACTGTCCGCTGCAACAGACGACTACCAAAACAGGTAGTGACTTGATTTTATATCAAGTGTGTTCAATCAAGACTGCTCAGTAACTAAACAACAACAACAGTTTCAACAAATACTACTACAATTTTCTTTTAATTCTGGTATACCAATAAGCTACTTTATTAAAATTATATATACATAAAAGCTAAGATATCTTTACAGTCACTGCAGATTCCCTTAAAGAATGATTAGTGACAGATTTACATAGCTGACTTCGTTTGCCTTGCATGAATAGATTTACCTCAATTCAAATCAGAGATCTGTTTTGAAGTAGCATTTAATATATTGAGACTGCGTCACTGAGCTGATATATATATATACATATATATATATATATATATATATATATATATATATATATATATATATATATATATATATATATATATATATATATATATATATATATATATATATGTATGTATATATATATATGTATATATATATATATATATATATATATATATGTATGTATATATATATATATATATATATATATATATATATATATATATATGTATGTATATATATATATATATATATATATATATATGTATGTATATATATATATATATATATATGTATGTATATATATATATATATATATATATATATATATATATATATATATGTATGTATATATATATATATATATATATATATATATATATATATACACATATATATGTATATATATATATATAAAGAGTTAAGATAGATAGATGGATGGATAGATAGATAGACAGACAGGCAGATAACAAGATAGATACTAATCGAGCTCTTATAGATAGATATAGATAGTTATGAGAGAGAAAGTGGAAATAGATGAATATATAGGAGTATGAAATTACAGATAGAGACAAAGACAAGGCAGTTAAAATGAGATAGAAAGACAGAAACTGTTAAGATGGGATAGATACATGGATACATAGATAAGAGAGTAAGGGGGAAGTATAGAGAGGCAAGAGAATGAAAATTTACCCACACACACGCCCCCCCCCCCACACATATATATATATAACATATGAAAGAGAGTTGTATTGAGATAGACACAGGTAAGAACGTAAATGTCTTTATGCTTTCTGATTTTACTGTCAAACATTTGGCAGTCTCTGACAATCATCCTTCCTTTGATGCCACATAAGAGGATATAATGAGAGTTGGTGGCTTAATTCCTTCAGTTATATTTCTCAATCAACTATTCATTCATTCTAAGAGATTATATTCGAAGAGCTTACATCTAAACATTTAAGTGGAACAGAAATAGGCTGAACAGCGATGCTAGAAATAAAACCATTGATCCAAGGTCAAGGACGTAAATGTTGTAACCATTGCTGCTTGGCTTCCACCACATCAACTCTGATCGAGGAAAACTACAATCAAAGACGTTAATGCAATGGGAATTCTGCCCTTCTCTTCATAAATTTAGAACTACATAGTCTAATGAGAGTTCTCTTTTCTTTAGACGATAAGTTCGTATATAAGTTAACTTTAGTTGGCATTTCTAGTTGATCACACGACCACAAAATGTACCCCCATTTGCCGTTCTTGTTGGTGGAGAGTAAAATTTTAAAACTGAAGTAGTTTAAGTATTTATATTGATATAAAGACCAAAAAATAAGAAAAAAAGAAGTACAATTCACCCAATATGTATAAAAGGCAACTTAGCGTGGCTTCATTCTCTTGTATTCATGAGTCATGGTGCAGTGACTCTTGAGAAAGCTGATGGGTATATTGTATTCACTTAAACTGGACCCCCACGAAAGGTGTAATTCCTAGCTAGGTTATTACAGACATTGTTGATTGGCTGTACTTCCCAAGAATACTGAGGAACATCGCTAACCTTTGTAAATCTATCAGTTAGATTCTGAAAACAGAAAAGGAAACGAACAACCACAAATTTCATTGCAATAAAGATTTAAAAGAATATGTAAAATTTTCATTGCTACTAAGACACGATGATCCTCGTTTGGGCAAGATTGCTGTGAAATAACCCAGTCCTTCAGTTTCCTCTGCCGAAAGTAAAAGAGTTTTCAACACAGGAGGAATTAATTTTAGAATTTACGAGTTCTTAAATTTGATTCTTAAATTCTATTTACTGGTTGAATAAGGAATCATTCTCACAGAATTTTTTTAATACGTTTATATAAACATATATTCGGAAACTTTATGATCTTTAAACTAATCCATTCAAAGATCAACTAAATACATGCACTCTTAGATGGGTAGGAAGATCTTTCTTCTAACTTGACATACTTTAGCCTATAGGAGTTTTCACACATTGGGCAGTCCCAAGTAATTTGTAGTTTTGTAGATCAGCACGTTTGCGGACTAGGATAAAATGTTTCTTATGGAATTTTACATGTTGCTTCCTGTGTGTTTGCCGAATTTTGATTGTCACCCATAGTTCTCTTGTTCAAGCATAGGTGCCTATCAATAATTGTTTCTACTATCTATCAATAATAACAGTAAAAAAGAAAAAAATCAAACAAACAAGCAAAAAAGGCCGGTTATCAAAACCGAGTTATCAGCAAAAAACAAAAAACCGATATGGATTAATCGGCAAAATGGTCGATATGGCTAATATCGATTATTCATTACCCCCCCCCACACACACACATATACATATATATAAATATATGTGTGTGTGTTACTATTTGTTGACCTAAATAAAGCTTTTGACCGAGTCCCCCGCTCTGTAATCTTGTGGTCACTTACGAAACTAGAGGTAGAAGAGTAGCTTGTGGGGGCAGTACAGCCATGTACAGAGGTGCAGTCTTACCATTCTCCGGGGAAACGCCTTCTCCATTCTGTCCGACGGGGCTGTGGGGAGGCCAACACATGGGACCCCATTTTCTCACCATACGGAGAGATGGGGAGGGCGAGAGAGATGGAGGCGATGACAGTGGGGGTTCGGCTCTTCCACGTTCGGACCATATCCTTGTGGTTGTGTTCATCAAACCCTAGTGCAGTAATGATTCATTAACTGTTAACATCATTATAGCATAAGGATGCTATAATGAAGTTCATTTTTAATATCCTTCAGGTTACAATTAATAATGACTTGAGTGAGGAATTTAAAGTGCAAGTCGCGGTTCACCAGGGCTCCGATCTTAGCTGTTTACTCTTTATTATTCAATGCGAAATTTTGCGACTCCAGAAGCTTCTTTATTTGTTTAATCGAACATTCACCAATACAGACAATCGCACACAAATATGTGTGTGCTTCCTGTAACTCCTGATAGAGTCGTAGGGACGCCGTATTGACATACGGTGTTTCTGGGGTATTTTAAACCTGTTGGAGCCCATCCCTCTCGAGGTGTGAGTAGAGCAGATTTCTTCCAGAGAAAGATAGAAAGTTAGAGAGAGGAAATGAGAAAGAGATATAGAGGAAGACTCGACTCCAGTTTTAGACTGCTACTTTTTTATAGACCTCGAAAGCTAAACTCGGCGGGATTTGAACTCAGAACATAAAGGGTCGCTACTATATGGAGCAAAACATGTCTGACGCTCTACCGATTCTGTCATTACACCTCCCTAAGAAACTTCAACAATAATAAAATAAATAGAATAGAAAATAAATGCAATAAGACAAGAAATTTAACTAACTGTACAATGTATGTATGGTCCCGTGACTCCTGATAGAGTCGTGGGGGCGCCGTATTAACATACGGCGTTTCTTGGGCATTTTAAGCCTGGTGGAGCCCATCCCTCTCCAGGCCTGACTACACCAGATTTCTTACAGAGATAGAAAGTGAGAGAGAGAGGAAATAAGGAAGATATATAGAGGAAGAATCGACCCAGTACTAGACTGGTACTTTTTTTATCGACCTAGAAAGGTTGAAAGGCAAAGTTGACCTCGGCAGGATTTGAACTTAGAGAGCCGGAACAAATATCATAAAGCATTCTATCTGACGTTCTAACGACTCTGTCAACTCACCGCCTATATGTGTGTGTTTATATGCGTATATATATGTGCATGTTTGTGTAATCACGTGTAAGTGTCTACCTCGTTAAATACATAAGGCTACCTTAAGTAAGAGTGAGTTAAATGCACAAATAACAGATTCAACAAGGTGTTTATTGATCCCTTTGTTGTCTAGGCACGTAATCTAGACTTTATTTAAATAAACTATACTCTATTTAACTTTGAAATTGGCAATGCTTTGCGCATTTTCTAAAAAGGGAATATTAAATTACAAACAGCTTTAATGATTTACGTGATGAATAAAAAATGAATTCGAAAAAGAACACAAAATACACAGAAAAGTTTGTTTCACTGACCGAATATAACTGATGACAAAATGTTAATGTATAATATGCAACTCCCACGAAGATGTTCACACAAATTTAAACGACAAATCTCAATTCTCTTAACTGACTTACCTGCCGTCAACCGCGACAATAACGTATTCGAGATTGTAACTTAACGCTACGTTTCATCATTTATAAGAATTTTGAGACTTGAAATATTGAATTAGAAAAGTGAATGTCCTACTTCATAGAAATAAATGTTGGGCACTGGAGTAGCTAAACCTGCCAGTAGGAGAAAGAGGGAGAGGGGTGGAGGAGACCCATTCATGCGTTGATAGTGCCGACTACAGCTGGGCAGGAGGTCAAAGAAAATACTAGGGAGGGGGAGGGGGAGGAAGTCGAAACAATAAGTAGAACAATAAGGGGTAAATATATAGAAAAAACTGAGAGTGTTAAAAAGCAATTAAATGTAAAAAAAAAAAATTAAAAAAAAAACAATTTCTGGTTACTACGACCTAAGTCTCTCACTGGTACTGCTAGGCTAAAAAAATATACTAGGTGGGACGGAATTATAATGAGACCCTTTTAAGAGGTATAAGTAATAAACCGAGTATATCTTACGGTGACGGGTTAACAAGTGAGGGGCCAAAATACTAAAGAAACTACCACGAAATAATAAATAAAGGTTTCTACCCCAGGCACAAGGCCAGCAACCACCCAAAACTCCGGAGCAACTTAACAGAGTATGATAACATCAATGACATCATGGTGCACTCGGATAAAACTGGGAACCTCTACTTTGTCAACCCCGACAGATACCACACACTGATCAGGAGCAACCTAAACTCCACCTATAAAAAGGCTAACCACTCATGCATCGAGGACATAAATCGAGATGGACAACAAATTACCTCCAGCCTCGGGGTCGCCGACCGCACGGAACCCCTACACCCACGGACACCCTACTTCACACCGAAGGACCACAAATCTGATTTCGACCGTAAACCTTCTATCAGGCTTATAAACCCAACGAAGTCCGACATAGGGAGAATCAGCAAAAAAATCCTAGACCGCGTGATACCAAAAGTTAAGCAACACGTCCGACTTAGCCTATAGGTCAACACCAGTAAGTAATCTCATGGTTCAGCAATATGGAGGAAAAACGAGACACTAAATTCATCCAGTTTGACATAGAGAGTTACTATGCTTCAATCACCTTACCGCTACTTACGGCTGCCTTGGACTTCGCCGAAGCACTTGTGTCCATCACCGACCAGGAAAGAAACATCATCCTCCACGCCAGGAAGACAGTCTTACTCTTCGACAACTCCAAATGGATAAAAAGAGCTCCCGACTCACCCTTCGACGTCAGCACAGGCGCGACGGATTCGGCTGAGGTCACAGATCTTATAGGATTATTCCTAATAGCCAAACTCACCGATATGTTTCCTGCATTCGGCGGTGGATTGTACCGTGATGATGGGCTCCTTACACTTAAAGGGTACAACCCCAGTAGTACAGATCGGGTCCGTAAACAATTAATCAGCTTCTTCCGCGACTGGGGATTTAAAATAACCCTAAAAACGTCCCTGACCCGAGTAAACTTCCTGGACGTTACCCTCGACCTCGATAATGATCTGTACTACCCATACAGGAAACCTAACGACAACCTGCACTACATCCACCGCCGGTCAAACCATCCTAGGAACATCACCAATAACCTGGTTAAAAACATCTCCCTCCGCATATCCCGTTTGTCAGCTAATGAGCAGATATTCGATGAATATGCGCCTTATTACAACCAGGCCCTCAAGCGGAGTGGTTTCCGGGAGGAAATATCCTACTGTCCAACTCCCATTAGCGGAACCAGCAGGCGACATCGCCGCTCACGCAATGTAACATGGTTCAATCCTCCCCACAACGCCGAGGTGACAACTCCTATCGGGAAAATCTTCTTTAGGCTCATGAAAAACACTTCCCACTACAACACCGCTACCACAACATAATTAACAAAAATACCACCAAACTCTCTTACGGCACTACACCAAACTTTGCACAAAACATCGTCTCCTCTAACAACAAAAAACTCAACCCCTATGGAAGAAATAACCTAAATAGCAGTGGAGAGCCGACCAGGAGGTGCAACTGTCCTGATGGATCCATTTGCCCCCTCGACAACAGATGCAGAGATCGTAATGTGATCTACCAGTGCAACGTGAGGACGGACACCTCCAACAAAGCTTATATAGGATTAACCGCATGTGACTTCAAGACCCGGCTATACCAACACAGACATACCTTCCGAAACCCGGCCCGGCGTCACGCCACTACACTTTCGGGCTACATATGGGACCTCAAGGATAACAACATTACCTATGATCTCACTTGGAGCTTACTGTCCAGAGCCAACTCTTACACGGGAGGACGCCGTCCGTGCAATTTATGCTCGGAGGAAACTTTACAAATGTTGTTTTCGACGGACCAACTCCTAAACAAGAAAGATGAATTGGTTACTGCATGTAAACACAGATTGCGTAGGACTTACCTCGCCCTCAAACCCCATAATGACCGGGGGGGGGGGGGGGGTAGACTAGGGCTATAACACCCCACTTGCCGATTTTGTAATGGGTAACCCCTGCTTGCTAAGGTAGACGTAAGATCTTCTTTTATATCTTTTTATCGCTTCCTCTATATTTCCTTCTTCCCCCCATCCATCCCTAGTCCTTCCACCCCAGTTCTCTTTCTTTGTCGTCGTCTTTTCTCGCCCACCCGAGGCAGCCCCTCGGTCCTTTGTAGCCTCAGTACCCCCACCCCCTTCCCCTATTCTATGATAGATTTGGCTGACTCCGCTTTTTATAGCAGATGTATTAGACCCCGGATACTTGCCCTCTTATCCGACCGCTGCCCCCTTTCCGTGCTTTCTATACTTAGTGGTATCTTTGCTTTAATTTCTTGTTTATCAGTATTTTTTTTTGGGGGGGGGGGATTCTGAATTAATCTTCCGTATCATATTTTACATATACTTCGTACGAGCTTTTATGTAGCTTGCACTAGAACTTTTGTATCGTGGCGGCACCCTTAGAGATAGTATTAGTATTCTTTTTCGGGACTCTGAATTATTATTTCGTATTAGTTTACTTTTTTGCATTGGGTGGTTGCTGGCCTTGTGCCTGGGGTAGAAACCTTTATTTATTATTTCGTGGTAGTTTCTTTAGTATTTTGGCCCCTCACTTGTTGACCCGTCACCGTAAGATATACTCGGTTTATTACTTATACTTCTTAAAAGGGTCTCATTATAATTCCGTCCCACCTAGTATATTTTTTTAGCCTAGCAGTACCAGTGAGAGACTTAGGTCGTAGTAACCAGAAATTGTTTATTTTTTTTTTTTTTTTTTACATTTAATTGCTTTTTAACACTCTCAGTATTTTTCTATATATTTACCCCTTATTGTTCTACTTATTGTTTCGACTTCCTCCTCCTCCCCCTCCCTAGTATCTTCTTTGACCTCATGCCCAGCTGTAGTCGGCACTATCAACGCATGAATGGGTCTCCTCCACCCCTCTCCCTCTTTCTCCTACTGGCAGGTTTAGCTACCCCTTCCCTCCACAAATTGCCATCATAGAATTATTATGTCTCAACAACAAACTTTTGACCAATCCTTGTGACAATCACTTTGACCATATATGGAATTACCCCTTGAGAAGCTCGGCTATTCAAATACCAGGATAACAATTTTCATTCAGTCCAGAATTAGCCGTCGAAACGGCTTGAGCTCAGCCGTCGGGGTCCTACTCGTTTCTATTACCCACTCTACTACCTAAGTATTGAGTACTTTGGTGCGTTATGGTCCACCTGGTTCCTTACCACAGTTCCTTCGTTATATATATATATATATATATATATATATATATGTTTTTTATTTACTTTATTCTTCACTCTGAAACCGAGAATAATTCGGTTTCCTAGTTAGAATTTTAGTCTACGACTTCAGTTATACCATTTACATGGTTTTGTGTTTACGTGCAATTGTTCTCCCCGCTCCACATATGACGTATTATCTTCGTTTTTTCCGTTCATTGCCAGAGAACGTCTCTATGAACCATCTAATAGAATATTAGTCTACGACTTCTTTTATACCATAAACGTGGTTTTGTCTTTGCGTGTAATTGTTTTTCAACGCTCCAAATAATCACGTATTATATTCGTTTTTGCCGTTCTTTGCCAGGGAACGTTTCCACGAACCAAAGTATCGTCTTCCTGTCTTCCTCCGGTTGCAACGTTTTTTGAAATATTCAGACACGAGTAGTTCGTTCGGAGCAAATTTTATCACTGGGGTGTTATAAAAAACACCCTAAAAAAAAACCTCTTCCACTCTTGTCATGCCAGTGGCTGTTTTTACTCCACGTCATCTTAAGTTCTGGTCACACGGGTCATCAGCCATTTTCCGTCCGACACACTTCAATGGAGTCATGCTGGGTCAGCATCTCACACGTTTTTATTATATAATGTATTTTTAATTTACGGTTTTGTTTATATATGTATATGTGGAAACATGTGTGTGTAAGCAAATATGCAAATGTGCAGGTGTCTGCATGTGGCAGTCCGTGTGCGTATGTATATGTAGATGTATATATGTCTGCATGTATAAATGTATATGTGTGGGTGTGCGTATGCATGTAGTGATTTTTTGTATATATATATATATATGTGTGTGTATGTATGTGTGTATGTAATTTTGTGTACGTATGTGTATTTTGTATGTATGTGTGTGCATGTGTGTATATATACATATGTATATATATATATATGTGTGTGTGTATGTATATATGTGTGCGTATGAGTGTATATATATAAATGTATATAAGGTTTTGCGTAGTTATGTGTCGGACGGAAAATGGCTGATGACCAGAATTTAAGATGACGTGGAGTAAAAACAGCCAATGGCATGACAAGAGTGGAAGAGGGTTTTTTTAGGGTGTTTTTTTATGATAACACCCCAGTGATAAAATTTGCTCCGAACGAACTACCCGTGTCTGAAGGAACCTGCAGCCGTAGAATCAGCCAAATCCATACAGGGACCATATCTCTAGCTACCTACTGGCGAAACAATTGTAACACGCAATAAATTGAGTCCAGATGCATCACTGATTTTTCGTTTTCTTTATACTATCTACACTCTACTCTGCTGAATATTGAGTGCTAATTTTGGCATACCGCTTATGGAAGCACCATAGCTACCATTATGCACTACTATATACTACGCTCCTCCATAAGTAGAGCGCTTACAGCGATCCGCCATGGAAAAATTCAATTACTCTTCTTCCCTGAAAGACATACCAATCCCGTCTGATAATACGTACATGGGCCTGCTGATATACCACACCAACTCGTTCATCAGACGCATGAGGTGGCGCGCATTTCACCCCGACAGGCGGACACAACAACACGCGCCCGACGCCCCTCAGGACTGCCTAAAGCGGATATTTAGATATAGAAGACACCCACTGCATAATGCACAGCTGGAGGAATTTGAAAACCGTATAATCAACATAGTTCGTAACATCAAGTTCCATAGGAATAGTGCACGGCGGACCAAATATCTCTAAAGTCTTAGCTCCACCATCAAAAGCATGGAAAAATGCCAGGATTTACTAGTGCCTTCGGACAAAACTGGTAATGTATACATGCTTGACCGTTTTACATACAACGACTGCCTCGGAAAAGAGATTAAGAAAAACTATAGGACCACAGGACAGACAAATTTAGATAATATTAACGCCACGACAAAAAGTATACTGACGGGGCTAGGACTAGAGGATAGGACCGAGGTATATGTACCGAGAAAACCACGGATATCTATTAAGGACCATAAATTAGACTTTAAAACAAAACTACCGGTTAGGTTAATAGCACCCTCCAAATCTGACCTAGGCAGGACCAGCAAGAATATTATAGATAGGATACTACCGGTACTTAGAAACAAAACTAAGCTTAGTCTATGGACCTCCACTAAGGAGGTAATTGACTGGTTCTCGTTAATAGGTGACAAACACCAAGTAAATTTTATTCAGTTAGGCATAGATAGCTATTACGAGTCAGTATCTCCGATACTAGTCAATAAGGCCCTCATAAGCGCCATGGCCAGATCTAGCCTCACTAGGAAGGAGACCAACCTCATAGTAGCAGCCAGAAATACGCTAATTAGATTCGAAGACAAGTTATGGGAGAGGAGGGACATACCCGACAGTTTCGATATCACCATGGGGTCGAGTGACTCGGCGCAGGTGACCGACTTTGTGGGGATATATCTCATCCATAGGCTAACGGAGGAGATCCTGGGGATCGGAGGGTGAATATACAGAGCCGACGCACTTTTCACCTTCCGTTCCCTTAACCCCAGTCAGATGGAGCGTATGAGGAAGCGCATATCGCATTTTTTTAAACAACACGGCTTATCCGTGACAATAGACCCTAGCACTAAGACGGTCAATTTCCTGGACGTTACCTTGGAAATGAATACGGGCATCCACAGACCGTACCATAAGCCCAACGAAAACCTGCAATATGTGAACAGGCAATCGAATCATCCTAAGTCAGTCATAGAAGCCATAGTTAAAGGGGTATTCAAACGCGTATCCACCCTGTCGTCGAACGCAGAAGTGTTTAAACAGCACGCCAAATATTATAATGAGGCACTGTGTAGGGCCGGTTACACAGACACCATACTATACACCCCGGACAGAGTAGAGCCAAGTCATAAGGCGTGCACAAATGCCAATAACGGGGGCGCCTCCTTAGGTAGAAGAAATGACCCGGTAGCAGTATCCAGGAACACAAATAGCAACACAACTACCTTTAATGACGCAGGACCGACCTGAGGTAGGACAAAGGCACCCATAGGAGCCAGACCACCCAGTACGCGGAGGCATGGGCCTGGTACGCACACTGCATGCTCCGTGGCAACTGGGACCAGGGACAGGACATCGACAAATACGGACGGGGCACACGCCAGGGAGCACGCCCAGCCTGGTTGTAGTGGTACAGCACCGACAGCAGCATCACATAGACCTAAGGGGAATAAACGTATAGCTGACCACATAGAACGACGTAACTTTATAACTGTAGGGCATAACGCCGACGCCCATAGCGGGAAAATAGACAGAGTCAACACACGGGATGTAATTGTGGTTGGGCCGAGCACAGGAGGGACATCGTGTCCTGGACACACCAACAGGAATTCACGCACACGAAGGAACAAATCTAAGGCCGTTACTTGGTTCAATGCGCCTTAATCCAAACATGTACGCACCAACGTGCCAGGACATTTTTCCCGAGCGTTGGATGAGTGCTTTTCGCCGACGAACAAGTACCACAAAATCTTCAACCGCCACACGGTGAAGTTTTCCTTCTCCACGGCACCTAATATGGCCGACTACATGGCTAAAACTAACGCGGTGAAGATGGCGCACACTGGCCGTCAACTGCGGCGACAGAGTGACCGTCTTTCGGAGCGCAGTCAACCACCCAGGGACCTGCCCTCAATTGACAACCCGGCCCCCGATGCGACCAGAGCACCCGCGGAGGGTGATGTGGTCCAACGCCGAGAGGGAAATAGTGGTATGGGGGAGACAACAGTGTCGGCGGTACAACACCCTGAGAACCTTGGGAGGGCCATAGCAGATCGAGGCCCGGACATCGGATGCGTAAGAACTGACAACAGAACTTGTAACTGCAGAGCGGGCACCCGGTGGCCCCTACTGGGAAAATGCCTGATGAAGGACCTAATATACAAGTGTGTGGTTACAACCCAAAACGCACATCACACCTACATCGGCGCAACATCCACGACCTTTAAATCGCGGATGTATAATCACACGAATTCCTTCAGGGACCGTAGCAAAAGGCACTCCACTAGGTTAGCGGACCTGGTGTGGGACCTGAAAGACCAAAGCACTCCGTACGTTCTGGAATGGAGAATCGTTCGCCACGCGAGGGCATATTCGGCCGGAAGTAGAAAGCGCCGATTATGCCTACACGAGGCCAAGGAGGTAGTCAGACTGAAAGATGACGCCGTCAACCTGAAGTCTGAAATTATCATGACCTGCAGACACCAGAGAGGATGCACATTTGCATCATGGAGTCCTCCGGGTGGCGCAGGCCGGGGGCATGGGAACGGGTACGCACAGACCCGAACGGCCCAACGGGATTAGGGGACCTGACGCCATGCCCCGATGACAGTGAGGCAAACATATCTAAACCAGGCGCGCACCTGACCGAGCACACAACATTGGAAGATACACCGCCTGGGCCGGGACCCGCTAACACGGGGTCCACGGCCGCCCGGTCCGATACCCCAAGCATATAGAACAGCACACCCCAGCCACGGTGCCATGCCCCATGGCGACCGGGCCGGGCGTCCCCTTGAATGTGTACCCGTCAATCGTGACTATATACTCTCCACATGTTCCACTTTGGAACAATGATTATTACTGTCATTATTGTTTTATTATTGTTCTGTTACTGTTACTTGTTCTATATACGGACACACGGTTTTGTTTATATATGTATATGTGGAAACATGTATGTGTAAGCAAATATGCATATGTGCAGGTGTCTGCATGTGGCAGTCCGTGTGCGTATGTATATGTAGATGTATATATGTCTGCATGTATATATATATATGTGTGGGTGTGCGTATGCATGTAGTGATTTTTTGTATATATATATATATATATGTGTGTATGTATGTGTGTATGTAATTATGTGTACGTATGTGTATTGTGTATGTATGTGTGTGCATGTGTGTATATATACATATGTATATATATATATATATATATATATATGTGTGTGTGTATGTATATATGTGTGCGTATGAGTGTATATATATAAATGTATATAAGGTTGTGCGTAGGTATGTGTGCGCGCGTATGTGTGTATATAGGTGTATGTTTGCGTAGGCCATGCTTGTCGGACCGGATATATGGCGCGACTTAAGCAGACGTTAAGAGGCTCGTGGCGGTATGTATCTAGAAGTGGGTGTGATTGGGTCTGTGGAGGTGAGGGTGAGCGTATGTGTGTATATATACATGTATGTATATGTGTGGGTGTGTGTGTGTCTACGCATGTGTGCTTACGTGTGTGTATGCACGCATGTGTCTGTTTCTGCCTGTGTGTGTATATGTGTGTGTATATTCGTATGCGTGGGTGCTTGCTTTGGAGTGTGAACAGACGTGTGAGATGCTGAACCCAGCATAACTCCATTGAAGTGTGTCAGACGGAAAATGGCTGATGACCAGAACTTAAGATGACGTGGAGTAAAAACAGCCAATGGCATGACAAGAGTGGAAGAGGTTTTTTTTAGGGTGTTTTTTTATGATAACACCCCAGTGATAAAATTTGCTCCGAACGAACTACCCGTATCTGAAGGAACCTGCAGCCGTAGAATCAGCCAGATCCATACAGGGACCATATCTCTAGCTACCTACTGGCGAAACAATTGTAACACGCAATAAATTGAGTCCAGATGCATCACTGATTTTTCGTTTTCTTTATACTATCTACACTCTACTCTGCTGTATATTGAGTGCTAATTTTGGCATACCGCCTATGGAAGCACCATAGCTACTATTATACACTACTATATATATATATATATATATATATATATATATATATATATATATATGACTATTTTGTCTTATTTGAGAATAGAGCGGTTCTCAAGAGATTGCAAGAGAGACAACAAATTATGACATCACAAAGTTGGCTGCATTTGTGAATGAAGATGAGCCGAAACGTCTTCCAGAACATCGCTGTGCATATTATGAAATCATTTCGTCAGACAGAGGAATTTTCTTTCCCGATGCTCCAGGTGACACAGGTAAACCACATGTAACAGCATTGCTTCCCTCCAATGTAAGGCAAAAAAAAAAAAAAAGAATTGCACTTGCTTCTGCACCGTCTGGACGAAGAGCTTTTTTTGCATTTAAACTACCGCTAAACCGGGTTGCAAATAACAGTCCAATTTGTAACATAAGCAACGATTCAGGTTCAGCAGAAGTGTTGTTCCAATTCCACCTGATCATTTGGGATGAATGCACCATGTCATATAGATGAGCAATGAAAGCTCTTGATAAGACCTTGCAGGACATTAGAAGCAACAATACATCTATGGGAGGAGTTACATTAGTTTTATCAGGAGACTTCAGATAGACATCACCAGGGACAAGAGGTGATGAAATAAAAGCAAGAATTAAGTCTTCGCAGTTATGGAATAAAGTACACAATTTCTCTTTCAATACTAACATGGAAGCTTTATTACACTGGGACCAATGTACAGAACAGTTTTCAACCCAATTCCTTCAATTAGGAAATAGAACAATATCAATTGATGGCAATGGTGATATCAACTTGGCTCATATTGCCATCAGGGTGGATTTCCCAGCTTAATTGAAGAACAGGATATTTCCAGACTTAAATTATAATCATAATTCACATAAATGGTTGTGTGAAAGAGCAATTCTTGCTAAAAAAGTGAGACAGTAGCAAGGATTAACCATAAACTAATGAATAAGATTCCAACAGTAATTAAGGAGTACAAATCAGTTGATTCAGTCCTTGATGTAAACGAAGCTGTGCAATACCCAACAGAGTTCCCTAATTCTCTCGAGCCCCTTGGAACTCCTCTACATAAACGTTTCCTAAAGGTTGGAGTCCCAATAATGCTTCTAAGAAATTTAGATCCCTCTAAATTATGCAATGGCATTGTGAAGGCATTATCATCTAATATGATTGAATCTGCCATCATCACTGAATATGCCTCTAGTGAAGATGTTTTCATTACAAGAATTCCAATCAAACCAACAGACATGCAATTTGAGTTCAAACGAAGACGATTTACAGTGCAACTTTGCTTCCCAATTTTTATCAATAAAGCTGAAGGACGGACTTCGAAATCTACTGGCTTACACTTAAGTTAGGCTCGATTTACTCATGGTCAACTTTACGTTGGTTGTTCCAAGGTGGGTAGTTTACAAGACTTATTTGTCTATGCCCCAAACCAGAAAAAAAAAAATTACCTAGAAGTTCTTACGTAATTTCTTTCAACATATGTGATAGAATTTATCTCCCCTCATAAAAGTGATACATTTTGTATTTTCACTTATTATCATTGTTTTTTGTATTATGAATTCAAAATTGATTTCATCGTGAACCTCAATTGAAGAATAAATGGTATTTAGAATAAAAAATTTCTATACAACTTGTTTTTACTTTCTTCTATTCTAATATATAAGAAACACTTTCATTCCCGGGCAATGGCGGCTGCCTCTGTTAATATATATTTATATACACAATATCTTATATAGAATCACCAACGGGTAGATTCCCAGGCAAGTGATCTAAAGCAAGATAACTTCCCAACCATCTTACCATAAAGATAGGTGCCTAGTTAAGTAACCTAAAAGTAGATGGCTACCCTAATTCCCTTTCCAGAACCAAGAAACAGTACTGATCATCTCAATAGGATAACACAGTCCATCCTCTAAGAAGATCCTTTCACCAAAGAGATTGTTTTAAGATATAAGAGAAAAAGAAATCTGTTAATAGACGAAGTCCATCCTAACCGATCCAGCATGGTGAACAGAACTACACCCATGTGTAGATCTGCGAACCACTTAATGGTCTGTCGGTTGTAAAGTAGATAAAGGAAAGCGCTCAACGATCTGCATAAAAGTCTAAGCCGGAGCATTATATATCAATAAAGATCCGAGGCAATATTCATTTGGTTTTGGTTTATTAAAATCCTTAATGAACATTTCGCTGAGGACTAACAGCTATGAGAAGCTCAGGCTGTCATAACTGATAATGCTCACCGAAATATATATTACCGATTTTAATAAACTAAAACCAAATGAATATTGCCTCGGATTAATATATATATATATATATATATATTAATTAGTTAAGCAAAACAAGACCACAAATTTCACAAGGAAGACATTATTAAAAGATTGTCAACATATTTTAGTTTGATGTAAGGAATGTAGAGAATAATAATAATATTAATAATAATAATGTCCGTTTACAATTGTTTCGCTACTCCGTATAATATTTCTGGATCAGATGACTATATATCATAATTGAGCTGGTTCAGTTGAAAATAATTAACATATTTAAAAAACAGAGCGGCTCATCGGAACTTCAAGGGAATATAAATTAAAATAATGAGAGAATGTTACATAATATAATGTTCCATATATTGGTTTTTCACTATGGTGTCTTGGTTGCATCAGTTGTCAGCCATAATCAAGCAGTATTCATCTGTCGAGGCTGCATTGTGTGAGATCTGCCTATGGGTAACAAGATGGCTGCCAAAGGACATATTACCTTACTAATTAGAAGGTGGTTTCAGGAGAAGTACCTCCTCGAGAGATTAGAAATTGTGGGTAGTTTATAGTTAAGTGCTAATTTTTAAATTTTTTAATTGAGAGACAATGTAGGGGAGGTAACTTATAATTATCTAAGTTAGTCATAGCTATTTAACTTATTAGCTACAAGTAAAAATGGGGCTAGATGACTAAGTTGGGTCAAATATTCTATTGGCGAAGGAATTAGCCCTTCGATGTTGACAGCTAATAGTTACCTCCGTTCTATCGTTAATCGGTAGAGGTCGTGATAGAGTTATGTAATATGCTTCTGTAATACAGAGATAACAAGATTTTCTTCGTCCATTGAACGGTTGGGCCCTAGCCACGATATCCCATTTTAGTGAGTGTTGAACGTTGCTTAATTTAATGTTTTTAATGAGCCTAGCTAGCGATGTCGAACATCTGTTGCTAGGGTCACGGAAGGAAAAAGAGTGCGCGTTATAGCGTACCTTAAAAGGGTTAGAGGTAGACCCGATGTAAGAGCTGGTATTCGAAGCAGTTTTAACCGTGCACCTATAGACTATGTTGGGTGTCAGGCAGTGACCATTTAATGGGCATGTATTAGGGTAACGGCAGTTGCAGTTGCTTCTGCGGTTAGTGAGAGTAGGGTAGTTTAACCTAAGCGGTAGGTCAGTGTTAGAAGGATTACGCTTTGGCTTCTAACTAATTCACCAATCTCTCCTCTCATATCTCCTCTTCTATCTCCACCTCTCTATTTAAGATTGGTTACTCTTGAACTGTGTATAAATATATATATATTTTTTTTTTTTAACGATCGACTTTCGTCAAATCGGACCGAGGAAACAATGTTTCCGTTGGTCTTTCAAATTGCTAATACTTTCTATCGGTCGCAACTCCAGGTAGAAGGAGCAACTTGAAATAAAGTGTCTTGCTCAAGGACATAACGCATCGCTCGGCCCGGGAATCGAACTCACAACCTCACGATTGCGAATCCAATTCTCTAACCACTCGGCCACACGCCATCATATATATAGTAATAAATTTGAAGACTAAAATCCAAAGAGGGCTCGATAAGGATAAATATATATCAAATATATAAGAACCGTAGAGCAAATAGATATATACATACATGATGGCAGCCCCCTCATTATCGAGTATGGCCATTGCACGATATAGCATTATTAATAATTATTAATTAATTCTATCGTGCAATGCCTGTGCGTGAAGATTTTTTTTAAAGTGAGGAAAGACTGTGCACTGAGCCAATCCCACTCTCTGAGCGACAGTAGCTATAACCCGAAAAGAAGAAAAGATCAACATCATCGGTAACTACTGAGCCGCAGGTTTTATATCGTAGTTATCCCAGTTTCCTAAGTTGCCTTCTCCTAGAAGAATGCCCTGACAAAATGGTTTACCCGCGCGGTACATGTGTATATACATATTTACACACTTTTGGATGGCCGTTGACTCTTTTGAGTTCTTCCGCCCTTTATCAGGTTTTGTTTTTTGTCCTGCAGGATGTCCAAAATCACCCTCCTCATCAAGTAAACTTGGTGGGGTTGCCGGTTTTGTCGCCGACGACCCGACCATGCGACAGGTTGTTCTCGGTTACATGTTACCAGTAGCACACAAAAGTGACCCGACATATACATACACACACATATATATATATATATATATATATAAACGTTAGAATATGTGTAATAAGGCCAAGACAATGCAGATATGGACATAGAAAAAGAATGCAATAGTGAGAGATATTGATGAGGATTCGTCTTTCACCTTGAATTTATTTAAATGTCCTTAATTTTCGAGATAATATCTCTTCTTCGGAGGGAAGTAAAAGTCTCAGACCAGCGTCTAAATTTCCAATGAAGCCATGCTGACCGGAAATAGTATAGAGTTCTAACTTTAATATCAAAGAATTAAAATTAGGTGGGTAAAGAGTAGTCTCCCTTTAAGAGGGGTTTGTTTATGTTTTTGTTGTGTTTTTTAAATTTTATATGCGTGCCTGTATATGTGTGTGGGAGAAAGCATGAAGGTGTAGGTATGTGTGTGTGTGAGTGTGGGAAGATAGGTCTAATCGTAAAAGTGGGGGGTAGGTGTTATCTGGTGTTAGAACTGGTTTTGTGTGTGTATGTGTGAGAGAGAATAAGTGGAGGTGTGTGCGTGCGTGTGTGTGGGGTGTGTAAAGTGGGGCTAGAGGTCCTATCAGGTTATAAATTGGGTGTTGAGCTCTAGTCTATTATTGATTGGTGGATGTGTTCTATCTATAATGAGTGCTTCCTTGATTCTAAGATTACCGAGGTTTCTTTCTTTAGTTTCTATCCTAACTGTTATGTTTTTATCAGTGTTTTTGCATTTAACTAGGTGTTTCTTAAATGAGGAAGCGTTAAAAGAATAAAAGAACACCTCAATACTAACGCTTCCTCATTTAAGAAACACCTAGTTAAATGCAAAAACACTGATAAAAACATAACAGTTAGGATAGAAACTAAAGAAAGAAACCTCGGTAATCTTAGAATCAAGGAAGCACTCATTATAGATAGAACACATCCACCAATCAATAATAGACTAGAGCTCAACACCCAATTTATAACCTGATAGGGCCTCTAGCCCCACTTTACACACCCCACACACACGCACGCACACACCTCCACTTATTCTCTCTCACACATACACACACAAAACCCGTTCTAACACCAGATAACACCTACCCCCCACTTTTACGATTAGACCTATCTTCCCACACTCACACACACACATACCTACACCTTCATGCTTTCTCCCACACACATATACAGGCACGCATATAAAATTTAAAAAACACAACAAAAACATAAACAAACCCCTCTTAAAGGGAGACTACTCTTTACCCACCTAATTTTAATTCTTTGATATTAAAGTTAGAACTCTATACTATTCCCGGTCAGCATGGCTTCATTGGAAATTTAGACGCTGGTCTGAGACTTTTACTTCCCTCCGAAGAAGAGATATTATCTCGAAAATTAAGGACATTTAAATAAATTCAAGGTGAAAGACGAATCCTCATCAATATCTCTCACTATTGCATTCTTTTTCTATGTCCATATCTGCATTGTCTTGGCCTTATTACACATATTCTAACGTTTATACCTCATTACACAATGCTTCAAGTGAACTATAACCTCCTCCTATATATATATATTTATATATATATATATATATATATATATATATATATATATATATATAGGTATATATATATATATATATATATATATATATATATATATATATATATATATATATATATATATATATATATATATATATATGTGTGTGTGTGTGTGTGTGTGTATATACACATACGGCAAAAATTCAGTATTGAACAAATTTAATTTGTATTCTCAACTAACTGAGTTCAAGAAAACATAATATTTTTTTAAAGAAATTAAATACTCGTTAGCACGGTATATATGTATTTGTTTGTGTGTGCATGTTTGTATGTATATAAGCAAATACACATAAACAGAAAGAGAGATAGTGACAGAGAAAGAAAGAACAGCATGATATGAACCTGTAGATCGATTGACACGGTCAAATACATACTCATTCACAAGCACACATATATTATAATTACTTACCATATATATACTTTTTATATATAAACGAGACTTCCTCGTATTTTTCTATTATATATATATATGTGTGGGTGTGTGTATGTGTGTGTGTGCCTGAGTGTGTGTATGTGTGTGGGTGTATGTATGCATATATATATACATATGTGTGTATATATATAAATATATATATATATATATATATATATATATATTACATACCAGTGTGCGCGCGTATGTGTGTGTTTGCGTAAGTAGTGAAAGAGAAAGTGGAATTTTTTCTTTCTGTTTTCGACTCTTAAAAACCGTGTTAAGTTTAGCAGAAGAAAAATGAATAGAGAAATAGGAAGAAATTACATATTGATTATTTGATTATTTGCCAATTGAATCTCTATAAAATGAGACGAAATGAGCAATGCAGTATTGTTAAGATCTCGGGATTCGGCGGCAATACCGTGAAATAAAGTAAGTCACGTAAACTAAGCCAATTGTTTAATACGACGGAATTATCTTTTGTTAAGTATGTATCTTTTATGCAAGTCACGACAGAACGCAATGTAGAATCGCGTTGAAATCCCGTGAGAACCGAACTGCAGATTTGATGAAAGCCAAGAATAAAAATATACCTAGTGGCGAAGCACGTCTCTCCGTTTTGTAAAAATGTCGGTCGTATGTATCATCTCATCGGCTGCGACTTTTTACAGCTACGTGAATGTATATACATACACGCACATATACACCCCCTAACACAGCCACCACACACTCACACGCACACACAGGCACACAGAGACTGACAGATGCACGCACACATATGTATGTATGTGTTTATGTGTATGTATGTATGTATGTATGCATATATGTGTGCGTGTGTGTGTATGTATGTACATATATGTTTTGTGTGTGTGTGTAAGTATGTATGTATGCATGAATGTACGTATATATATATATATATATATGTATATATATATATACACACACACACACACACACACACACATACATATATATATATATATATATATATATATATATATATATATATATATATATATATATATATGTTTATATATACTTAAGGTAAATATTGATGCTATTCAATTCAAGCACTCGACGTATTTTTTCACATAGGAAAAACGGAGTAAATTTAGAATAAGAAAATGCGAAGTAGTTTCAGATGTAAAGTCCTTTATTGATAATGCTGTGATACATATTCCAATGACGTGTGGCCATTGTCGTCATTGAAATATGTATCACAGCATTACCAATAAAGGACCTTAACATGTGAAACTACTTCAAATTTTCTTATGTTTATATATATATATATATATATATATATATATATATATATATATATATATATATATATATATATACTAGTAGTGGTACCCGGCGTTGCACGGGATAAGGTATTGTGAAATATATAACCGCCTTAGCTAAGCTGAGTATTGCCACAACCACGGCTCGCAAAGAAGTAAGGGTCTGGTGGTACGTAAGTAAGCAACACTGTGGCTTAAAACGTGAGGAAGAAGTTGTGTGCACTTACCAACTGTTTGGGGAATGAGTGTGAGATTTGTCTTGAGCAAGGGTGGAGAATAACCGGAGGCAGCAGACAGCCAGATATACAGACAGATATTATAAGGGCGCGTTATGGACGCAGAGCGAATTGTAGAAAGTGACGTAATGCAGACGGCCAAACATACAGACAGATATTATAAGGGCGTGACGTTATATGGATGTATCTATCTAAAAAGAGAAAGACTAAGAATTATAGAGAGAGATCGCTAAATCGCCTAATGCGGTCCCTAGAGCATTGGAAATTTGAAATTGTGTTTGCTCAGAACACTCCCTGAAACATAAGTATTACATGTGTAAAGTTTGAAAACAATCGGTTAGGTGCTTCTCTAGTTTTAGGGACTCAAACTCACACACACAGACAGATATCCTCAGTTTTATATATATAGACTAGCAGAAAACCACCCGGTGGGCGGTTTTCTGCTAGCAAATCTAGTGTATATACTGATATTGTTGAGATTTGGATGAGAAATGCTTTCGGCACCACATGTTCACCGTCTCTCGGTGTGTCTTTTATGCATGTATAAATATATATGTTATCTATACGGGGAAATCTTTGAAATAAATATATGTTAAAACGAAAAAGGAGAAAAAGAGATTAGTGACGGAAATATAAACGTTATGATACATAAACGTTATGATATAACGATGGAAATATATCTTCAAATGGTCCTTGGCATGGTGTCAAGTCAGAACCGCCTCGAACTGGTTACTTCTGGCTTGTGCAAGGTGTCTCTATAGCAACCAGCGATTCCCTCGGCCTCAGTGAGCAAAGTCAGTGGAGAGGGGAAGGTAATGTTTCTATAGCGACAGTGTTTCTCTTGGTATTACCAAAGTGGAGAAAGGAAGCGGAAGGTAATATTTCTGTAGCACCTACATTTGAGTTTTAGGGAAGGACAGACAGACAGACAAACAGAGAAATGCCCATATATTTCTGTTTGTGTATATATATATATATATATATATATATATATATATATATATATATATATATATATATATATATATATTACACACACAGAAATGTATATATATTTCTTAGAACAAAATTATTATTAATGTTTTGCTGTTCATAACAATTGGAATTGAAAAATTACTTTTGAAATTATTAGTTATTTTACTAATGCTTAGATATGTAAAAATGAAGCAATGTTTCTAATAATTGTTTCTACTTTTGGCACAAGGCCAGCAAATTACCCAGTACATTACTGGTACTTTATTTTATCGACCCCTCGGCGGTATTTGAACTCAGACCATAAAGGGACGTAACTCCATGCTATGAAGCATGGTGTCCGACTCTCTACAGATTCTGCCAATCCACCGCCCTAATGTCTGTACGTAATGAGGGAGTGAGAGGGAAGAGAAAGAAAGGCAGAGGTGAAGTGACGAAGTGACTGTCTCCTCCTCCTCCTCCTCCTCCATCTCCCCATTCGTCACAGCGATAGAGGGGATGAATGTTAGTGTGTTACAAAGAGAAAGAGTGAGAGTGAGAGAAACAGACAGACTAAAAGAGAGGGATAGCTGGAGAGAGAGAGAGATAGCAACCACGCGCGCACGTGTTTCCACTGTGGGACAGACAGACAGAGAAATTGGTGGTTATATATTATTTGGAGATATGTGTGTGTGTGTGTGTGTGTGTGTGTGTGTGTGTGTGTGTGTGTGTGTGTGTGTGTGTGTGTGTGTGTGTGTGTGCGTGCGTGTGTGCGTATGATGACTCTGTGATAAACAGGCGAAACTCCAGAGTAACAAAACTCACTATTCAGCTTTTATATAATGAATACACACACACATACACACATATATAGACGCACACATACTAATCATTTACAATAATATTTTGAACGAAATACTAATTCTTTTTACACTTATGAGGTTTCCAGTAAACATTTTTGAAGAGATTTTAATAAATAATTAGATACACCACAGACTAATTACTCATGCACATATAAACACACTGTGGCACTCACATGCATACTCGAACACATATATAATGTAGAGTGACGCATAAAGAAGGAAGTGAGAAGAAGCAGAGTGTGAGAGATTGGTAGATACACACATACCCATATATATAAGTACACTTCTTGAAGATTGTAAACTAACTCTACATAGTGTTAATTGCCGAGGTATCTTTTTATATTGGAATGGTGACGAAGTGTTAAGAAAGAACCGATCAAGTTTCGGTGTCCTTTGAAGCCACTATCAGAAAGAAAGATGGAATGCTGATTCAATTGTGTTTTTATTACGTGTGGATGGACATTAAAGAAACGATATTGTTAGTAAATTATTGTAGCAGATTTGTTAGTGAGCTGATTGAAAATAATTGACAATATGGAGCAAACATGAGGGGTCTACACCAGGCATATCGTACATGCGGCCCTTTACAAGCACACCTGCAGCCCGCACAAAGGTTTTTACAGTGCGAGCGCAATATAAAATAAAAAATATTAGTTGTAATGTGCGCAAATAGTTGTCATGTGTGGCCCTCAGACAACACATATGTGACCCATGTGGCCCTCGGGGGACCCTCAGTTTGTCATGCCTGGTCTACACAATCCCTTTACCTGCTATAAATAGTAATAAGATTTTCAAATCACAATCTACTATCTTGAATGAGAGATAGATACATTAAATAATGTAGAATACGGGATGGTCACGACTGAAGCATGTATGATAATAATTCTGTTAGGTCAAAGCTACCTTTGAGCTAAACAACTTCAGCAACAGCATCAAAGAATAAGCTTCATCTAATGGGGATCGGTGTGCATCACTTTAGTCTCAGATCACGAGGGCAGGATGAAATTGAAGAAAATCTGGGTGCTATTTTAAGTAGATCGAGAGTAATATAAGATTTCAGAGAAGTTTAGCGGCTGTTTTTAGCAGGTTGGACAATTGCATAGAGGCTCCCTCCTCATTTGCTCGTGGATATATTGTGTATATTGTACATAAATATATTGAGTTTAGATTTTGTAGCAATCTGGGGTTGCTGCTCTAACGTGATTATCGCAATTACAGACTAAAGAACATTTATACATGTTAGCTGTAACACAGTTTGACCCTGATCAAACAGACCTCTGGTCAAGCGTGTTCTTACTTTGAGCATTCTAATTTTCATCTTTACATATCTAGGACCAGATCATCAAATGGCTGAGTGTATTGGACACAACGATCAGAGAGAGCAGCTTATTGCATTAAATAACGTTGTTGCTCGATGTGACACCACCACTTGGCACTCGGGTTTAAGCATTCTTTCTATATCTCCAATTTGAGAATACTTGCATTCCTTCCGCCCATCCACCTGTCCAGGAGACCTTGAAAAGCATCATCGGCACTACAATTTCATTCCCACTAAGTGATAAAAAGATGTTACGGATGTCATTAATCCAAAATGATTAGCTTAAAGTATACAGTAGGACATGTCATTGTTGCAGATGTTATTCTCGTTGATATTTAGACGTAACTCACTTTTGATCAAGCTGAACAAGCTTAATTATGATCAAAGCGTTCCAGCCTTGATCATCACATCCTATATTCAAGAAGAATCTCCCAAACTACGTTGTCAGATTAATGTTCTCGTTGTTTTTTAAAGGTAGTACGACGTAGTTTGAGGGCGATCGTTTGCTGTTTCATGCAACAACTTACTAATGTGTAAAAGTTTAAATATGAAATCCCACGTTGACCTTTGCAGCTAATTTTCAGTCATATTGTCTCTTAGGTAAGTGCTATATTGTGGCATCACTGAAATGGTAAAAGTGCTACATTTGCATAACAAAATCAGATACTTTCTATATATAATACGAGTTAATAGTACAAATATTGCTTAATGTTTTGTTTCTCTGTATTTTGTTTCTCTGTTTGTCTGTCTTTCTCTGTCTCATACTCTCTCTCTCTCCCCCCCCCCTCTCTCTCTCTCTCTCTCTCTCTCTCTCTCTCTCTCTCTCTCTCTCTCTCTCTCTATATATATATATATATATATATATATATATATATATATATATATATATATATATACAGTATTTTCCGTTGTGTTGTAATATAAATATTACACACAGTAGATTGACAGCTCATGTAGAGTTTGCTCGACGGTTCCAGTTGAAATTCCAAAAGTAATCCGGAGAAAAATAGAAAGATTTGAATGGATACAGTTTAGTTGAAAGGAATTTATTGACACGTGTTTCTATAACAGTTACATAACCTAAAACAGCTGCTATCTACAAAGTATTAGTTATGCAGACAATCAATATTTCAATGTTATTATTTCCTGTCATTTCATCAGAATAATATTACTGAGGACCTGTTTGGTTTTTATAGAGAATATTAGGAGAGAGGGGTGAAGTTGTTAGAAGAATAGTTGAGGGAGTGGTTTTTTGATAGCAGTGAGAATTGTTGGTGGCAGTGAGTAATTAGATTCCCATATATATATAATAAATCAAGAAAGAAGAGTGACATGGTTTGCTATACAATAAGGGCTTTATTCACATTGCTGACAATTGTTTCTCTGAACTGGTAGGTCTAGAGATTGCTACCCGCCTGTCTTTGCGTCAATCGATCACCAATACATTGTTATAACCAGTCTATTCGTCAGAGCATGCGAGAATGAAGGGAATACTCAGGCTTCTATATATAGTAGTGTCATTAAATCAGAACAATAATAACAATACTCAAATAAATTAGCTAAGTAAGAAATAGAGTATACTGATGACTTTAGCATGTAAAACGAACTGATACGAAATAGATGTATGAAATTGACATGTGAAAGTATTGTTATTATTGTTCTGATTTAATGCCACTACTATATGTAGAAGCCATGCCTGCGTATATCCTTCATTCTCGCATGCTCTGATGAATAGACTGGTTATAACAAAGTATTGGTGATCGATTGACGCAAAAATAGGCGGGTAGCGATCTCTAGACCCTATCAGTTCAGAGAAACAATTGTCAGCAATGTGAATAAAGCCCTTATTGTATAGAAAACCATATCACTCTTCTTTCCTGATTTATTATTACTCCAAGAGAAATCACCGCGTACTCGCAGCATCACTATGGAAACGTCTTGTTGAGTCAAACTTAGCCAAGCGTTAGTAATATCCACTACTCGGAGTACCCTAACTTGACTACATCTAAGTGGACTACCTAAAACAATAATTTGTTATCCCGTATATATATATATATATATATATATATATATATATATATATATATATATATGTGTGTGTGTGTGTGTGTGTGTAAACGGTAAACAGAAATAACAACACAATCGGTATAGTATATGGAAGGAATATATTCGGTTAACGCTTGAAATAGCAGGACGCTAGTCTTGTATATACATATATATATATAAGAAAAGGAAGAGAGACGGTAACATATACTCAACATCAGTTTATTTCATTATATCATTACATGTTGAATATATGATACTGTCTCTCTTCCTTTTCTTAATATTGATATTCCGTCTGATACCAGCTAAACTATAATAAAGTAAGAAGCGCGGGATTGTGTACGGTTTATAATTTGTTATCCCATTAGTAAAATAAGTTGGATTACTTTGAATAAATAATGAATGAATATTACATAATTTATCTACCAAATTTCGTGGCTGTTCATTAAATATATTTTATTACTTATTTAAATATCTACTTCTTTAAAATTTTCAAATGTCAACACTTCCGGTTAGTGATCATTTAAATAAATATTCATATATTTCTATCACTAATTTTCTCCTAATGCAGTTTATATATAATGTCTTTTTTAATGTATCATGGATTAAGTTACTGATTACATAAGAGAGTGTAACACAATCTTCGTTCAATTTCTGTGTATATTGTCAATTACGATTTTATTTGATGTATCATATCTATCACACATGCATATATACTTGCGTATCATATCAATATGCACACTACACATGCTAACAGAAAACCACCCGGACGGTGGTTTTTCTGCTAGTATATGTAATACCTTGTGGCATCCTTAAGGTCAAGTGCTTCCGTACGATTACAGGATTGTTGATCGATTGCTTGGACCATACAACACTGATTATCATAATATATATATATATATATATATATATATATATATATATATATATATATATATATATTAGTGAAGTAGAGAATTGCCTGTGAGCTCTGGTAGTTTCAGCTAGTTACCTCAATCTAGACTTCGTCAGGAAAGCGTCTCAAATTTAAGTGAAATGAGAGGAAGGTAGAGAAGTAGAAAGGAAGAGAGAAAGAAAAGCATGAATGAAGGAAAATAAACAAGGCGGCGAAAAAGTGAAAAAGAAAGAAGGGGAAAAAATTAAAAATTAAAAAATAATGGTTTCTTATATAGGCACACGGCCAGTAATTTTGGGGGAGGGGAACGTCGATTAAATCGACCCCAGTGAGCGACTGGTACTTTATTTTATCGACCCCGTAAGGATGAAAAACAAAGTTAACCTCGGCAGGATTTGAACTCAGATCATAAAGGGCCGTAACTCTATGCTACAAAGCATGGCGTCCGACCCTCTACCTGTACTGCCAATCCATCGCCCTTAATGAAATGTCAAAAGGCACTAACGAGTGGGTATTTAGGATAGCTTGCTGAATCCCTACAAGACGGTGATCCAGCATGATCACAGTTTAATGACTAAAACCAGTATAAGCTGGAATGTCAGTCAGTGGCTATTACTTCATAGCAAAAGAGCTAGAAGGAGAAGAAGATGGTGGGGGAGCTAGAGGGTATTTACTTGGTTGTCTTGCACATACACACACGTATCACCCGCTCACATACACCCCCACGTACATGGGTAGAAGAAGAAAAGGGATGAAGAGGAACAGAGAAATAAAGGAGAAATAAGGAAGGAGGAAGAAAGAAAGGAAGAAGAAAAAAGAAAAACGGAAGAAAGGGAAATGGCGGGAAGCTAAAAGGCAATATCTGGTTGAAGTGTAGAATAGGGTTATAATGGATGGTCTAGGGCGAAAGGTCAGTTGATGGCTAAATATTGACAACAAAGGGATGTGGGAGGAGGGTAGGATAGTTTGAGGCGGAGGGAACTCACTCGGACGTCACACGCATACACACACACATACAAACCGACAACACACGCGAACCAGTGCATACAAACAAGAATTTAAAAGTTCAAACTTGAAAATTTAAAAGTTTAAACAAGTCCATAAATCCAAGAAAGGAGAACATCGGTGCGAGATACGTTGGAAAAAGCAAGTACTCATGTGTGAATATAATTAGGAGAGAGGACTGGTTTGGGATTGGGATCTGTGAAGGGTAAGGTGGAAAGTGTATGAGTACTGGGGGAGGAGAGATAGCCAAGTTCTTTTATTTCCCATCAGGCAAGCACAGTTGTCGAGGTTGAGATAGTATAGTCCATTATCATCCAGGGCCGCGTGTAAGTTTAAAGCAGAAGTACAATTTCTGGTTCCGACGTCTGCATTTTGTAGCTAGTTCCGTTTTTTGTTGGTGGGTGGGCCTTTTTCAAATAGAAAGCAAAGCTCTTCGGCTGAGCATAAGTTACAGGGGCCACCCTTTCCTTGTATGGCTGGGCCTCAGTGATGATGCTCCAGCTAAGGTTGTAAGGAGTTCCCTTTTCATGTAAACTCCAGACAAAACTGGAGAGGCTTGTAGTATACTTCTTCTCCTGGTGGCGGAAGGAGTGGGTATGTTGCGTAAATCTCCGTAGCAATGCTTTTGGGTCCATTTGGCCTGTGGATGTTGAGCTTAGACCTCTTTGAGGCGGTGATGCACTGGGAGATGTTGGGCGTAGTGGAATATGACAGCTTCACCATGTTTTTGTTAATTATTTTGTGGGAACGGCGATGTGGTGGAGAATGCGGCTGGATCATTCCGAAGAATAATCTGGCAAGTGGTGTCGCTATGTAGGGAGTTATTCGGTTTCCTTCGGCGGTTGGGTGCTTCTGGTGTCAAACAAATTTGAATTCATTCTGGAATACGGTACTAAATACGTTTCTCAACACATTACTAGAGAAGAAGTATATTGTATATAGAAATGACTTCTGCAGGACTATATGTATATGTATATATATATATATATATACACACACACACACACACACGCACACACACTCACACATACACACGCGCACACACACACACACACACACACACACACACACACACACACACACACACACACACACACACACACACACACACACACACACACACACACACACACACACACACACACATATATATATAAAATTGAGGTTGTCTGTCTCTCTACTAAAACGGTCGGCACACATCTCCTCCTAAACCGTACGTTCAAATTTCGGTGAAATTGCTACACTTGATGAAGGTCCGGCGGAGACATCGGCAAAAAAATTCTTTAAATCGACCCACGCCAAGTGCAAAAATCGAACTTGCAATGTATTGATTTTTCAATTCAAATGTATAAATAGAGATGAGAGAGGAGTTATTTCCCTTTTATGGCGTTATTCTGACGCGTGCAAAAGTACAAAAATACACGAACAACTTTCGGGCCAGCAAAATTTTAACCTGCAAAATTCATGAGTTCGAAATTTCAACATTAAGCTTCCATTTTGCTTCATTTCCATTAAAAAGTATTTTAAAACAATATTTTTATTTTAAAACAAGCCTATTTGTATACACGGTAAAACAAGCAAATATTTTGTAAAAAAAGCATTGATCTCGAATAAAGCCTTATGAGATTTTCATTTAGAAGCAATGATTTTAAACGACAGACAGATAACGCATTTTTGGTGGGTTTTTCATGTCCATCTAACTTCTTTGTTTCAAAATAACTGATAGTTTGGTTACGCTGATGTTTTTCTCTGAGACAAGTGTTGCAGTGTTTACATTTTCCTTTTTTGTTAATAGATTACCAGTGCAGTTTTTATCCCCCGCATCCTCTTTTGTTTTAACATTCGGGTTATGGTTATGTTTTCTTAAATTGATAAGGCATACTGTTGGTTGAGGGAATATTAATCAAAATACCACATGAAAGTCTGCACTGTAGACTCTACAGTTTTTAAGCCAAGAAAGGAACTTAACATTGTAACTTTAACACAGCTACTGAGCAGCCCAGAGCAACGCCGGGATTTACTGCTAGTATATATATATAAAATAAAATAAAATAAAATAAAATAAAACAAGGACGAGTGGTTACTCCTTCATTACGTTTATTGGTTGGTGACGCGCATTTCGCCACCGATCAGCTCAAGATTCGATCTGTATCTATCTAGACCGACTCTGTAACCAACGGGTCGTCGGACCCTTTTTGGTGGTAATGATTACCATCCGGTATGGTAATCATTGGTAATGATGGTAATGATTACTATCCGGGAGCTTCCAACAGTAATGGTTGCATTCTTTAAGGGTATGTCAATATTTATTTATAAAACTGCTCTATATTATATTTTATCTGATGAAAGCACACCATAATTTAACTTGGTGTCCTTGAAATATGTATAATGAAATAAATATGGTTTTACAAATATAGTTTCCATTTGTTAATATCGTGTATATATATATATATATATATATATATATATATATATATATATATAGTTGTGGAACACTGGAAGGTAATATCCGTAGTGGTAGAGCACTCAGTCCATGGGACGAGTTAGGTAGAATTGGTTACACAACAGTTAGTTCACCATACCGAGAACAATTGTTTCACCTTAGCGGATCCTCAGCTCGTAATGGGCATGGTTATAGGAACAGGAAGGACAACCGTACGAACGCGCATGCGTAGAAACCCGGTCACTTCACACAGGCAATACTAGAATGCGGGCGACAGGTGTAAGGGAGATAACTGCGAAAGTCCGAAAAGTTTTTAGTTGAAAATAAAATTACAAGGAATCAGTCGGGAGCCTTCTAGTTATGCAATAGGTGTTTGACGACGTGTGGACAACGTGTGAAAAATTCATTTCTCGTGTTGAGACAATCACTATTGCGTAATCTCTTGAGAATAGTTATTCGTTCGTCAATACATAAGCCACACGTCGGATTTCCCCTTGCGTATGGCTTGAACTTAGTGATGGCTTTCCATTGAATGGAGTAGTCTATACTTGTGTCCTTGAGGGACCATACGTGGCTCGCGAGTTTCGTGGATGAACGTCTGTCCGGGTACCTGAAGGTAGACTGGTGGTTCAGGAAACGTTCCTTAAATCGGCCCTCCGCCATGCCCACATAGGATTTGACCTCCTGTGGTTCGTTTGGTCGGTTGGAAGTGACCACAGCTTCATAAATTACAGTTGGTGTGTTGCATTGCTGTTGAAGGGGGCAAGCTTCGGGCTTACGGCAAGAGCACCCTGGTGGGGTGTTGCTCCTAGGGTTGCTGGTGATGTGGGCCTTCATGTTATTAGCGCAGGAGTATCCTAGTTTAACTTTGTGTCGGTTAAAGATGGAGCGGTATTTATGACCTATGGGAAAGTGTCTATCTAAGAGGGCTAGAAATGTTTTTCCTACATTGGTTTTAACGTTGAGTGAGAAGGGAGGAGAGAACCAGATAGTTTGTCTATTGTTGCGCTTACTTTTCTTAATGGTGTCGTTGCTAGTGGGAGAGTAAGTGATAGGTTTTGAGAAGCCGCTGTTAGCCAACGCCGTGTTATAGTAGGGTGCCACCCTGTCAAAGATAGCCTTATTAGAGGAGAGGTTTGAGATTCTAGTACTGATATTCTTAATGAAGTTTCTAAAAACAGTGGGAGGGTGGCATAAGTCCTTGTGAATGTAATTGAGTTTCTCGTTTAGCTTATGGAAGGGTCTGTGTGTGTGTGTGTGCGAAGGTCTAAATTAATGTCTAAGAAATCTAAACTAGAGAGGTTGGTGGCTACTGTTATCCTAAGTCCTAACTCATTGAAGCTAAGTCTTTTTTAAACAGTCGAGGTCGTGACCACTTTTATGACTCGATAAAGTCAGTCCATCGTCACGGTATATTCCCGTGTGGAACTCCGGGAATCTAACACGTAATATCTTTAAGATAAATAGGCCAACCAAGTCACATACGTCAGCACTGTCAAACGATCCCATGGAGACGTCGAATAGGTCTGAAGTTGTAGACTTCTTTGCCCAGGCTACTCCGTCGTTGAAGAGGAGGGTTTTCCGGCAGTGAGCGATGATTTCCTGAACCACCAGTCTACCTTCAGGTACCCGGACAGACGCTCATCCACGAAACTCGCGAGCCACGTATGGTCCCTCAAGGACTCAAATATAGACTACTCTATTCAATGGAAAGCCATCACCAAGTCCAAGCCATACGCAAGGGGAAATCCGACGTGTGGCTTATGTATTGACGAACGAATAACTATTCTCAAGAGATTACGCAATAATGATTGCCTAAACACGAGAAATGAATTTTTCAGACGTTGTCCACACGTCGCCAAACACCTATTGCATAACTACAAGGCCCCGGACTGATTCCTTGTAATTTTATTATCAACTAAAAACTTTTCGGACTTTCGCAGTTATCTCCCTTACACCTTTCGTACGCATTCTAGTATTGCCTGTGTGAAGTGACGGGGTTTCTGCGCATGTGCGTTCTCACGGTTGTCCTTCCTGTTCCTATAACCATGCCCCTTACGAGCTGAGGATCCGCTAAGGTGAGACAATTGTTCTCGGTATGGTGAACTAACTGTTGTGTAACCACTACTATATATATATATGCGTTATGTCCTTGAGCAAGACACTTTATTTCACGTTGCTCCTTCTACCTGGAGTTGCGACCGATAGATAGTACTAGCAACTGGAAAGACCAACGGAAACATTGTTTCCTCGGTCCGATTTGACAAAAGTCGATCGTTTAAAAAAAAAAAAAAATATATATATATATATATATATATATATATATATATATATATATATATATTCATGTATTACCAGTGGTTTTGTACACATAAACACGTTTAACTTTTCAGATTCATTCAGAAAAATTAACAAAAGGTGGTGATGTGTTTGTCAAAAGAGTAATAAAATGTCTTTATTTGCCGTTCCAGGTCACGTGGTAGTGCTGAGTAATCAGCGACATCAGAGAGTAGATAGATGTTTTGCCTATCCGACGTCACCCGTGGAATTTACGTGCGTGTTAGTTTTTATCCGTGTATGAACAGCTGCAGATATTGCTAAATGCTAGCTAGAGACCTGGGGTTAGCTGTTCGAGATGGAGTGGAGACAGCAACTTTAGTACACCCTGGAAAATCATGCCAATACCACTGAGGAAATCCAATCTCGTATGCCTTATCGAGAAGACAAAATGCTGGATATGGAGCCTTTGGTGGAAAGCAGCTTTCTCCGATAACCTAAATACGGCTTTAACGTGTAAATATTTAAGATTAAGATTGTTTGCAGGATATCAGGAAGGCCAACATAAGTTATGGTGTAATCGCAGAAACGCCACGTTGACGAATTGCAGGTCACTGGCACCTAATATCCCTCATAGATAGCTTTAGTCATAACTGGCTCACGAACCTGCGAACATGTGAAGAGTGTAAAACACTTGCGTTAGTTAGAGCCAACATATACACGTATAACAAATGGATGCCTACATGTTCATAAGGCTCGGACCCTACTGTACACACACACACACACACACACACACACACACACACACACACACACACACACACACACACACACGTACACACACACACATACACAGAGAGAGAGAGACACACACACATTTTTTGTACTCCTGAAGAAAGGCTAAAGCCCGACACGTCGAACTTTCATTCCCCTTTTCCATATAAAGCGTGCAACTAATAAGATTTTTGTATCTCTGTTTTGTCGTTTCCTTGAACTATATTTATACACCTACACACATACTTCAGGCTATTTCCATACGTAATCCGTATGAACTTGATTTAATGTTTGTATGTAAGTATGCGCGCGCGTGTGTTTGTAAATATATGCTTAGTCTATTTTCGCCTATCTTTAAACATAGCGCTATCTCGACCAGGTTTAATATTTGTTTCTTCAGAGAGTGTATTATTAGATATGGAAACAAGTTCTGAATAGATTTTATCATGATAACTTTCAAAATCGAATTATTATAATAGAAATTTATTATCGTTTGTGGGTGTGCGATTCTTACTTAACACGCCCAGATCTTAAATATGCCCCTGTTAAGACGTTTATGAAGGAATATATTTATTTCATAGTTCACAGATGATGTTATCTATTTGATGGTAAAGTTAAAAGTTGGAGTTCGGATCTGGTTATTATAGAAGGAAATGATTAATTATAGCACTAAGCGTATTAATTGATATCGTATCTACATATCTATGCATACATCCGTAAACGTCTATTCTTCTATTCTTTTATTACACTATTCTTTTATGTTTCATTGGTGTCATCATTAAACTGCAGCCATGCTGGGACAACACCTTCATGGGTTATAGTAGATTATATCACTCCTGTCGGTACTTATTCTTTTGACAATGGAAGGACAAATGGTAAAATCGGCTTAGATTTAAACTGACATACGTGGGACCGATCCATATTCAATAATGTATTTTTGAACATTCTCCAGTGTAGTATACACGTGCAAAGTCAGCATGATAATGTTGAGAGTGGGTTGCATCAAACAAACGAAAAGAGCTTCGTCATATTGGACAAAACCAAAAACTTGCATCAAATATATTCATCTTCCTATCACTGTCTCCTTGTTCTTCTTTGTTTCTGTACCTACGAAAGATCCCAGTATGCCATACTAAATAAAATTGACATTGTGACCAGGAGAGATAGACTCAAGCGCAGTAGCCTTTAACTTAAATACCATAAGCTGAACAAAACAAAACAATATTTATGTTAGATTCATCATCCATAAAAATAGGTTTAGACATTTTAGGAATAGCAATAATTTTGTTTATACCAAGCATAAAAAACGAGAAAAAAAACAGCAACAAAATAAAACAAAAACAAAAGAAAAAACAAAAAAACAAAACAAAACAAAACAAAACAAAACAAAACAAAGCGGAAACAAATAAATAAACAAAACAATTGCCATTGCCTTCGATATTAAGGATTATTATGCGTCTATCCCACATCCTATACTACAAGCCAGTTTAAATCTCGCCAGAACAATCATTCAAATTAAACATTCTGAAAACGAAAAGCTTTACATCACATGAAATCCCTTCTGTTCCACAATAGCCCGTATTAGATCAGGAAAAGTACACGTGGACATTCGACGTGTGTATGGGTTCAAATGATTTTGTTGAAGTCAGTGACACAGTTGGTCTATGCTTACTAGATAAAGACAGAGCTTAAAAGAAATCTCCTAAGTTCCGGCAGAATTATTGGCAACCTTTTTGTTTTTCGCATGGCAAATATATACAAGAAAATACCTTTTTTCCCTCACAAGTAGGCATAGAAACAATTTAAAGTTGAAAATATGCTTAGAATATTAAATTGCTATTAAGAAACACAAACAGAAACTAAGCCTATAACCACGGGATAGGATGAGAAAACGTAGAATAATGTTTCACCTAACTAAAACGACTTTTATTTACATGAATATTTTTCATAACAAACAGAAGAAAAAATGAAACAAAATTAAATAATTGAAAAACACCGGATGGTGTCCCGTGAGAAGGGTTGTCTGATGTAGCGGGTATCGCTGACTGTTCTCCGCGGAAATGTTTTTGACATCTTGTTTGTGGAGTGCTGCTCTACATGCGGATGGTGTCCCGTGAGAAGGGTTGTCTGATGTAGCGGGTATCGCTGACTGTTCTCCGCGGAAATGTTTTTGACATCTTGTTTGTGGAGTGCTGCTAATAATTGTTTCTACTTTTGGCACAAGGCCAGCAATTACCCAGTACATTACTGGTATTTTATTTTATCGACAACGTAAGGATGAAAGGCAAAGTTAACCTCGACGGGATTTGAACTGAGACCGTAAAGGGACGTAACTATGCTAGAGAGCATGGCGTCCAACCCTCTACCGATACTGCCAATTCACCGCTGCTAATAATTGTTTCTACTTTTTAGCACAAGGTCAGCAATTACCCATTGCATTACTGGTACTTTATTTTATCGACCCCGTAAGGATGAAAGGCAAAGTTAACCTCGGCGGGATTTGAACTCACAATGGCAAGGGCTGTAACTCTATGCGTCAAAGCATGGCGTCCGACCCTCTACCGATAGTGCCAATCCACCACCGTTGCTAATAATACTTCTTAGACATGGGTGTAGAGGCTGCTCTTACAGCCTTCCCCATGTTTTAAATATCTATTTTCTTCCTATTCATTATGCGAAATATGTGTGTAAAGAATGAAATAGAATTAATATTTTTGACGATAACAGTTTTAAAGAATTGTGCCGTTTCCATAAGGAAACTAATCAAAATGATACTTCGACCAACAGCTTATAACATCTTTCTTCCATTATGCAAAACCTTTAGAAACAAGTTCTCGCTTTAGTTAAACCATATTTCCGAAGAAGATCTATGTAATCCCAGACTTGTATTTCTAGGTATTTAAAAATTTATCTGTCACTTATGCTTCCCGAGTTGTCAAATTCAACGATGATATAAACTAGAGTTTGTCTATAGCAATTTGTATAAAACGACAAACAAATATCCACTTAAAACATCTGCTACAAACAAAAACTGGTAGACGAGAATTCCTTCATGGTGGCTCACATCAAGGTTGATAAACTGAACTTTTCCCTACCACCAACAACTTGCTGCAAATCACTCATGTACAACAACTTGCTGCAAATCTCCTGTGAAATTTCTGCGTTATACAAAGTTAATATGAGTCATACTTACCTAGTTACGAACAAAACAATTCATAGACCAAATCTATTAATTCTGTAGCACTAAGCTGCTATAAATATTTATCTAACTGATAAATGTCCATCTTGTTTTATTTAGTTAGAAAGTTCATTGAAAAAGAAATACAATTCCGCGAAGATGATATGGAATATGAATAAATTAAAAGATACAAGATGTAACGTTTAAAAATACAATATCCATTTAAAATACTATACTTATATGTATGTGTGTGAATATATATATATACAGGGTGCGTCAGATTTTTAGGACACCTATCTTTCTTGAGCTCTAACCTTTTTATTACTAATTTGTTTTGTTTAGTTTTTCAGAGAAATAATACTAGACATTAAATTGATTCGGCAAATAAAAAGGTACGCTGTAATCATTGTCTTAAAAGCACAGCATAGTGATACAGCGATAGCTTCCTTCTTGTAAGTTACTCGATCCGCCGTTGTCAAGACGGATGCCTAGGGCCTTAATACAATCATAATGCCTAATCTTTTTAAAAATGTTGAAAAATGTATCGATAAAACTCCAGAAAAGTTAATCAGAGACATCGCAAAGGACCTTAAAGTTTCAGAATGCACCATCAGAAGGGCTGTCCATTAAGACATCCGATACAAGTCATATGTGTTGCGGAGGGGCCAATTTATGTCGGATGTGGCAAAAGAAAATCCTTTAGTCCACGCAAAGCACATACTGAATGAGACAAAACATCAAGGGGCTGAAATGATCTGGTTCTTTTCTAATGAGAAAAGGTTGATCACGACAAAAAGTTAAACCGAAGGAACGATAGATGGCTATGCAGAGACTCAACTGAGGTTCCGACGGTCATGCACACCAAATCTCCAGCGACTGTGATGGTTCTGGGTGTTGTCAGCAACGAGGGAGATGTCATGCCTACTCATTCTTTTCTCAGAATTTAAGAATCAACAGTGCTGTCTACAACAAGGTATTGGAGACAGTTGTGAAGTACTGGATAGACAGTCTTCCAATATAACTCCACGCCTTCCCGTACGGCCAGAACGACACAAGCATGGATGCTTGACATTTTCCATGCCCACGTTCTTCCTGACAAATAACTTCCTAGGTCACCAGACCTCAATCCCCGGGACTATTACTATTACATATAGTTGAAAGATAGGACAATCATCTCTCACAAAACTATAGAATCTCTCAAGTTCGCCATTAAAACCACAATGTCTAGTATTGATAGAGGTCTTCTGATTCGGTCATGCCAACGCTTCAGATCCCGCATTGAAGCATCCATTGACGGAGGATTCGTGGCATAGATATCGTAAATGTATTATAAATAATTTTTGTACCAATTTATATCTAGATATTACATTTCTTTGGTTTGTTATACGTTATTTTCTAAATTCATACAAATATCTTTAAACAACTGACGCCCTCTTTATACACACACACACACACACACACACACACACACACACGCACACACACACACACACACACCCCCCCACACCCCCCCACACGCATACACACACACACACACACACGCGCGCGCGCGCGCGCACACGCGCACATGCATGCACACACACACCCACACACCCACACCCCACACACACACATGCACACACACACACACACACACATGCACACACACACACACACACACACGCGCACACACACACACACACACACACACACACACACACACACACACACACACACACACACACACACACACACATATATATATGTGTGTATATATATATATATACATATGTGACATGTGTGCTGCAGTTTGCTTGATGCAATGTAGAATATGGAAAGTAGTTATGTCTTGAAAGCCGCAACGATGCAGGTAGGATTGTAAAT
Organism: Eledone cirrhosa; assembly: GCA_964016885.1. NCBI lineage: Eukaryota > Metazoa > Mollusca > Cephalopoda > Octopoda > Eledonidae > Eledone > Eledone cirrhosa. The sequence continues at coordinate 206,149,019 of OZ024741.1, forward strand.
AACGTAACAATAACAGATGAGGTTGAGTGGAGAAGAGGGAGAAAAGCAGGAATCAAAGATTATGATACGTTGGCAAAATTTATTAGTCCGAATATATTCCGAATGGATCCGTAGGAAACCGCGCTGAATATGTGTGTTTATAAACGATTCTACCAAGAACGTAGTAGAAGGAAAATAGTTGTAAATGTAGCCCCAAAAGTAAAAGAGGGGGAAGCGCTTTGATGTGGGCTGTGGGCAATCACCGCGCAACAATAGTAAGAACAACAAACATAACCCTTAAACAACTATGGGAAGATATCACAACAGAGGAACTGTCTAATACCATGAAAAAAGTAAGCAACTGACAGGTACCGGGACATAACAAAATCTCAAACTTCTGGTTGAAATATTTAACCGGTGCGCATGGTATAGTTGCAAAAAGTTTATTGAGATTTTGATAGAACCTCACTAAGGAAAACCACCCTGATTCCCCTAAATAATGACACAGCATTTCCAGACCTGTCAACTCTCCGCGTCCGACTGGGAGATCTCTCACCCACTTTGGGTGGGGGTGAGAGATGTCTTCTCTTGTGGAAATGGGTATAGCTTTCATTCTGTAAAATCTCCCAATTTTGCCCCATTTCTCCCCGTTTTGGGGTACGTTTTTCATAGTACTTCTCGTTTGGGTTTGTAGAGGTTGGCAGGTCTGCAATCTCCCCAAATTACAGACTCATAACATGCCTTCCTACAAAACTTTAACTTATACAAACTGACTAAGCATTTGGAAAAAACATGTTTCCAGAATAGTAGAAATGACACAGTAAAGGCTCATATAGCTGTATAGACCATTTACTAATCAACAAAGAAAATAGTAGAAAAAAACTTCTTAACACAGTATGGATGGATTACTAGATGGCTTTGACAGTGTTTCCCATACATAAATACTAAATACACTAACCAACAATAAAAACATTCATTAATCAAGCTATGAGTAAGCGACAAATAATTCTTTAGATACAAACGAAAGATGGATTTATAATAACATTGTTTTGTAAGAAGCCAACAATTTCAAAACAAAAGCTGAATTGACAGATAATTATGAGAAAAATAACACAAAAAACAGCTACAGAAATTACTAAAAAGATAAAATCCAAATTGAAAACAAATCTCCAGATTGCTAAGCTAAGCTAAAACGATGGCAAGTAAAACCTCTACTTGGTCAATACCCGAACAAACTGAATAAGAAATAAGTGGATAAGCTGGTTAAGAAACTCTGGTCTAAAAGCCAAGACCGAAGGCTCTCTAATTGCAGCACAAGATCAAAGCATCCCCACCAGAAACCATAAAAAAATATAATGAAGCAGAACACAGTCACTACAGAATATGTGGAGGTGGGGAAGAAACAATTAACCACAATGGCTCTGGTTTCCCAGTTTTAGTCAATAAAGAATATATCTACAGACATGATAAAGTTGGGATTTACATGCACTGGAAGTTATACCAAAACTACGAAATACCAACAGAAAAAGGTAGTACAAGCATACGCCAGAAAAGGTGTTAGAGGATGACATAGCGACTATACAATGGGATATGAAAATACACACAGACAGAGATCAAAGCCCGCAAAGAAAACATGTGTTTTAATTTCTGTATCTATCTCCACAGATGACAATGTGTCTATCAAGGACATGGAAAAATTATCCAAATATTAAGATCGGAGATGGAAATAATCCGAATGTAGATGATGAAAATAGAAACAGTTAGTATAATCATAGGTTCTCTGGGAATGATAATAAATACACAGACAGATACATAATAAAGACGCCAGGACTTGAAAATATACGCAACATACAGAAAATAACACTAATATACACTGCACACATGACGAAGAATACTTTCAATACATGGCTATTTAAATGAATTGTTTCAGTTTAGTTAACTTCTATTTCATACTTTATCGCTTCTTGTATTTATTGCATTTATTAGAACTTGTACTCTAACAGGAGGAGACTATACTTCCTCATCGCGACAATAATACAAAGACGCAAATCTGCATACACCTGAGGAGCACGTAAGTGCACCTGGAAATGAAGTAAAAACTCGCATGAAATTGTCAAAGAAATTATGATAATAATATTTATAATACTGATAATAATGCTAACAACAGAACGACAACAGCAATAACAGCAACAATAATATTAAAAAGAAGAGCAACAACAACTACAACAACAACAATATTTATTTTGTGGTGGCAAGAGCTTTGTGTGGGGGAATTAGTAGAGTGAGGTCAGAACGCAGTAGAGATATAAATCATTTCATCCTGATTTATACATCTTAACAATGAAATACATTTGAATGACAAAGAATTTGGAAGAGATCCAACAATCGGTGACTGGAATTAATATATATATATACGTATGTGTGAGTGTGTGTGAGTGTGTGTGTGATATTTGGCTGGGGGAGAGGATTCATAACTGGATAAGAGAAATGAAAACTGTTGACTTTCTTGCCAAGATTATAATTGGAAAACAAATGCAAATTTAATAAGATTGAGGCGTAAAAATAGAGGTAACTTTTGATAATTCCATTTATAATGCTTATAGAAATATTTGTTTATGTGGTAAATCATTTAAAGAGGAAATGTTTCTGTGTATTTAGAACTATGAGAATATGTATATCAATTTTAATGTGTTTACAATTCCCTAGTATTACTCTGAATGATGAGATGTAATTTGGAAGGCATATAGATTTGTTTTAGAAAGACGGATCCTTCATCAATTTAGACAATAAGCGAGTAATTCATCGATCAACTGATCATCCAGCTCATTAAATTAACACGCAAGGAGCCGATTATCCGTGTTCCCTTAAGATAATCATCCGGCAGAATAAGTATGCTGTAATGTTATTAGGTTGACACTTTGAATTTAGTAGATAGGTTTCCACTGTTTCCGTCTAATTATCTTCAATCAGGCTTAGGTTGAACATCCCAGGAAGAGGGACCGAAATTGGAGTCTCATGATAGCAAAGTGAATCGCATTATCAACTTTATTAGAGCGTCAGACACCATGCTTTTCAGCACAGAGTCATGCCCCTTTACGTTCTGAGTTCAAATCCCGCCGAGGTCGATACAATAAGGCACCAGCAATGCACCGGGGTAATTGCTGGCTTTATGCCAAAAGTAGAAACAATTATTAACTTTATTAATATTCTGGTAAAAGAAAATATAAGGTAGTCATATGTATTCATATTTATCACTAAAAAAAAAGGATAATAAACGTCTCAATGATTCTGATCAAAGATCAAACAGAGAAGTGTTGGTCTGAAGAAAACAACAACAATCACAATAAAAACAAGGAAATATTTTTATAAATTATATTGCAATTGGTAAATAAAAGTGCCAGATTTATAACGGAACAATCACTGTTTCTAATAATGAGAGTCACATACGCATTCATCTCTTCCTTTCTCCCCCTCTTCTCTCTCTCTCTCTCTCTCTCTCTCTCTCTCTCTCTCTCTCTCTCTCTCTCTCTCTCTCTCTTTCTCTCTCTCTCTATCTCTCTCTCTCTCTCTCTCTCTCTCTCTCTCTCTGTATATATATAGTAATAATAATAAATTTGAAGACTAAAATCCAACGAGTGCTCGATAAGGATAAATATATATCAAATATATAAGAACGGTAGAGCAAATATTTATTAAAATAACAGATTAAAGTTTAAGCAAAGAATCGCTGTTTTCACCCTTAACGGGATCTTCTGAAACTAACAAAAATCAATCTGTGAACGCAGAAGTAAATATTTCGAAAAACGTTGCAACCGAAGGAAGACAGGAAGACGATTCTTTGCTTAAACTTTAATCTGTTATTTAATAAATATTTGCTCTAGGGCTCTTATATATTTGATATATATTTATCCTCTTTGGATTTTAGTCTTCAAATTTATTATTATTACTATATATATACAGTGCGTTTAGAGTAACCATATATATATATATATGTTTATAGTAACCACACAGCCCGCTACGTTTGTTGTAATTATATATATATATACGTCATTATGTGGAGCGATGAGAACAATTACACACAAAGACAAAACCACGTTTATGGTATAAAGGAAGTCGTAGACTAAAATTCTATTTAGGAAACCGAATGGTTCTCGGCTTCAGAGTTAAGAATAATGTAAATAAATTACAGAGGTTATTGAAATCAACAATAATTAAATATATACATGCACGCATCCATATACGTACATACACATGCATACGCGAAAACACCCGCCATGGGTATGCAAATATAAGGTTTATGGTTTGTCTCGCGAGACAAACCACAAACCCTCCATCCGAATCTACCCCCTCTCGCTTTCGGTTCCTCCGTCTTTCTCTCTCTCTGCGCTCGCTTTCACTGAGAATAGATGTGTTTTACCTAGCTCCCCTGGGCTTAAACCCAACGCCTTTTTTAAAACTTGGTTTTATTTCTTCTCGGTTACTCACTTAAATATGCCATTGTCCTGTGTTTCCCCCTTTCTATTAGTATGTTTACTTCTTTTTTTTCCTTTTATTCTTCCTTTTTTCTTCTCTCTTTTTTTTCTTTTTTTCTTTCTCTCTTCGCTATCACTTCATTCCCTCATGGCTTTTTGATAGATAAAAGGCTATGGGCGCGCTACGGATAGATGTATTGTCTATAATGCGCTGAAACATCTGTGACCCGTAGTAGACAACTGACGAAGGGAAACTGTCCATCTCTTGTTTGTGTCGCTTTACTTTCTAACACTCGTTATCAGTAACCACACAGTCTCGTCTCCCTCAATCCATATTTTATATGTACACACACACACACACACACACACACACACACACACACACACACACACACACACACACACACACACACACATATATATATATATATATATATATAGATATATATAGTATATATATATATATATATGGAAAATTGGTGTGGACGTTAGAAAACGTTCTATACAGATCACGTAATATAAGGGAAATGATAATTTAAAAAAGCGTTTGAAATGTGCATATATATATATATATATATATATATATATATATATATATATATACAATATATTAATAAATGGAAACTATATTTATAAAACCATATTTATACACTACCAGATGACCCGGCGTTGCTCGAGGTTTCAAATTATGCTAAGAATATACAGCTAGGAAGTAAAAGAAGAACATTATTTGTTCCCAACCTGTCAAAATAAGCAGAAGTCTTCAATAATTAATGCAAACGAATATTTAGTGCAATCTTTGTACACATAAAACTATGCTGATAATTAAGGAAAACACTGAACAGGATGTAGTTATACAAATGATTAAAGACAATACACGTTGTAAATCTGTAAAAAACAGGCAGTTTTGCTAAAGTACAAAAAGTTGTAATGAAAGCTGAGTTGTATACAAACAAAAAAACAATGAGAGTAGAATAAGAGAAAATCTATTCTTTGAGAGCATCCTTTGCTGTGTATGGTTAAATTTTAAAGTTATAATCCAAAATATCCTGCATGACATATTCATTGGTATGTTTTGTAATGAGTAAGGTGAAGTCAAGGCAGAGCTGTAATAAGTTATTTTTGTTAGCACTAAAGCACTTCAGGATAGACGATATTCTTTGTTTTTCTTTTCGGAACAAACGCAAAGAGATTATTTCGACTGCCAACTCGTGAGCAGGGAACGTAGAATTGTCCGTGCGAAAAGCAATGTTCGTCCAAGTGAATTCCAGCGACGGACAGAGTTTGACCGTGCGACTTATTTATGGACATCGCAAAGGCAACACGAAGGGGAAATTGGGTTCGGCGAAAGGAGAAGAGAGTATACACGCCTGATGTAGTCAGGCTAATTTTTGTTATTATCACCTTTTCCACATCCGGATAGAATGGTAGCGTCAATACTAAGTGGAGACAGTTTTTTAACCACAAGGCGTGTACCATTGCATAGTTTGGAGGAATGATATTTCTCAGAAAAATAACTGGTATTCCCTCTTTCAGAACCAATGTATTAGGAGGTAAACCAGGAGGATTTAAAGAATTTAGAAATTCAACTGGATAATTGACCGCATCCTGTGGATGACATACAGTATCAATAGATTTATATATCCGTGGACATCCAGGAAGAAGCTGAAGAAGCTGATCGTTAATACAGCTAACCGTGATGCGAAAATTAACACTTAATATAGTGAAACAAGTTAAAACAAGTGTTTTTTTAACTTTGAAAGTACTACAAAGAATAAACAAGAAACAAACGATAATAGTGATTTATCTTCAAATGAATGTGATGTTTATATCTCTGAAAAGTTGGTTATCTCCCTGTTTTATTAGGATTGTCAATAAAGGTTGTTATCTCCCTTACATCAATTTTTCTACCGATAATTTGATATCGATTTTTTATTGCTCAACGTGGGTCGATTTGAAAAATATTTGTGATGTGACAATCTTAGCGACCTGTGCAGAAAATCTGGTCAAATTCAGTTGGTAATTGTGAAAGCCTTAAGCATGCAAAGTTGTACACAGACACACACACATCCTCGCTTTTATATATATAAAGATATTTCAAGGGCAACCAAGGCAAATTATGGTGCGCTTTCATCAGATAAAATACAGATTTGTTTTATAAATAAATATTGACATACCCGGAAAAAAAGACAACCTTAACGGTTGGAGCTTCCTGGATAGTGGAGATAGTAGATTTATTGAGCGTGATACAAAGTTATGAGTGAGTATGCAAATGAGTGTCCGAAAGGTTGAAAAGATAACGGTTTATTTAAATTAAACTGTTGGAAGAAGATGATATGTAAGGGAGAGAGAAAAAAAAGAAAAAAAGAAAGGAGAAAGATAAAAGAGGAAAGAAAGAACGATTATATATATTGATAGTGAAAATAGAGTGTATGAAGAAATAAGTTTCAAAGGATAAATATACACAGCGTAAGTATATCTAAGTGAAAGAAGAAATGAGATTAACGTGGAAGGATAATATTTATAATGCAGGGTTCATTACGTTTTGATTATAATACTTATAATGATAGGTTGAAAAATTAGATTAAAATTAAATTAAAATAAAAAATTAGAAATCAAAATTAAAGATTAAAATTTACCTTAATATTAAAAATTTAATTTAATAATTTAATATTAATAATTAGTTTAAATGTGTATGTTAAGGATTATAAATTATTAAAATAAATATATACATTAGAGAAAATCTAGTATAGTTTATTTTATTGAAAGTTGTAAGTCAAAATTTAAACATCCAAATAATTCTAAATTTATGAAAAATTTACGAGAGTTTACAAAAGAATAACCACTTAGTTATATTATAAAAAACAGTAAGGAAGTGTAAAGGAAGTTAGAAGTGATTTTTTAAGAACTCAGATGACTCTAAGGATTAAATGTTATAAAGTTAAAAGGTTAAACATTTTTTATCTTAAGAATATAATTAAAACATGAACCATATGTTATTTCATACGAAGTCATAAATTTACTTGCTATAAAGTTAAAAAATTAAAAAAAATTATCTTAAGAATATATTTAAAGCATAAACCAATGGTTATTCCACATATATATAAAACCACCTATATATAAAAATCATGTTTTTCCACATATATAATTAAATTAAAATTAAAAATTATAAATCAAAATTAAAGATTAAAATTTGGATATATATATTAAAAACGTTTGAAGATATAAAAATATAAAAATATTGGAATGTATGAAAATAATGGTTTTTCTATATCTTTCAAAGGAATTTTCAAAAGATTTTTCTTAAAACCTTCCGTAAGTTTTTCAAGAAAAAAATTTGTTTTTTCTTAAAGGAGTTTCAAGCAGTCATATAAAAATTCTTTATAATCTATCGATAGGTGTAATAATATAAAGTATATAGTATATATATGTGAGGTAGAGATAATAGAAAGTAAATTAAATATATGAATCATATATAGATATAGAAGATATTATGTAAAGGAAATAAATCATATATTACATTTTATATATATATTTAAAAGTTGAGTTTAAACGATGTTTGCAGGAACTAAATAAATTATTTCGCAAATTAATAGTGTTCTTACTTTTTAGTATAAAGAATATTTCTTCAACGCATAGTGAGCAATTTTGGGATAAAGCAGTGTATGAAGGAGCTTTGGAAATAATTTTCCAAAGTAAAGAATAGTTAATATTCTTGGATTTCAAGTCCCATAATAAATTAGATAGTGAAGTTGAAGATTTTTTACCAATATTCGTAAAGGAACATTTATGGTTATTAAAACGAGATTTGAAGTCTGGTGAAGTAGAGCCGACATAGTTAAAGGAGTTTTCATTTGTTTTGACATTACAATTGTATACTACATTTTTAACTAAACAATTATTATTTAGAGGACAGTTAGATTTATTTCTACAAATACATTTATCTAAATTTATATTATTGGGAGCCGTAACATTATATTGGATATTGCTAGGGGTATTAATGCTATTCTGGTTAGGTTTTAAGTTTCTATTATTAATACTATTAATATTCTGCGCTAAATTCATAGTGGTGGAATATGAGAGTTTAATAGTATGTCTATTAAAGATTGAGTAATACCTGTGTGTCTTAGGAAAGCACCTATCTAGAGCTTTAAAGAATAATTTAGCAATAGGAGTTTTAATACTTAATGAGAAAGGGGGGAGCGAACCATAATATATTTCTAGTTCTATTTTTTCTTTTGGTTTTCGAGTCAGTACAAGGTTTTATATTATAATTATATTTATAGTTATGGTTAATTGGCACATCCTTATTGTCAATGTATTTAATTTCATTACTATAGCCTGCTCTACCTAACGCTTCGTTATAATATTGTGCCTTATCTTCAAATATATTTTTATTCGCTGAAATTCTAGAAATAAGTTGCTGCATAGAATTTACAATAGTGTCTTTAACGGATCTGGGGTGATTGGAATTAAAGTTAACACAGTTTAAATTCTCGTTTATTTTATGAAATGGATAATAAAGACCAGTGTTAAGGTTTAAAGTTACATCTAAAAAATTAAATATTTTATAATTATTCTCTACTACTTTAAGATTAACGCTATTAAAAAATTGTATAATTTCTTTTCTTTTCCTATTTATTTCACAATTATTATTATTTTCAATATTTTCAATATTTATTTATAAAACAAATCTGTATTTTATCTGATGAAAGCGCACCATAATTTGCATTGGTTGCCCTTGAAATATGTATAATAAAATAAATATGGTTTTATAAATATAGTTTCCATTTATTAATATATTGTGTATTTACTCCACTAACCAGTTGAGTGCTTCATATCAGTTATAACATTTTTTGAGCTTGTTGAATCCCAACAAATTAAATATAACCTCTGCATATATATATATATATATATATATATATATATATATATATATATATATATATATATATATATATATATATATATATATATATATATATATATATATATATATAAATTTATATATATATATATATATACAATATATATATATATATATATATATATACAAAATTTAGTACAGCATCAACAAAGCCATAGTTGCAGCCAAGCTAACGAATGAAGTTTCGGTGTACAGCTAAGCACTCGGATAGGGTATATAACCCTAGAGTTATAACATTACGTTTAGACAGCTTTGCAAAATGAATACAGGGACCGATAGAAGGGCCGCATATATATATAGGAAACGAGTTAGGACTCCGACGGCTAGAACAGTTCGGATCTAGCTATCGAAACGGTTGCAGCTCAGCCGCCGGGGTCCTGATTCTTTTCCTATTACCCACTCTACTACCCTAAGTGTGGAGTACTCTGGTGCGTTAAGGTCCACTTGGTTTCTTACCGCACTTTCTTTATATATACATATCGCTGTGACCTGTCTGTTTCTTTCTTACTGCTTCCTCTTTTCTCTGTATCTCTCACTTCCCTTTACCCCCTCTAACAGTCACTCCCTCTGTTAGCCCTACTTTCTTTCGCTCCCTCTGTCATGTCAGTTAACTCTTCCTCACACTTCCACTCACTCACTCACTATTTCTCCTCTTCTCACTTCACCCCGTTCGCAACGAAAACATTTTCTCTCTTTCTCACATTTGGATTCGTTCACGAAAGGTCTTTTTTCTAAGCGCTCATATATTCACCTAGCTTATGCTAACAGAATAACTATGAAGCTTGTTCCCTTCCTTCTACGGTTAGCTCTCCTCTTTGTTGTTATCTCGTCTCACTCGCTTTACGCGTTTTAATTGTCCTAATAACTTAATTTAGTTATTATTGCACCGACGTGAGGTATATGATTTTTAATGCAATGAAATATCTATGATCGTCGGCAAATCACTGATGAGGGACTTATTTTATTACATGTTATCCATGTGCAACCTGCAGTATTCTTCTCCCCATTTTTTCACATATATTTACCTAAACTGCGATTCTGTTTTTTCTCTCTCTCTCTCTTACTGCTCCCTCGTTCTCTCTGTTTCTCCTACTTTCTTTCGCCCCCTCTGTCATGTCAGTTAACTCTTCCTCACACTTCCACTCACTCACTCACTGTTTCTCCTCTTCTCACTTCACCCCGTTCGCGACGAAAACATTTTCTCTCTTTCTCACATTTGGATTCGTTCACGAAAGGTCTTTTTTCTAAGCGCTCATATATTCACCTAGCTTATGCTAACAGAATAACTATGAAGCTTGTTCCCTTCCTTCTACGGTTAGCTCTCCTCTTTGTTGTTATCTTGTCTCACTCGCTTTACGCGTTTTAATTGTCCTAATAACTTAATTTAGTTATTATTGCACCGACGTGAGGTATATGATTTTTAATGCAATGAAATATCTATGATCGTCGGCAAATCACCGATGAGGGACTTATTTTATTACATGTTATCCATGTGCAACCTGCAGTATTCTTCTCCCCATTTTTTCACATATATATATATATATATATATATATATATATATATATCTTTTTACGACAGGCTGAATGAGTGGGATAAACCCAAAGAAATTTAAACACATGAACATCTCACTATTATAACAAATTATATATATATATATATATATATATATATATATATATATATATATATATATATATATATATATATATATATATATATACACACATATAGTAATATAGAGTAATAATAATAAATTTGAAGAGTAAAATCCAAAGAGGGCTCAATAAGGATAAATATATATATAGGAACCCTAGAGCAGAATATATATATAGAAAATCCTGTTAAGGGTGAAAGCAGCGAATCTTTGCTTGAACTTTAATCTGTTATTTATTTATTAAATAAATAAATAAATATATATATATATATATATATATATATATATATATATATATATATATATATATATATAGATAAAAATGGAACGGGAACAAAACAGAGAGGCAGTACCAACAAAGGTTTATTAGTTTCACGCTCTTGAGAGTGGGGGTGGAGGTGGGGAACGACGTTTCGGGCATAAGCCCTTCTTCAGGCGAAAAGTGGGTGGGAAGAGAGTTCCGAGGGTGTGTAGGGGAGTGGAGGAGAGACATTTAGAAAAGGGGGGGGGGACGGTGGAAAAGAAAAACAATTAAATAAACATAAACATGAAGATAAAAAAGTGGTGGAAGGGTGTGGGGCGTGTAGGGGGTGGTGGCGGGTGGAGTGGGGAGACGGAGGCGGGGTGTCCGAGCGGAGAGGGCTGAAGGTGGTGTATGTGTGTAGGTGTACGTGTGTGTGTGTGCATGTGAATGTGAGAGTTGGGGGAAGAACGAGATTCCATGTTCAGGAAAAGGTGTGTGTGTGCGCGTGTGGATGGGGAGGGGTCAGAGGGGTGGGGGAGAGGATTCCGGATGCTGAGTGTGTATATATGTGGGGGTACGCACGTGTGTGTGGTGTTTATACGTTTTGTGGATGTAGGTGGCGTGGTTCGAAACAAATATTTGTGAGTGTATGTCCGTGGGTAAGTTCCTAAGGTAGTTCCGTAGAGGGTGTGAAGAATCGCCAGATATTTTCCATGGGATGGAGTAGATAGTGGGAACGATGGCCAATGGTGTATAATCCGTGGTTGTGGTGGTCGGAAGAGGGAAGATGTGGGGAGATGTGGAAGTGGTCAGAGGGTCAAGGCAGGATGAGGGCAGAGGAGAATGACAGATGGAGGTGGTTGTGTGTCTGTGTGCGGAGAAGTGGTCAGAGGGTCAAAGCATAGCAGCAGTAGAGGAGAATGGCAGGTGGAGAAAGTCAGTGTGTCAGTGTGTGCGAAGGTGCGGTGGACAGGGGAGAGGATGGGTAGGTGTGAAAGGTGGAGTGTGGAGGGGGTCATGCGGGGGGATGGGATGTGTATTAGTAGAGGTATTAGTGGGATGTGTGTGTGTGTGAAGGCATGTGGGTGGAGCGGGGAGAGGGAGAGAAAGGTGAGGGGGTAGGTGGAGGGAGTGTAGTGTACTGGTGTGTGTGTGCGTGTTTGGATGAGTGTGTGTGTGGTGAAGGGGGTGTTAGTGGGTGTTAGTATACTGGTGGTGGGGAAAAGGGTTGAATGCGGTTGTGTTAGTGGGATTCAGTGGTGGTAGGGTGTGTAGAGTGGGTGGTGCAAGTGGGTGTGAGTGGGTGGGTGTGTTCGTGTGCACGGAGTCGGGGGGATGTTAGTGGTATTAGTTGTGGGAGTGGATGTATGGGTGAGGGTTTGTGGTGGTAGTAGGGTGTTTGGATAGTGTGAGTGCGTGTATATATGTACCGGTGGGTGTGTGCGTGATAGGGGGCGCGGTGGGGATGTTAGTATTATTAGTTGGGGAGGGTGGTCTGGGGTCGGGTGGGGGTGTTAGTATTGTTAGTTGTGGGGTGGGCCAAGGGGGTGGGCGGTGAAAAGGAGGAGTGGTGTTAGTGGGGGATATGTGTGTGTGGGGAGGGACAGGGCGGTCGAAGGCTAAAGGAATAGAGGTGGGGAGTTCAGGCCGGGGGGAGTGTGGGTCTGTAGGATAAAGATGGTGCGTTGTTCGACCCTGAGGCGGGTCGCGGGTGTTCCGTGGCATTGGAGTAGGCCACAGACTGTGAGGTGGTGCGCGGGATGTCCAGGGGAGCCAAAGTGGCGGGCGATGGGGGAACTCCCGCCGAGACGAATATCCCGGAGGTATTCGGTGAAACGGTCCGCCAGGCGACGTCCAGTCTATCCAACGTAGGTTGCGCTGCACTCCGTGCAGCGAAGTCCATAGACTAGGTTGGAGGAGGTGCAGCGGAAGGCATGCCGAACAGAGAGAGAGTGGTCGTTGGGACCCTGGTAGGTGGTGGTGTTGGTGATATGGGGGCAGGTGTTGCAACGAGGCCTGAAACAGGGAAGGGAACCGGGGAGGAAAAGAGAGCGTGGCTTGGGGGTAGGGAGCTGTGGATGAGGAAGGTGCGGAGATTATGTGCGCGTTTGAAGGAGGGGAGTGGTGGGGATGGGATGATGTGGGAGGTGGAGGGGTAGGGTGGAGGGGTGGTAGGTGATAGGGAAGGGGAGACGGTGGGTGGATGTGCTGTGGCGTGGGGTGAGGGTGGGGGAGCGGTGGACAGCACGGGCGCGAGTGAAGGCGGTGTGGACGAGGGGGGACCTCTGCGGATGAAATGGCTGACTAGGGAAAGGGCCTGGGACTCAAAGTCAGCATCTCGGCTACAGAGGCGGAGGATCCTGAGGAGTTGGGAGTGGGGAATAGAGTGTTTAGTGTGTGTAGAGTGGGAGGATGTGAAGGTCGAGGTAGGAGTGGGAGGAGGTGGGTTTGAAGAAGGCGGAGGTGACGAGGGAGTGGTGGGAGGGGTCGATGGCGACGTAGATGTCTAAGAAGTGGACGTGGGTGGTGGAGATAGAGGTGGTGAAGTGGAGGGAGGGGTGGAAGGAGCAGAAGAAGGAGAGAAAGGAGTCGAGTTGTTCTCGGGTGAGGCTCGTGGCTCTGATACAGTCGATGTAACGACCGTACAGTTCGGGCGTGGGGCCGGTGTACTGGGCAAAGATTTGGGCCTCAACATGGCAAAGAAAAGGTTGGCATAGTTTGGTAAAACTCACCCGAGAAGAAGAAACAGTTGAGGGTGAGGACCAGCTCGGAAAGGCGAAGGAGGGTGGAAGTGGAGGGGATGGGGGAGGGGGGAAGGTCGAGGTAGTGCTTGAGGGCACGTAGGCCGTCGGCGTGGGGACCACAGTATAAAGCGACTTGATATCTAGGGTGAAGAGGAAGGGCTGTGGGCCGGGTGGGAAGGTGAAGGAGTCGAATAGGCGAAGGGCGTGGTTGGTGTCGGATATGTGGGAGGGGAGGGTGGTGACGAGGGGGGCGAGGATGGAGTCAAGAAAGGTGGAGATGAGTTCGGTGGGGCAGTTGCAAGTGGAGACGATGGGGCAGCCGGGGTTGTCGGGTCTGTGGATTCTGGGGAGGAAGTAGATAGTGGGGGTGCGGGGGTGCGGATCATGAGGTGGGAGGGAGGAGGAAACAAGGTGTTGGATGGTAGAGGAAACTTGTTGTTGGTAGAGGGGTGTGGGGTCGGAGGGTAGAGGGCGGTAGAAGAGGGGCTTACGGAGCTGCCTGAGGGCTTCAGCCGTGTAGCGGTCCTCGCGCCACACCACTACGGCGCCTCTCTTGTCCGCCGGTTTGATGACATCTCGGCTACGGAGGGAGCGGAAAGCGAGGAGTTCGCCCCGTGAGATGTTATGCCGTTTGGACCGGTGGCAGAAGTCGAAGCGATTTACTGCGCTAGGGCAGGCGTCGACGAACGCGTCCAGGGTGCTAACTTGCCCTGGGGCCGGCGTCCAAGCCGATGGTCGTCGGTATATATATATATATATATATATATATATATATATATATATATATATAATAAAAGTATGTGTTCCTGCATGTAAATAATACACATAGGGATACAAGTATTTGCTTTTCCTTGATTATATATATATATATATATATATATATAATATAAGATCAAAAGATGGTTAAAGGAGTTCCATATATTTTATTATGCGCATTTCAAAAACAAACATCATCAAGTGTTTTTTAGCCTTCATATCATGTTCTCCTGTTTTATCTGATGAAAACACAAATATTATTGCTTGATGATGTTTGTTTTTGAAATGCGCATAATAAAATATATGGAACTCCTTTAACCATCTTTTGATCTTATATTATGCATACTCCAGTCCCACAAACTGTAGAGTGCTTCTTATCCGATATCTGCATTGCTTTATTGTACTACAATAAAACTCACCTCCTATATATATATATATATATATATATATATATAAAATTTCAGGTTATCAATAATGTAGTGATAATATATCGTCACGTTAGAGATGAACAGCGTACGTGTAGGTTTGCTCAATGAGTATAAATTATATTCCGGAGAAAATGTAGAAAAGATGAATATAAAATGAAAGTGCTTTTTTAAAAACCATATTATATGATTACGCAAGCAGCGATACATAGGTATTCCGTCTGTAACAGAAACATATGTAAATACCTAATAAATTCCTTTTTTAAAAAAGCACTTTCATTTCATATTCATCTTTTCTATATATATATATATATGCATTAGAAGTTCGTATTTCTAAAAAAATATGGTATGTTTATAAATAAATATTTAGAAAGCCGTGGCTATGCAAAAACACCGACAGCCATCGCCATCTGGTGGTGTCCAGTAGAAGCAAGGGGGGGGGGGATCATTGATGCATTTCGAACTGGATTCTCATTAGGACGATCCCTCCCGCTCTTTCAACTGCTGGACTTTGAAAACGGGCGAGAATATATAGCATTCTAGTCTGTATAAAGGAGGTGATTAATCTCATTTGAATATGAAGCTATATAAGTTCGCTCAACTTATAATAGAATAGAATTAGAATTTAGCTTCGAGCATAGCTGTATACAGATATGTATTGGAATTGCGTATTTAAAAAGAAATACGGTTTGTTTATTAATAAACATTTAGAAAGCTGTAGCTATGGAAACACACCGGCAGCTTTCACCATCTGGTGTCCAGTTGCAAGAGAGGGAGGGATCGTCCTGATGAGAACCAGTTCAGTCCGAAATACATCGAGGACTGTCTCCCTTACTTCTGCTGGACACCGCCGGCGTTTTTGCATAGCCACGGCTTTCTAAATGTTTATTTATAGACATACCGTATTTCTTTACAAATACGAAATTCCAATACATGTCTGTATACAGCTATGCTCGAAGCTAAATTCTAATTCTATTTGATTATAAGTTGAGTCAACTTATACAGCTTCATATGCAAATGACGTAAATCACCTCATTTACACACACACACACACACGCACACACACACACACATACATACACACACACACACACCACACGCACACATATATATATAGATATATTGCTATTGTCATTCATTTTGTTTGTATTCATTATTGATCCATTCATGTAGAGGCTAAAATGTTGGATATATTTGTAACACCTGCACCACTGGTAGTTCAGTGATGCAATTTGTTATCGTGTATTTACATACATAAATCTGTACATCCTTCCAACCCATTCCCATATGTTTTTATTAATTTCATTTATTGTATCATATTCATTTCTAATTTAGTCACAAGACCAGCAAATTTGGCGGAATAGTAAAGTTGCTTAAATAAACACCAGTATTTTACTGGTATTTTATTTTATTGACGCCGGAATGATGGAATGCAAAGTTGATTTCGACAGCATTTAAACTCAAAATGTAAAGATCCAAAACAAATACCACAATGGCAATTTATATGACGCTCTACTAATTCTGCCAATCCAACACCCTTATTGTTTTATATTTATAACCGTTTTATATTTTTGTCTTAGATTTTATATCTTAACTATAATAAAGAAAGGCGTGCGGGACTGCGTCCAGAATATATTCTTTTGTCTCGTTTGTGAAATATGTTGGACTAATTTGAATAAATAATGAATGAATATTACATAATTTATGTAATTTATGTGAATTTCGTGACTCTTGATTAAATATAAATAATTTTATTGTTTATTTAAAGATTCACTTCTTTAAAATTTTCAAATATCAACCCTTCCGGTTAGCGCCCGTTATATTATAACACTTATAAAAACATCGCATATATTTCCGTCTCTAATTCTCTCCTAATGCAGTTTATATATAATATCGTCTTTTTTAAATGTATCATGGATTACGAATTTATTTGACATATATCTACATGCATATATATTTGAGTATAATATCAATATGCTTACTACACATGCTAGCAGAAAACCACCCGAAAGGTGGTTTTTCTGCTAGTAGTATCTAATCATTTAACCTTTCAGCCTTTTATTAAAAACATTATAATTGCGCTTACATGGGTGATGACCTTTCAGTAATATTCCCAACACGAACACACGCAATGAAACAGTTTTAATATGTTTAATATATTTTGATTATTTGTAAAAACAACTATCATCGTTATTTAAACTTGTTTGCCTTAGTACATTATAATTTTTCTTGCGGTTTCTCATATATTTTATTGTATCTTTTATTTAAGTTTTGCATTGGGCCTGCATCACCAGTTAGAGCCATATGGATACGGCCGTGATATACAGCATGTCTTGAGTATTTAAATCTGGCTTTAACGCTGAATTATTTGAAATAACACAAACAGCCTCTTTGAGGTCGTTCAGCCTTCTAGAATTAAAGGATAAATTACGCTTAAATTGTACAGTATTGGCTTGAAATAAGATGGGATAGTCACTGTAAAAACCTCTTTGCTTATAGGCCTGCTCAGTCAGGGCTGGCCCTGGTTTTAAGAATAAAAGTAACAACTAATATTTAAGTATAACAGAAACAGAACAGGAAAACGAAACAACATACATGCGAAATACTTTACATTACTTAATATTATTGTTATACGCTTATGTTTGTATCATTCATTGAAGTGTGGCCATGCTGGATTACGTTCAGAATATAAAACTTTTCTATGTTGATTTTAACTTGAGCCATTTGTAATATAAGATTGTACAAATAAATTTCGATTTGTGTGGGTAGCATTGCATGTCTGAAACAAATACCTTTAAATCTTAAAGGTCGAGTCCACTTAGTAGATAAGAGTAAGGTATGTAATTTAAGAGAAAATGCAGCGCCAATAACCCTTTAAATGTTCAGGGTCTATGAGACCGTTGGAAGAAAGGGGAGAAGTTTTTTCTGAAACCAGACATCCAGGCCAAATACTTGCAAGAAAATGAACTCCAGTAAAGAAACCCTTGAATCCTCGTGATTATGTTAAACCGAGTGATAGGTCAAGTCTACTTGCCGACTAGATTAAATCTACCATCCAAGATTTCGTCTACCAGACTAAACTAAACACAAAAACTATCAACCAAAATTTATATCTACTTCTCAAGATTCAGTACATCATACAATATTATTTCTACCACCCAAGATTAATTTTACCACCTAGGATTAAGTTTATCATCCACCCAATATCAAGCCTACCATCCAAGGTTAAGATTACCCCTCGCACTAAGATTAAGCCCCCCCCCAGTTAGTCTATCACTCAAAATCAACCGAGAAAAAATTTATCACTACCAACCGAGAAAATCAATGTCAATTTACAAGTGATTCCATGCAAAAATATACCAACATTAAATTGCGTCTTAACGAGATGGATATATATACATATATATATATATATAAATATATATATATATATATATATATATATATATATATATATATATATATATATATATATATATATATATATATATATATATATATATATAAGTATGTATACGTACATACATATATGTGTACATACGCACAGTAGTATGTATATATATACATACATGCACACATATATATATATGTACGTATGGGTTTACCGAACATTTATTATAATGTTCGGTTTGTTTGTAAACAAACAGCCCGAAATACGCCGTACAGTGCTCGGAAACCATCGTCGCCCTTTTGCTCAACACTGACACAGGAACGATGTACTAGTTTCAAGCTTATTAGCTATCGTCAGCATCGTATACCTTTCTGTTAGATGATTGAACGTCTGAAAGTATATACTTTCCTTATGTATATTAACGGCTGAGCAGCCTTATTTGCATATCGAGAGAGTTAGTCGGCCGGGTATACCGAAAACGATAAATGGAAAAGAATGAAACGAAATTTTATTTCTCACTCTTAGTACGGCTGATACCTAAATATAAGTATGTATACAGACGTACGGCGTAACTCGGGCTGTTTGTTTACAAACAAACCGAACATTATAATAAATGTTCGGTAAACCCATACGTACATATATATATGTGTGCATGTATATATATATATATACATACTACTGTACGTCTGTACACATATATGTATGTACGTATACATACTTATATTTAGGTATCAGCCGTACTAAGAGTGAGAAATGAAATTTCGTTTCATTCTTTTCCATTTATCTTTCTCTCTCTCTCTCACTCTCTATCTCTCTCTTCTCTCTCTCTCTCTCTCTCTCTCTCTCTCTCTCTATATATATATATATATATATATATATATGTGTGTGTGTGTGTGTTCGCATTCGTTTAATGCTTCAACAATAAGAGAATAGCTGGTTCTGGTTTAAGAGAGGATTACTTTCATAAATTTGGGTTAATTCAATTGACAACAAAAATCCGCAACATAATTTGGACGTGTCCACGTTAATACACAATATTAGAAGAATTGAAAAGAAGTTGGCGCTTGTCTTTTTCACTTTGGAAATCTTATCAACTTTTAATTCTAGTTAAAACTGCTTTAGAACATTTCTTATGTTTTCTTCCATTAAAAAAAAATATTAATTTTTTTATTTTACATTGAAAGAAAAGTTTTTGTCTCAGGAATAAACACAAATATATAAATGAAACAAAGCAATGTTATAAACGAACAAGTATACCACAGACACATATAGAAATATGTATATGTGTGTATGCGAGTATTTGGATGTATGCATATATATTTGTGTATGTGTGTGTCTTCCTACTTCGTATTGTGAATGAAGCTGTTTATGAAAATTTAAAGAACAAAAAAGAAAGAAACAGAAATGAAGACTAAAAACATTTCTTGTGAGAATTACAGAGTTAAAAATTTATAGCCATGAAATCAACATATTTCTGCTCTTTCTATCTCTCTCTCTGTATATATATATGTGTGTGTATGTATATATATATATATATATATATATATATATATATATATATATATATATATATATATATATTTGTGTGTGTGTGAGTTTTCATTAAAAGGAGAAAACTGACTGAATGTGAAACAGTTTGATGGTACTAACTGAGATTACAGAATGTACCAGAGATTGAAATCTAAAAAAAAAACACGAGAAAAAAAGAACGGACAAAATACATTATGAATGAAAATGCCCGCGTCGACTTTGCTATTTGTCACGTCAATTATCGAACAATGGCTAACGTATACAACAAGATTTCCGTTCCCACTACTCACTCTTTCCTGCTCTCTCTCTCTCTCTCTCAAACTTCTACCAATATTCAATATACTAAAAAGAATAGGTTTGCCGAAGAAAATCCTCTCCCACAATACTACTTTCGATTTGCAAGAAGCAAACAAACATCCATACGATTTTGAATGGAAGTGTGACATAAATAACAGTTCCAAAGTATTGTACTAATCGAAAACTCTTTTTGACGCAATTGATTGAAAATGTCTTGTTGCTTTTATGGAAGGTTAGAGATATTGTCGAGTGTATAAGTGAAGCAATAAGAAAACAAACTGATTTACAATAGTAGAAGTATACATATCACGTTATGTCGGACAAAGAAATTAAGAAGGAGGACAGCCTATTCGTATTACAATAGACACTAAATCCACACAAAGTGCATTGAAAACTGAATAAATGCACGTAACTTTAAATGCATTTTTTCCATTTCAACCTCCGAGTGCAAACGTATCTAATATAGAGGGTGTCCCCCAAAAATGTATACATACTTTGATTACTTGTACAGGCAATATTTATTAGAATGCTGTTGATGTGTGTACACATTTGTTGGGGACACCCTCTATATTTGTGAACATATATTTGTGTGTATATCCTATTTCTCCTGCCTCGCTCTTATTTCATCTTCCTCCGCTTCTGCCACACTTCAGACTGCTTCTCTTTTACCTCTCTTTCCATTACTCTTTCGTTTTCCTTTATTATCTGATCTCTCTCTATTGTTATCAATCCTTCTTTTATATCCCCTCTTCTCACTCCATTTTCCTCAGACTTTCAGTCTGGGACCTATGGATAACTTTCAGAAATTTCTGGCCTGGCACTACTACTGGGGAGCGATGCCGGTCCGAAATAAACTTTACCGACATGAAAGTGTCACCAGCCGGGCATGCTCGAGATGCACGCAGAGTGACAAAACCGTCGTGTCCGAGTATCACTGGTTTGTGGGGTTATCTCGACACCTGCTGTCACGTGTAAATCGGATCCGATTTGAGTCCATCTTAAAATGCCCCGCTGCCCTTCCTTAGCCAGGATAGGTAGGCTGTTTTTGTCTGGCTAGTGGCCATGGCGAAAGAGGTCGTATGGTAGATGCGACCCCCTTATTAACTTCTTCAGGTTTCACTTGAAGAGAACAATTAGGCTGGAGAAGGAGGACCTGCCTTCAAAGCAATTTATTGAAAGGTGGGTGAAAGAGGTGAGAATGGCCCGAGTGAATGAGCTTGCTCTGAGCGTGTGCCTGTAAATTGAGAAAGGACACCTGGGAGAGGGCACTTGCCCTGGCAGCTAGGGTTGTTTATGGCTTTTGTGGGCTTTCTCCATGAATATCCCTAGGAAGTCTCCTCCTATTAGGGAATTTTCTTTTGTTTCTATGTTTTTGTTGCATCCTTTGTTTTTGTTTTATACTCATTTTTACCCGCAGAAACTCACAATGTACCGTCCTGTGCTGTCCTTAATATATTTTTATGTAAACCTTTTGTGGTCAATAAAGAAAACATTATTATTATTATTATTGAAAGAAAACATTATTATTATTATTGTTAGTATTATTATAATTTTTGTATTGACTACTGAAGGGAAAGCCATGTTTCGTGTGGGTTCCGTTTGCTCAGGTTTAAACTTCACAAAAACTTAAGAGAAACTCACCTGCTACTTGCAGGTGTGGTGGTCATATCTGGAAGACACCCCTGTGGGGCTGCCACCAGGTTTAAATATTTCATATCACCTATTTAAAAAAAAACAAAATAACATGGGTAATAGCAAGAAAAGACAGCGAGAAGGCGAGAACGTTTCAACAGCTGAAGTTGAAATGTTGACAGATGAAAGAGTCTCATCAAACGAAAAGGAGAAAAAACAAAGCCGTATTGGATTTGAATAAAGAAAGTTACAGCAGTAGCATGAACAACAACAACAACAGCTATAGCATTGAAAACAGCGAAAATGACAACAGCAGCAGAAACAACAACTACAGCAGCAGCAGTGACAGTAACAACAACGACGAGAAAAGGACAAACAAGTCAGCCGGTAAACCAATCATAAATGCCAACACTAGTGCAGGGGTATCTTTCGCCAGAGCTACCAAATCCTTCTCCCGAAAGATAAAATATTGTGATGAAGAAGTAACGCAGGCTAGACGGCTGGTTAAAAGAACCGGCCATTTTGTCAACCTGAACACTCCAGTCGACACCATCCAAAATACGGTTGTCGTACGGTGACGTATCGTATTATCAGCCAATGACTGAGACGGCTAGAGAGAATTACAGAGGTTAAGGTACAAAAGGTACTATGCTCCGCTTGGAACCTAAAAACATTTATATAAAGAGGTAGGGGTTTCGCCAGTGGAGGAGGAATTTGCTACAAAAGAAAAAGCAAGATCTCACTCCCTAAAGCTCCTGAAAAGTGATGAAGTTCTGCCCATCCCCTACTACTGTTACCAGAGATGGGCAAAGATACGTGTCCAGCAGGTGCCGTCTGAAATAACCATTCCCTAGATAATCGCACCGGTCGCATAGAACACAAACTTCTTCGACGTCTACAAAACCAAAAAGAAGAACTGGTTAGGAATGTGAATAGAACTTCTCATCGAACTAGTCAAAAATTGTTGATACTATCCCCAAGCAAATACATCTCCCAGGCGGATCAGCCTACTCATAAGATTGGAAGGGAGAAAAGCCCATATTTGTGCAGCAACAGGGGAAAGGAGAAAAGACTCTTCTCCTAACATCAAAAATCCACCAGTTATGACCACCAAACCCTAGACAGCAACAACATCGTCACCACCAAGACGAGCAGCAATATAAACAAAGGCAAGAAAGCTACCAACAACAATAACAGGCATAGAAACTGCAGCACCCACTACAATGACAACGCAATCCCCCAGTGACTATTTAACACGAATGGAGGACATGCTACTCCCCGATTCCAAGTGGTCAGACATGACATGAGCTGAGTCTGACCAGGACGAGGAGTGGAAGACGGTGACAAAACATAGAAAAAAAGACAAAAGGAAAAACAGAACTGAAAACTATAAAGAACAAGTCTCACCCACACAAAAAGTGGAGAGGAAAACACAACTGCCACAGATACCTCAAACATCACATCAACCACGACGACGACCACCACCACCACAAATGCCACCCAACCCTCCACAACAACAACAACAACAACAACAACAACAAGTCCAACACAAAGAATCAAACATTAAAATCTACATAGGCTATAAACATAAATAATACCGAACTAATGAAATACTTTAAAAGATACACAACCATTAAACAAGCAGATTTTTCAAACCCACAAACACCGCAGAAGCAAATTTTGCAACTCCCACAATCCTCATCCTATACACATAAAACCATTCAGATAATATAAGATATATACATCTAAGAACTAAATTCCTAAAGGAAATCGGTGATTTCCGAGGTAACATCACGAAACGCACACTTAGTGATCTGCTGGTGGAGACCCCCCAAAAATAATCGAAAAGATGGACAAACCTCCTTTCCACACAAAACAAAGTAAGTGTTCTTTCACTTTTCTTCCTCTCTCAATAACATGGATTTACTAAAATTAGGCAGTGTGAATGAAGGTGGCCCGGGGTCACCTTGGAAACAGAGCCACTTGCTGAACAATCTCAGGTCACTGAACTAGAAATTCCGAGTCACGAGATATCACACCCATTTTTGGAGGTTACGAGGGATACACATCTGCAAGCCGTTCCATATTAGGAAGAGGAGTCACCGTGTTGTTTCGGAAAACCAAGATCTCGTGATACAGATATTCTTCCTGGATCCGAAAGGTAAGTTGGTGGTGCTGGACGTGATCAGCAGCGAATGCCTTGTTTTCAGACTAGTTACCGTCTATGATACGACAGGGATAGGCGATCAAAATTCTTCAGATGTCAGGAAACCTTTCTAGGAACGTCCCGCTTTTTAGTGTTAGTGGCCGACTGGTCAAATCGCATCTGGCCATCCAGGTCGTATCTGGATAGGGTATTCTGTAGAGGCGTAGATAAAGTTAGTATAGCTTATTCATAATTTAATGTAGTCGACTACACAGACCAGAAATATGTGATCTGTATAGTCAACTTAGATAGGCTTCATAGGCAGAGACCCACACTGTACCTAATAATAGGTACAGCTCGGGAATTTATTTCACTTATAATATTCCTATGATTCAGGTGTGATTTTAGTATTTTCTTTACTCTCCTTATGTATTCAAATCTTATCATTATCCTTCATTGTCCTTCATTGTATTGTCATTTTTTGTTACCAGCCTCCAAAACATCCAAATAGCTATATCCCTCTTCAGTGTTGATCTCTTTATTACCTCACTTGTTGGTATCTAGATTCTTTTGCTTATTTTCTATTTAGACCTTCTCTTTTGAACACCAATATAAGATTCTCTCTGTTCGTAAGATGTTAGGAACATCACATTAGATGTTCTGTTACCTTCTAAAGTAAATATATAATTAGCTTCAGATCTTACATGGATAGATTATAAAATGTACTAGTAATATAATGTGGTCGATTTATCCATTCACCATGTGTACCGTGTACAGTTATAAGGGATTTTCATAATTAGTTGTGTTATATGGTCTTGACTGTATTAATTGGACGACAAGATCACTTCAGAAGCTCTCTACATTCCAGAACAGCATCATGAGACTTATGACTGGCAAACGGCTCAGCGACCGTATCTGTATCAGTGAGCTGCTCAACATTACCAAACTTAGACCAATTATTGTCAAGTCAAGAATACTCAAACTATACTGACATATAAAAAGATCAACTTGTGGTGTGAGTAGGTTATGCCTGGAAAGAAGGTTGGCTAGTAAGAGAAGCAGAGGCCGGCAGCCAAAACTATGGCTTGATAATGTCAACTTATGGACTGGATTTGACCTTTGATCTTTAAACTCTGCTGCTGGTGATCGAACTTTGTGGAGAAAAATATCTTATGCCGCAACTGGTGGAGTTTAGCGTCACAGGAAGAATTGTTTAGGCATTCGTAGTAAAATTGAGAATAATATTTATTTGATACTATATTGCTGTTGTTGTATTTCTTCTTCTTCTTCTTCTTCTTCTTCTTCTTCTTCTTCTTCTTCTTCTTCTTCTTCTTCTTCTTCTTCTTCTTTCGTGTCTAGAATGCTTCATAGCAATTTTAAATTTACCTCATCCAACCCAGAAGCATGAGACGCTTTGTCTGCATGTTCCGAAATTAGAAATAAAATCTGAATAAGAAGATATCTTGGATATTTTGTTCGACGCTCTAATCCTAAATTATCTTTCTGAAATAATAATTGTTTCTACTTTAGGCACAAGGCCAGCAATTACCCAGTGCATTACTGGTACTTTATTTTATCGACAAAAATCTTTGATGCAACGAGAAAGACAACATATATTTTATTATATGTCAGGTGAATAAAATATGACACAGACCTAAACAATAAAAGTAAGAACTGCAAATCAGCAGAAATACCAGTAACGACAACAAACACAGCATTATCAACAAGATTGACATATAAATGGGATAAATTTAACGATGACTTTTTTGGTATTTGTCGCAAGAGAACCGAAAAAAGATAACAAATACAGCTAATAAAAGGTGAAAAATAAAGCCTAATAGGTGAGAGTTGGCCGAAAGGAGCGATTTACCATCATTCAATATAAACAACAACTACAACGATACACGATCGGGCCCACCCACAGCCCCGGCGGACAGAATGGAGAAGGCGTTTCCCCGGTGGACGGCGAGGGAGACGCGCTGGAAAAGCCACTCCAACTCGCGGGGCTCACACCTGCGGCTGGCCAGCTCAGCGTCTATGGTGGTGAGTAAGGAGGTAGCCCTGGGGCTGAGGACACCAGAACTATCCACTGCCAGGGGTACGACCGCAAACCTGTCGGAGAGCGACCGGTATTTGGGGAGATTGGCCTTCTCAGCCCGACGTGCAGCAGAACCTGGGTCAGTCATAGACTGCACCAGGTTGCGGCTGCAGAAAGTGTCGGTGCAAGTGGCATCCCAGACGAGGGGTTTGCCACCACGGAACGGGAAGATAGTCATGCCATCTGGCTTTTTGCCGTCCCCTTGATCCAGCCCCACCGGCTCGAGCTGGGAAGGGAAGCCTGCAGCGTCCAAGCCATGCTTAATGACCTCGTTGAGGGCAGCATGGCGTCGAATGCGGCCGGCACTGTGGCGACAGGAAAGAGGGTGGAGGCCGAAAGAGTCCACGGTGGAACCGCAGCGTCATTGGTGTGGCTGGCAGATCCGGAGGCCGAGCCTCAGGGAAATGCCGATGCGCAGGCTATGGTTGTCTAGCTGCGTTCCAGTGGAGAAGGAGGGCAGGGCATGGAGCCAGGTACCACTGTGGAGTTTGGAGGCCGCTAACAAATACGATCGCAACAACCACAACAGTAACAATTGCAATAGCTACAATAACTACACAGTATTTTGATTAATTACTAGGTGTAGAATCCCTGGGGAGACAGTAATTAGTATTGGTGAGAAAATATGTAATATAATCTCTCTAAATATAAAACGGAAGATGTCTGTCTGTGTGTGTGTATGATTTTTATGCATTTCCACATTTCTCTACCGATTTAGATGATTTCTTTCCAATGTGCTCCAAATTTACCAACGATGGTCACCGCGTAAAAAACTTTGCCAAAGATGTCCTGCTTCTATGAAAAAAATCGATAAAACTAAATACATGCTGTAACCCTCTTTCCACTACCCTAAAAAAATCGATGAAACTACATACATGTTGCAACTCTCTTTAAAAGGTTCATCCATCCCTCTACTCCCCTCTCAATCTCCTCTGCAACTCTTTTTCAAAGGTTCATCCCTCCCTCTACTCCCCCTCAATCTCCTCTGCAACTCTGTTTAAAAGGTTCATCCCTCCCTCTACTCCTCTCTCAATCTTTTCTGCAACTCTAACAGCGACAAAACTTCGTTCAGGAACGCGACATAAACTTTGAAAACTAAGCAACACATCAATTTATACAACAACAAACATAGTCATAACGACGCTCATACATCAAATAACAAAACTTAAAAGCTAATAAAACTAAATACATTTCATTCAAAACATTTTCTAAGTGAGTTAATATCTGTATACAACAACTACAACGGTACGCGATGGGGCCCACCCACAGCCCCGGCGGACAAATGGAGAAGGCGTTTCCACGGAGGACGGCAAGGGAGACGCGCTGGAAAAGCCACCCCAACTCGCGGGGCTCACACCTGCAGCTAGCCAGCTCAGTGCCTATGGTGGTGAGTAAGGAGATAGCTCCACTGCCAGGGGTACGACTGCAAACCTGTCGGAGAGCGACCGGTATTTGACCATTACATTTTACACCATTACATTTTACATCAAATAACAAATATTCAAAAGCAACAGATGAATTTATACAACAACAAACGTAGTCATAACGACGCTTAAGCAATTATTTACTGCATATAAACTGTCTTTATTGTGTTGTATCAGATGAAAGAATGGTATTTAACTAATGTATTGGTACGCGATGGGGCCCACACACAGCCTCGGCGGACAGAATGGAGAAGGCGCTTCCCCGGAGGACGGCAAGGGAGACGCACTGGAAAAGCCACTCCAACTCGCGGGGCTCACACCTTGAATCTCAACAAAAACATTATATTTTATTGTTGTTCTTTTTGTATTTTTTTTCTTTGTTTTTAGCAATATGAGACAAAAATAATGAGAAAACTTTTTTCAGGAACGTCCGATTTTTATTTTTTTTTTCCAGTGTGCTCCAAATTATCGCCCCTGTTTACGCTCTGTTGTGCTATAACTCAGACGGACTAGGCTTACAAGTTTGACCTACTATTTGACGTGCATTCTTCATACAACTTACTTAGTACTCACTTTCAACTTATTCACGGTTCAATTGAAATTTTTCGCCACCCCCTTCCTTGCTTACCCGTATTTACTTTCTTTGCCTCAATAATCATAATTGAGTGGAATCATTATGAGTACTTTAAAGCAATTACATTCCGAGCAACGCCGGGCACTTCTGCTAGTATAATATAATATAATATAATATAATATAATATAATATAATAGAGAAGGACATGATGGAGGACTGTTTCATATTTCATTCAGCTACATGTCATTCTTAGTTCATATATCTACTTAATTAACTTTAGCTCTACATGCACTCACACACGCGCACACAAGCGCGCACACACACACTTACACTCACACAAACACACGCACGTACATACACACACAGATACATATACACGCCCATGATTGTATATATAATTCGGACTTATCTAGTGACCTAATATTCTATACTTTTTTTCTATGTGAAGAACCGATCATATGTTGGGGAACCTCCTGGTAAAACGCAACTGTATCAACCCGAATGGAGTACTAGACTCTATTAAGGTACTGAAGTTAGCTGAACAAGCCCACCGACATTCCGAGTTGACACTGCACCCAGTGGTCCTGTGAGAGCCCCTACACGGACACATATTTTATTATATACATATTCGCGCACACCTTTCACTACATAAACTTACATTCATGCACACACATACGAACTTCCCACTAAGCACACATTCACGCACACACATGTATATATCATACATTTCACAACACACACGTTTGAAATTTTAATGTCTTTTCATTTCATTTAACTTAAATCTGCTCTCCAAACAAGCAAGTCAACCGATCGATTTTAAAAGTCTCTCATAGGGTTACTCCCTTGATAATGGGTTTTTAAACCTGAAAATATTTAGGATCATTAAATTTGCTAAGGTAAGATTCTTTTGTTATCTTGGTGATATAATGTTCTCCTTAACGCATTGTTTGGCTTCCAAAATTTAAATTTGTGTCCTACTCAACAATGCTTCAAGCGAACTACATAATTCTGTTATCTTTACACCTGAGCTAGGACCAGTTTGCAACCGTAAAGGGCCTTTTTAGATTATCGAGAAACGAGCAAGGATTGGCTGCCAGATTAATTTTCTTAAACGCTGTCTGAAGCACGATGTAATCCCCAACACCATAAAATATCCGCCTCCCTTGAGGCATCAATTCTTCAGGCTTCATCAAACAAATAAAGTACACCTGCATAAAATAATTCGCACGAAATTTACACCACCAGCTCCACATACACACACGGACAATCTAAGAGCAGATGCTTTTACTTAGAATAACACCCTATAGTCTGCTCCATACTACTACAGCCGCTATCGACCAGTGCTACAATGCCCGGGTCCAATTTGAGAAAGAACGTATCAAACATAAATTCGACTGGACCTTTAAAAACAGACTAAAGCTAGGAATAGCGCTAAACGTGATGACAGCACTCCTCCCTACCAGACCTAATGGAGTCGGAATGCCACAGACACGACAACACTAACCCTACCGACTCTATGAACACCACCACCCTTGACCCACAGACCGATGACAACCTTCACCACATCACGGATCTAACCGGGTCTCTTCCCAAAGATGAAATGCAACTCGTCCGTCTCGGACCGAAGTTCATCCTAACGGAGCGACTCGATGACAGACTCAGACACGACATTGAGGCCAATTTCTACAGAGCCCCCCACAAGCTCAAGTGGTTGTCTTTCATCGACACTTCAGAGACCTCCACAAAGAACTCAACATTCCCCTCCTACCATCTCGACAACTTACTACACCCTCCACCTGCCAACCGCGATATCGAGACTAAACTCTCACGGTTAAAACTTATCATTACTAACATCCTACAAAAACACACACAACCTCTCCAGACCACAATTCGCTACCGTAAGCAACCTCAGATCTAAGAACCTTGTATACCTCCCATCGGACAAGGAAAAAGCGTTTTGTATTATTACCAGAGAGGCCTACACCAACCTAGTCCACCAACATCTCAACGACAACAGTCTCTACTCGGAACTCGCTGGAATTACACCCGCGCTGACCGACGAGGGATCCCGAAGAGATTCCGATGCAATTACATAACAAGAAACAACAGGATGCCCAACTTCTACCACCTGTTCAAAACCCACAAGGAAGGACCCGACCTGAAAATTAGATCCATTGTCTCCAATGTTGAAGGATCATCATATAAAATCTCCAATGTTGAAGGATCATCATATAAATCTCCAAGATTTTAAAGCTCCTGAGCCACGTCTACAGCTTGGATGATGTCATCCAGCGACTCAACCAACTAGAACATGGCACCTTCAAATCCAACAGGTACGCCTTCAGCCTAGACGTAGTATCCCTCTACACATCAGTACCAGTACTCCCGTCAGTGGACATACTCACTGAAAGTGTCGGTTTCAGTGACCTGGATTGTTTAGGCCTCACCACCACCGACATCCACCAGATCCTATCCATCATTGTAAACAACGCTTTTATCAATTTCCTGGGACAAACCTACCGACAGACCTCTGGAATACCCATGGGATCCAGCCTCTAGGGTTTACTGGCCATTTTGTATAAGAACAGGCTTGAACGCCGAGTACTCAGCTTGTGCGACACCTGCGCTTTCTTCACTAGATATGAGGATGATATACTCATCCTCACATCCACCAAGGATAATGCCAACTGCATTATCGAATCTTTCAACATTGCTGATAATAACATCAAGTTCAGCATCGAAGATTCCACCGACTCCGGCTCCTCGCTCTACTTGATTTCAGACTGAACATCTCCGATAGCGGTGAACACCGCCGATTTCTACCGCAAAGCTGCCAGCAGAACTTGTTTGTTCATTACAAATCTGCCCTCCTCAACAGCTCTAAAATAGGGTACATTTTCAACGAAATAGCTCGCATATACAACCGATACTACCCATGCCAGACAATTCCACAAGGTATCAGAGATTAACTCCTACCCAGCTTCCTTCTCCACCCCATAACGAAACATTCCTCATAGCTAAACCACCAATCAAAACATCATATGAACGCGAAACGTTACAGACATTTCTATTCTTTATATGTTCATTCTGTCATTACAACAGCAGAGGTCCGACGATCTTTTGATTCCAGAGTCGGGCCAGATCGATACAGATCGAACCTTGAGCTGATCAATAGTGAAACGCGCGTCACCAATCAATAAACGTATTGAAGGCTTAACAAATCGCCCTTGTATTATTATATTAACACTGTCTAGATCTATACCTCGCTACAGACATGAACCTAAACATCGAGTGCTCAATTAGGTGAACTTACAGTAATTTCTCGTTACACTCCCTGGGTATATTGCAATATATATATACACACACACACACACACATATATATATATATAAACAAGTGTATAGATGGAAAATTATCTTTGAAATCATATCTATTTTCTTACACATGTTTCAAGGGAGTTGCACATCCCAATATTTGAAATTTTATGTAACAATTCGCATAATCAATATCTATATACATAATTGTACGTCCCCTCTCTTCAGAGGAACATTAAAATGTTTTAAATAGAATGAGAATCTGTGTGAAATACAACCTGTAACTTAGGCAAGAGGGATGAAGCTGTGATTCATTTGTACAGTGGAAATATTAAACAATTAACGGTTTTTCTATGTGGTTCTCGTAACGTTATTTTTCTAACATAGTGAGCTTTGCAGCCTCCGTCTTGGACGTGCGGTCCATTCTCCGCCAGGTTCAAGTGACCCCCAAAGATGATGTCCTCATCCTCGGGTTACCGATCCACCCGCCGGCCATCCGCTCCACCATCAGGTCCAGGCTTCAACAGCTCCAGACTCTCACGAGCCGACTGGGCTTGATTGACGGCCACCCAGCTCTTTTCTGCTGAGGAACTGCTTCGCCATGCCGAAGCTCCTCTATACACTCCGCAGCGCTCCATGCTACACCCAGACATCTCTCATCGCTGACCTCGATAAGTGTATCCGAGCAGCAGCCGAGGGGATATGCAACGTCAAGTTTGACGACATAGGGTGGCAACAGGCCACTTTACCGGTCAGGTATGGCGGCCTAGGCCTCCTTTCCCCGATCTCACTAGCTTTGCCGGCGTATCTTTCGTCGGTAACCTCGTGCCGCGTCCTCGTCAGCAAGGTTCTTCAAAACACAACATAACCCTCTGTGTTCAGAGGACGTGAGGCCGCCTGTGAGACGTGGGACCGGCTGGGACTTAGCCCAGTAGAGGTCCCTCCTCCTTCTCCCCCTGTTGACGTCAAGTCCCCCCAACGCACTTGGGATGCCATCCAGTGCAGCGTGGCCTCAGAGAGGCTCACGCGCCAGCTTGTTTTCGTGCGGCCGCCAAACCCCACAGTGGTGCCTGGCTCCATGCTCTGCCCTCCTCCACAGGCACGCAGCTAGACAACCATAGCCTGCGAATCGGCGTTTCCCTGAGGCTCGGCCTCCGGATCGGCCAGCCACACCAATGTCGCTGCGGATCCACCGTGGACTTTTTCGGCCACCACCCGCTTTCCTGTCGCCACATTGCCGGCCACATTCCACGCCATACTGCCCTCAACTAGGTCATTAAGCATGGCTTGAACGCTGCAGGCTTCCCTTCCCAGCTCGAGCCGGTGGGGCTGGATCGAGGGGACGGCAAAAGGCCAGATGGCATGACCATCTTCCCGTTCCGTGGTGGCAAACCCCTCCTCTGGGATGCCACTTGCACCGACACTTTCTGCAGCCGCAACCTGGTGCAGTCTGCGACTGACCCAGGTTCTGCTGCACGTCGGGCTGAGGGGGCCAAACTCCTCAAATACCGGTCGCTCTCCGACAGGTTTGCGGTCGTACCCCTGGCAGTGGAAACTTCTGGTATCCTCGGCCCAGGGCTACCTCCTTACTCACGACCATAGGCGCTGAGCTGGCCAGCCGTAGGTGTGAGCCCCGCGAGTTGGAGTGGCTTTTCCAGCGCGTCTCCTTTGCTGTCCTCCGGGGAAACGCCTTCACCATTCTGTCCGCCGGGGCTGTGGGTGGGCCATTACATTAGTTAAATACCATTCTTTCAACTTATTCTAAATGTAATACAACAGTGTTAAATTGAACTGTTATAAAAAAAAATTATTCGAAAACAAAAACAAAAAACTTATTTTATTTCTAATAAAAGGAAATAATTCATGAAATTTATCTGTTCACGAGTGATGGAAGGCAGGAGGCTGAATTAAGTGCAAGAATTGCTGGAGCTGGTGCAGTAATGGGTCAGGCGTAAAAGA
This sequence comes from Eledone cirrhosa, assembly GCA_964016885.1. Lineage (NCBI taxonomy): Eukaryota > Metazoa > Mollusca > Cephalopoda > Octopoda > Eledonidae > Eledone > Eledone cirrhosa. The sequence continues at coordinate 206,182,586 of OZ024741.1, forward strand.
CAAAATCACTATCTTCAATTCGTTATTCGTGCCAACCTATTCGTGCCAACCCTTACCTATATATATATGTATATATATAAACACACACACACACACACACACATACACACACACATATATATATATATATATATATATATATATATATATATATATATATATATATATATATATATATATACACAAAATATAAACAAACATATATAGAACCATACACACGCACAGATACAACATACGCACACAGATACAAACATACACACACACACATATATATTTATATGCACAAAATATAAACAAATTTATATAAAACCTATAAATATGATTTTACTCTTTCATCTTTTATATTCAAAGAAAACGCTTTTTAAAAAATAAATATAGTTTCCTTTTTTTAATTTGTTTTGCATTTTTACCTGGAAATGTGTGTTGAAACAGACATTAGGAAGGTCATGCTGGCAATAAAACAAATCCCATCACCTGTTGGGTTTCACTTCAATTTATTAATATAACTTCCCAGTCGGATAGTTTAATAACCGAATAGTTGTTTAGTTGTTCATTGTCAAAGCTCTTTCATCACGCATTCTGTGACCTCTTGAGTGACTTGTGGTTACTTTGTGTCTCTCCTTTATTCTTTTTACACCATTTTGCTTTGTGATGTCTGTGCGCGTGAAACTGGGGTGGGTCTGTTTATCTTAATAAATTTGTTCTTGTATGTCTCTATATATCATTATATTGTCAGTTACTACATTGTGAGATTGGTACTATTCCATTCGTGATTTCTATTTAGTTTTGGTCGGAGTTCGTTTATGTTTATCGCTTCAGTAATCTGTCGGAATATTGCGTCTGTTCTGTGTGTAGATATAATTCTTATCTCGATATTCTTTAGTGAGCCTTCTGGCATGTTAGTGGAGTACTGAAGAATTTTTCTCATCTTGGACTTCTCACCAGTGTTCTCTCTTCCTTTCCCCTATATATGTGGTGTTCCTATTTCTAAACTCCCCTTCCACGCATCTTATGCTATATATTACGTTCCTAGTTTTACAGTTAACTCGTGGGTGTAACCTGCAGATTATACACTTTCTATCAGTGCAAGGCGTTTTCTCAAAAGGGTACCCTCTGCTAATCAGGACTTTTATGGAAATATCTGTTTTTTTTATACCATCTTAATATTTATTTTAATTTGTGTAGATCCCTTCCAAATCTGCATTCTATTTCGCCACGGGGAGGGGGGGGGGATAACATTGATGATCATTACACTCTGGTATTTGTTGCAGCTAAACCATGAGTTGATCTTACTTCTCTCTATCCTATACACGGGGCAAGTCCCATTCACATCATTTTTTATAATATTCTTCCATTTAGCACTGACTCATTTACACAACCTGATACTGTTTCTCTGATTGTAGCCAGAGAATTGCATGCGGTGGATGAAGTGTTGTATGCGTCTCTTCCATTCCTTAGGCACGCAGATGCGGGACACATTCGTCATCACTCTTACTAAGTCTGCAATTAGTATGTTGACTTTTACGTTATCCGAAACGGCTGAGTTTCTGTGCATCAGGTACCCCCCCCCCCCTATCAATTTTTATCTGCAGAAAGACTCCGGAATAAAAAAAAAACGATACGCTGATATATAGAAAACACTCCCCGATGACTAATCTATGAGCCTGTAAAGTTTCATGAAAATCGGTAATACACAGACACACACAGAGACACACAGAGACACACACACATACTTAATTTTATATATATACAGATTACCAATAGTTTCTAGCCAGAGTTCTGTGTCTAGTATAGTTTATCGTTGGGGTGTTTGGTTAAGTAGTCTATGGTAACTTTAATACTCTGGTGGATATAGTTTGCTATATGGTGTTAATCTAACGAAATTCTACCATACAGTTTCTACAGCAATATCTACGTCAATGGATGGGTATAGGGACACTACATCCTTGTTACCTATTGTACGGCCTGTCAGGACCACAGACATGTTGCATTCGTTGATTCTGCTAAGGAGGTCTTCTGTGCTGTCACATGCATCTGTAAACGCATTATTATATGATCATGGAGAGGAAGTAGGAGTGTCTGTAGTTGCTGGTAATGTTGACTTCACAGGCTGGTTGTGTTGGTGGTCCTGTGATTGGATGACTATTTTTTTTGTGGTCTCTGCGAACTTTATACAGTATGTCATTGTCCCAGGCCTGGAAATTGTTAGCTGTACATTTATTTGGTTGAATTATGCGAAACACTATAAACGCTTAAGCGTTGAGTGTTCTCTTCTCGCAGGCTCTTGTTTTATTGTTTATCTTGTGTTTATGATATGGAGCTGCATTGCCTGGATGTAGTTTGCCAGGTTGTCTACTGACATTGTGTCAGACCTATCAGTTGGCAAACATACAATATCTCCATTTCTCGTGCGCTTTATGAGATTACGCAAATCATTTGCGTATTTTTCACCTAGTTGCTGGGCCTCCATTCTACTGTGTTTCCTATTATGCTATTCAAGAAGCTGTCTATGTTTAGCCCTAGCTATTGTAAATTAAGCTTTAGTTTGGTCATCCGCTTGTGATGGAATACAGGTTATAGTGTCATAAGATAAATATGACTCATATCAAAGGATTTATCGGATGACTTAAAAAAATCTTGTTTGTATCTGTTGTGTTGTTGTCTTTTCTTCTCCTCACAGCTTCATGGCTGATTCTACTACGATTGTTTCTCCTGTCCCTTCCCTCTGAGTTATTGATATTTTCTAATCTGTTATGTGAGGTTAGTGTTTTTGCACTGGCTATTTCCTCTGTTATTGTCTCTAGATTATTTAGGTTTACAATCCCTCAGTGTCATTGTTGTTTTCTAATGTATTCTGTGCCTCTGTGTCTGTCGTTGTTGGTTGGGTTTACATGTGCGTTGTGGTGATAAGTTTATCATGCGTTGTGTGCTATTGTTGTCGCTTGTGTTGTTGTTATCGTTGTTTGTGTTGTTGATGTTATTTTTGTTTTTGGTTTTTAGTCGCCATCTAATTTTTGTAAAAGTTTTGTCAATCTCAGATAAGCATTCTTACTATATTTGGCATACTTTGGTGGTAACTGCAGGATGGATAATTCGTCAGGGTTTACCGTGCTCCTAGCGTATATGTTTGTGTTGTTACTGTTGAACTCACCTGTCAGTGGGACGTCCGCCATTTTTATCCCATTGACCTTATCTGGATATATCTGTTTCTTCTCTAATTTTGTTTGTTTTAATATTACTTGTTTTAGACATGCTCATTTCTTGTTAAAGTGTTTGTTGCATTTCTGTATTTTCCTGTTGGTGTATTATGTGCATGTATTGCGATTTTCTTTTAGTGATCTTACTTATTTCTTGTATTAAAATGCGTTTCCGTTTTTCTTGGCATAAGACTGGATTTATGGTAATTCTTGGCAAGCGTGATCGAAGAGGGTACAGATAGTACCCTCATAGATGTAAGAAAAATGTCTAGAGAGGACTGGTCCATGGTGGAAAATATCTCAGACAATGTTCGCCTTCAGAAGGGGTCTTCCTTATAAGTGGCCAATGATGACAGAAGACCACACTGCTTCGTCTGTGGCGAAGCAACACACTTGCTAGCCATCTGTGCTCAGCTCAAAAATGCAGGGTGATGCACACCTCGATAACTGTCGACACCAGTGCCGAGGCGCTGCAATGCAAAGCGGTATCTGTTCGGTGATCAAAATGAATGGTCACTTTTCGGAGCCGTTTAAGATTGTGAGAACGGACCGTCAAGGGCACCCTTTCTCCTCCCATCTGTATGTATTGATTCTCGAGCCTTTACTACGGAAACTGGTGTTGTTACCAGGGCATCCCACTCGAACCGGGACGTAGAAGGGTTGCGTCAGCATATGTGGACGTCATCACCGTCATGGTGTCGAACACTTCGGAGATTGAGATGGTCGGCACCTTCTCAGAGGAATATGAAAGGTTAACGAAAACATTATTTTTGCTATTTCCTCTCTTTCTTTTATTCCCTTTCTTCCTACTGCCACCTGACTTTGTTACCCGGCGATTTATCCGTCTACATTGTAGAGGCTTCCAAAAACGCAAAAACAACCATTCATCATATTCTACAATGCGTCAAGCAAACTTCAACTCACTCTGTGTGTATATATATAAATATATATATATATATATATATTAGTAATAATAATAAATTTGAAGACTAAAATCCAAAGAGGGCTCGATAAGGATAAATATATATCAAAAATTTATTAAAATAACAGACTAAAGTTTAAGCAAAGAATCGCTGCTTTCACCCTTAACGGGATCTTCTGAAACTAAAAACATCAATCTGTGAACGCAGAAGTAAATATTTCGAAAAACGTTGTAACCGAAGGAAGACAGGAAGACGATACTTTGATTCGAAAAAAAAACGAAGATAATACGTCATTATTTGGAGCGTTGAAAACAATTACACGCAAAGACAAAACCACGTTTATGGTATAAATGAAGTCGTAGACTAATATTCTATTAGGTGGTTCGTGGAGACGTTCCTTGGCAATGAACGTTGTAATTGCGTGTAATTGTTCTCATCGCTCCACGTAATGAGGTATTATCTTAGTTTTTTCCGTTCATTGCCAGGATCAAAGTATAACTGAACTTGGATTTGTGGACAAAGAGCGCAGCTCCCTAATTCATAGACTACACATGATTGTGATAACTGGCACCTTCAAAACTCACAAAACATTCTTGCGATTCAAGTGATGACAATTTCTTTTCTTTTACAACCTTGCCAACAGGAAGGTGACCGGTCAAAAATGTACTAAAAATTCTGCTAGTTACCCTCTCTCAGCTAGCCTCTTCCTCGCACTTTCACTCACTCACTATCTGCTACTCACCCTCTCTCTCACTTCCTCCATCGTCCAGCACTGTAGGCGGTCTTTCTTGCTCACACTGGTACGAAATGAATTATTGACTTAATATTTTTCCTTTTTTCTTCTCTTTACGTTGCCGCCTCCATCGTGTCTGTTAACCTGTCTTTCTCTTTCTCCACCCACTTCTTTTTATCCCAATACCTTACTTTAGTTATTTTTTCGTCCTAGGCTGAGGTCTCTAACGCGAAGAAATACCTATGATGCCCAGTAGACAACTGATGATGGATAATCCTAACTTCTAATTTCTAATTTTTCATTATACTTAATTGCAACAACGCATCTCGCCATTTTGATTTATATATATGTGTGTAAAAGGTAAACAGAAACAACAACACTATATGGAAGGTATATATTAGGTTAACGCTTGATACAGCAGGAAGAGGGTCTTAACGTTTCGGACGCTAGTCCTTCATCAAAAGAAAGAATGAGAAATAAAATAGATTGAGGGGACGGGCGGGTTGGAATTGGAAAAAATGACTTTAGATAAAAATAAAAGGTCCATTCATGTTGACATCTCTTGCAAAAATGTTGGTGCTGGCGTTTTGTGTATGATTTGTTTTTTTAGAAAAGTGGATGATGGCAGGAGGTGTCTACTTTCACGGTGTCGAGCTGCAAGATATATATATATATATATATATATATATATATATATATATATATATATATATATGTATGTGTATGTAAAAGGTAAACGGAAATAACAATACAATCGGTACAGTATATGGAAGGATATATTAGGTTAACGCTTGATATAGCAGGAAGATATATATATATATATATATATATATATATATATATATATATATATATATGAGAGAGAGAGAGAGAGAGAGAGAGAGAGAGAGAGAGAAAGAGAGAGAGAGATAGAGAGAGAGATTAGACAGAAATGCACGCCAAGTATTTAATGTTTATACAGTTTATAATAATATCAAACAACATATACAATCTGTGCTCCTCACCGTAAGATAATATAAGCTCTAGAGCATGTGAATTGGCAGTATCGGTAGAGGGTCGGACATGCTTTCCAGCATAGTTACGTCCCTTTATGATCTGAGTTCAAATCCCGCCGAGGTTAACTTTGCCTTTCATCCATACGGGGTCGATAAAATAAAGTACCAGTAATGTACTGGGTAATTGCTGACCTTGTGCCGAAAGTAGAAACAAATATTACTATAAACTTCATAATATTAGATATATTCTTCTTTGCATTTTCGTTTTCTTCTATATTTTCTATTTCCTATTTTTTGTTGGCTGTCTTCACCTCTTCATACCCCACCTCTCTCTCTCTCTCTCTCTCTCTCGATATATATGTATATGCATACATACATATATATATACATACATATATATATATAGGAAAAAGTTTAACCCCGTTGGCAGAGCTCAAGTCGTTTCGACGGCTTGAGTTCTGCCAACTGGGTTAAACCTTTTCCTATTACCCACTCTACTACCCTAAGTACTGAGTATTCTGGTGCGATATGGTCCATCTGGTTCATTACCACCCTTCCTTCGTTATATATATATAAAAGAAAATTTCGCTCTACATGGCTGAATACAGTAAATGTAGTCTGAGTTTTTCGAATATTAATAATTGTTTCTACTTTTGGCACAAGGCCAGCAATTACCAGTACATTACTGGTACTTTATTTTATCGACCCCGTAAGGATGAAAGGCAAAGTTAACCTCTGTGGGATTTGAACTCAGAATGGCAAGAGACGTAACTCTATGAGTCAAAGCATAGCGTTCGACCTTCTACCGATACTGCCAATCCACCGCCCTAAATATTAATAATATTAATAATAATATTCGATTCGTTTGCAATTATGCAAACAAGCCTCAATTTTATAGCCATGTCCGTAGAATGAACCCTTCATTCTTGCTCTTGTGTTGGCATGCGAACAGAACTTCAGGCACTAATGTTTCTTCACCAGTACAGCTCACTGTTCACCTGCCAAACTGTCAGAGCTAGTGAAAATATTTGCTATTTTCGAAAATACACAGTGACTGATCGGCCTGATTTGCATATTAGCAGTTCTGTGTGCAAGCCAACACAAGAGCAAGAATGAAGTGTTCATTCTATTGACACGGCTATAAAACTGTGGCTTGTTTGCATAATTGCAAACGAATCGAATGTTATTATTAATATTCGAAAAACTCAGACTACATTTATATATATATATATACATATATATATATGTATTTTTTTCAAGTATATATGTATATATATACTTGGGAAAATACTGTACTAATTCTCAGAATAAATGGTGAAGTGTAAAGAAATATAAGGAGATAATTGTGAGATAATGAAATACAATGAGTAGCATGATTTATTGAATAGCGCCGAGTAGACTAGCAATATTTCTGCACTGTTAATGAAGCTTTATTTGTGAGAATATAACGGTATTATTAACATGAAGAAAACACTAATTACTTATTTGGATTCAAGGAAATTTCCATTCGGAAATAATTGTTTTGTAAAGTATTGTTCTGAATTATTATGTATCAAAGGAAAGAATTGAGAATCCGAATTATATTTTATACGGTAATAATTGTTTCTACTTTAGGCACAAGGCCAGCAATTACCCAGTACATTACTGGTACTTTATTTTATCGACCCCGTAATAATTTATACGGTAATAATTGTTTCTACTTTAGGCACAAGGCCAGCAATTAACCAGTGCATTACTGGTACTTTATTTTATCGACCCCGTAAGGATGAAAGGCAAAGTCACTGTAATAATGATGACTAATGAGACACTGTGATATGAAACAAATTATATATTATGTGCTGTATTTTAAATGTTACTGTATTGTGTATTGCATGTTATGTTTTCTTCCTTCGTTGCCGAAGATGACCAAAACTCAAGATTGGCTTATATGTCACGTATGTCACTACTGGGGACTATCAATCCTTTTCCATATGTAGGGCGCGAATAGGAAGACGTGACACTTTATTTACTCACGGATCTAGTTGGGTGGAATGAACGATCATTTCCAGGACTGGCCACAGTTATTGCTTCCATTTGTTGAAATTACAGTGAATCAGACTGAGGCAGTTGAATAAATTTTAGGCAAACCATTCCAATGAATAAACCCGAATGTTGAGATTTTCAAACAAACACTGAAACTTCTCCTTTGCTATCCAATAGTACATTTGCCTTGACAAATTTTATCATAGTGAAGATAATTTGGAATGCTGTCGTCTCACATACGACTGGCATGAAAAACCAAATTTATTGCACGAGAATCATATAATGAGGACTCTTCATTCAAGTAAGGGCCACATGACATTACAGCAGATATATATGGAGAGGTGTTGCTCCTAGACACACAATTATTACTAGACTACATTCCTTTTCATTATCAGTAGATATTCAGCCATGTTCAGCCAAAGTTCCAATAGAACTCATATTCTGTCAATAAAATACATCCCATAAATACACAGCTCATTTGTAGATATAGATTATATATATGCGTATGTGCGTATATGTACATGTGTATGTATGAGTGTGTTTGTGTGTGTAAGTGTCGTCTACGCCTTAATTTCTAAAGAGTATACAATGATTAAAGTGTCCTTTAAGGAATAACCATAAAAAACATAAACTGAGAAGACAGGTGAACACTCATACGTCGATATATAACGAAATTAGTGGATGCAAATCTCAGAAAATATTGTACACTATTCGCACCTATCGGTACAAAAATATAGCGCACTATTCGCACCTATCGGTACAAAAAATCGCACGACTGTTAATAATACTAGAAGTGCAAACTATCTGTTGAATACCTGGTATATGAAGAGCAACCGATACGATCGGTCGGCGATCGGTCTTGAAGAAGAATGAAGAATGAAGTGAAATTTTGGTCTGGTTGTTGTCTTTGGTGTTTCGCAGAGATGCCGGCACGAACAAAGGTGTCAGTAACACAAAGTTGTCCGCTTGAACAAAGGTGTCGGTCCGACAAAGGTGTCGGTCCGACAAAGGTGTCAGTCAGACAGACATCAGACAGTGTCACAGTCGGTGCGACAAAGCGATCGATGCGATTAAAAAAAATTTAACTCACATGTTTACCTATATTTTCGCAAACTATTGATAGATTGGTACAAAAAATAGCTTTGATAATAAACATACATTTTTAACGAAGTATTTAAAAAGCATTTTAGCAGTGAAAAGTGAAGTAATGTTTCACACTGACGCAAGTAGGGGCGTTCAGGAATGACGTAGTCAATTAGGAGGAGGGGATTCGGCGATTTGACTACATTTGACTAACGTAATCACAATCACAAGAGTTCCGCCGAAAAAAATTCGTCATTTCTGGATTACCTCCCCTAGCGCCACGCTTTCTACTCACTCACTCACTTGAACACAAGATTTATCAGCAAACTTTGATTATAAACTTTTTCCCGCTGGACCAAATTTCTAGATTGTTAAGCCAAAAGATGCGTAATGATCTACTGTTCATGCTCATATAAGTTTTATCTCGGTTAAATAAAGTAGAGCCGCACTGTACTGTCGTAAACAGACGATTGCCAACGAAAACACGACTACAACAATATTACTAAACGGACTACCGTCCGTTTAGGATATGTAATGGATGGATTCTCAATTGGTATCGGGAGGTGACTACAACTAAAAGGGTACTCAATACATGTATGTATATATCCGTATGTATATGTATATATATATATGTGTATATATATATATATATATATATATATATATATATATATATATATATATATATATGTGTATATATGTGTGTGTCTGTGTGCGTATATATATATGTATATATATATATATATATATATATATATATATATATATATATATATGTGTGTGTGTATATATATATACATATATATATGTATATATATGTATATATATGTATATATATATATATATATATATATATATATATATATATATTTCAAATTAATTAACGGAGTTAAAATCTCGCGTGTTTTCTTAGTCATCTGGTATATTTTTATAGAAGTGTTGATCATATTGCTAGGTACCGGCCGATGAGAATCTACAATATGGATTTTTCACTTATTAGAGCGAAACATACTCTTATTTGAGCATGTCCGGGTGTTATTGTTATAGTCGAATGGTTAGTATACTTTAATATATTCTTTTTATTGATTTATATTCTCCATTCCTTCCGTAGGTAATATGGAAAAGGATTGATAGTCTCCAGTAGTGGAATTTCAGAAAGAATACTGGACCAGAAATACATATAGTAATCTATTCGACATTACTATGGGCTCTAGTGATTCTGCTCAAATTACCGATCTTGTGGGCCTCTTTCTTCTATTTAACATAAATGCTTCTTTTCCCCACTTTAAAGGTGGTTTATATCGTGATGACTGTCTTTTTCTTTCCACTAACCTTAGCCTATCAGAAATTGAAAAAAATAAAAAAATTATTAGAACTTTCCTCAAAGACTATTATAGTTTCACTATTACATTTGAAAACACCAGTAAAGTAGTTAATTTCCTTGATATAACTTTAGACTTATCTACGAGTATCTACCAACCTTACCATAAACCAAACCAAAACTTACATTACATACACTCACATTCCAATCACCCTAGATCTATCTTTAAAAACCTAGCATATAATATCTCACTCAGAATTTCTAACCTTTCATCTAACTAGGATGTATTCGATAAAAATGCGACCTTTTATAACGAAGCTTTAGCTAGAAGCGGCCACAAAAACAAATTAGTATATATACCTTGTACCAATGATACTACAAACATACAACCCAATATTACCAACAAACACCAAATGAAAAATACACAATTAAATGCCACTCACACTATACCCCCAAAATACCAACTTAAAACTTAATTTCTCTACCTCTTCTCACATACAATATAATAACTTTCAAAACACCAGTCATCCTAATACTCCAATATATGTTAATAACATTACTAACACAATTCCTAATAATCAGGCTAAAACACCTAAATCAGTGAATCTAACTAAACATATGTACAATAAATTCACTAATACTAACTCTCTTAGTAAACATCAGGATACATCGTATACAAATAAAAAACAGCATCGAAACCGTTATAGACGAGTTACTTGGTATAATGCTCCATTTAATCTACAAATTAAAGATAATATCCCTAAATTGTTTTTTACTATCGTAGAGAAAAACTCCCCGCTAAACCATAAATACCATCAAATTTTAAATAGATCAACGGTCAAACTCCACTACCAAAAATATACAACAAAATATAAGTGCCTACAATGCATATAAATGTAAAAAACCCCATCAAACTAACCATAATACTAAAATAAACCACAGCAAACCACCATCTCCTTCACATACAACAAGTCGAGTAAATTCCACACCTAATTTGACTAACTCCCCTGATATAATATTCACGAAAGGTTGTAACTGTAGAAACAAAGCAAATTGCCCATTAAAAGGAAATTGCCTTATTAATAACATAGTATATAAATGTAAAATTAGCACTAAGGACTCAACTTATTCATATATAGGAGCTACTTATAACCAATTTAAAGTAACAAACACAGTTTTAAAAATGCCACATTAGCTAATACAACATCCTTAGCTGAAATAATTAATAATTATAGAAAAAAGAATATCGATTATAACCTGACCTGGAGTGTGCTCAAAAGGGCCACCCCTTATCAAAATAACAGATATGAGTGTAGATTATGTTCCCAGGAACTTTTTGAAATAATGAAATCTAAGGATATCCTATTAAATAAGCGACAGGAATTAATTATATCGTGCAATCATGGAATTAGAAGAACTTTCAAATATTATAAACCTAATTAATATACACTTATATTTTACAAATTATTATAATTATTTTTTTATTTATTTTTTTAAAAATATTTTTATTTTTTAATTTAGTTAACCTATAATTAGTATTTTACTACTGAGAACTTCATACTTTTATTTCCCTTTTACAGCTATCTTTTCCTAAAATTAATACCTATAAGAATACATATAAACTATTTTAATTTCCTGTTATGAATCTAAATTCCTTGTAGTCTATATAAGTTTGTTATTTCTCACTAATACATTTATCCCCCCAAAAATGTTTTTCCTTCGTTTTTAACAACATTCTTTAATAACATCTAACTCTTATTTATCACATCTATATGAATTAATATAAATTTATCCCTATAAATACACCTATCAATTAAATTAATTTAATTTCTTTTTATAGATCTAAATTCCTTATGTTTTAAATAAGATTGGTATTTCTCACTAACACATTTATCCTAACATTTTATTCTCCTTCGATTTTAACATTATATTCTTTAATAACATCAAATTTTCGAGTAGTTTTCACCGGCTTGACCTCTTTTCATCCCCAAAGTAATTTTTTCATTCAAAATATTCTTTCCATTCAAAACTGAAGTCTACCCCTAAATTAAATTTCTACTACTACTATTCTATCAACTTGACCACTTACTACTTTTCTATTGGTCAATTCAAAACCTGTTCCCAAACAGACCTATTATATTAAATCTTTGTTGGTTTTGTTCAATAAACAAATATCATTATTTCTGAAGACAGCATATATATGTGTAGGTATGTATATTCCCTCTGATAGTTTGTACAATTTTTACATAGATCTATATGATATACATACCAACACACACATATATATCGTAGAAACGATCGTAAAATGATGAATTTTTTAATATAAGGAACTGTTTCTTTGTTTTTATTCATTGTTTTTATTAATTTATCTTGACTCTGTTTTCCTGTGATTTTCATCGAAAAAACTTTGGAATACATATCTTTTCATGATATTTGGATTACATTGAGTTCTTCATACGGATTGGACACTACCGTATATTTTGGTAGATTTATCTACATATATATATAGAGAGATATTTGAAAAAAGGAAAAGAATGACTTCAGTTGTAGTTCTAAACAATTTGATTCCATTTTATAATATTATAATATAAAATTAAATCAATTTGTTTAGTGAAGTCATTCTTTTCCTTTTTTAAAATATACCTAACTGTACCAAAGATTTCACAGATTTTCCAATATATATATATATATATTTGTGTGTGTGTGCATGTGTGTGTATGTGTGTATGTGTGCGTATATATATATATATACATGTAAGCAGGGACTATTCAAGGTGAGTAAATATGTTGCTCGTGGGAATTGTATGTATAAGGTGTATTGTAGGCAGAATGTGGATTGTGTTCATGTAAAAAAAAATGAATTGTTTACGTAGAATTTGAATGAGAATTGGGTGAAACTATAAAATCAATTATATATAAATATATAAAGAGGCTGGTTAGTGTGTCAATAATTTTAAGGTGTCTTATCAAGTAAGGTTATATATTTCCGAAGGGTTAGTTCAGTTCTCTCTAAATAATTTTCATTGTTTACTTAAATTCACAGAAAGAATTTCCAGTTGTATTAATATTAATAAAACTACTTATTAGTTTCTTTCATAGCGATTTCATCTCAGAGAAACGTACTGATTAAAAAAAAAAAAAAAAAAAAAATGAACTATATTTTCAAACATTGATTGGTACAAAAAAAACTATTCCAGATTTGGCATTTAAGATAAAGTTTTTTTGATGACTAGCCGGAATTTTCGGTAACATTTAGGGCATCTTATCAAATTATCACGAAAGAAAAAAAAAGAAAACAAAAATACGTACATACAAAACATTCAGCATTATTTTGGCAGTGTCGGTAGAAGGTCGGAAGCCAAGCTTTGACGCATAGAGTTACGGCCCTTGCCAATCTGAGTTCAAATCCCGCCGAGGTTAACTTTGCCTTTCATCTTTACGGGGTCGATAAAATAAAGTACCAGTAATGTACTGGGTAATTGCTGGCCTTGTGCCAAAAGTAGAAACAATTATTATAGCATTATTATATGTGTGTGTATATACATATATATTTGTATATATGAATATCTGTGCGCGTGTATATATATATATTATATACTATATATTATATTATATTATATTATATATATATATATATATATATATAATATAATATAATATAATATATATTATATAATATATATATACATATATATATATACACGCGCACAGATATTCATATATACAAATATATATATATGTATATACACACACACACACATATATATATAATAAATATAAACATAATATATATGCGTATATGTATGTATATGTGTGTCTATGTCCTCTGTGACACAAAAAATATAATTTTGTGCAAATTGACTAGATCTTGTATTATTCAAAATAAAGCAATTGTTTGGTTTTGAGGCTTAAACAATTTATTAGTTCGTACTTGTCGCTCTTTCTTCCTCTCTCTATCTCTGTATGTATATATATATATATATATATATATATATATATATATATATATATATATATATATAATGAAATATATGGAGAATAGAAATGGCTGTGTAAGTTGCTATTTAAGGTAACTTAAAATGCAGTGGGAATACAAGAAAGCAAGAACAGGGTAGGGGGGAGTTTTCCTCATCAGTTGTCTACTGGAGTTCTAGGATATTTCTACGCTTTAAAGACAAGATACCACTTCACCCCAGGGCGTCAATAACTGGATAAGTTATTGGGAAAACGAAGGAAGGAGGGAAGGAAAGCCAAGGGGAAGAAAAGAGAAATATATATATAGTGGGTGGGATATGAGTATAGCACGAAGCAGCTTGTGTTTATCCACACGTTAGATAATATAGAAAATGTTCACAAGCATTAATATTGTACAGTTTAAAGCAATAATATTAAACTACAAATACGTTCCACAGTTATTAAATCTTATATAAACTTTATAATTATTTTATGTAATAATTGTTTCTACATTTGGCAGAAGGTCAGGAATTTGAATGGAAGGGTAAAATCGACTAAATCAACCCTGTAAGGATAACATTGAAAGCTAACCTCGGCGCGATTTGAACTCGGAGCGTAAAGAGCCATAAATAAATACGTCAAAGCATGGCGTCCGACCCTCTACCGATTCTGCCAATCCACCGCCCTAAAATATTGGTTTCTTATATAGGCACGAGGTCAGTGATTTTGGGGGAGGGGAAAGTTGATTAAATCGACCCCAGTGCGTGACTGGTACTTTATTTTATCGACCCCGTGAGGATGAAAGGCAAAGTTAACCTCGGCGGGATTTGAACTCAGATCATAAAGGGCCGTAACTCATTGCTGCAAAGCATGGCGTCCGACCTTCTACCGATATTGCCAATACATCGCAATACTTATTACGTTAGTTACCGTTTATCATCTAACAAAAGCGTTTTGTCAATATGTTTTCTATATGACGGTGTTTATTGGTAATTTCAGTTACAG
Organism: Eledone cirrhosa; assembly: GCA_964016885.1. Lineage (NCBI taxonomy): Eukaryota > Metazoa > Mollusca > Cephalopoda > Octopoda > Eledonidae > Eledone > Eledone cirrhosa. Next base: position 206,197,818 of record OZ024741.1, read on the forward strand.
TATATCTCCCAAATATATCTAGAATACGTACGTCTTTTCTTACAACAACACATTACTATAGTCAAATGTGAACCAGTTTATATCAAGTTGCATAATACTGTCTTGATAATACCACAAATTTCACTGAAATTAGCCATAAACACAATTATATCGAAGACAGCGCAGGTTTTGAGAATATTTCCACTTATTTAATATATTTTACAGATATGTGTGAGGCAAAATCCTATGAAATTTGTAAACAGACATTTCAAAGAAGAAATAAACTGAATTATTGTCAACAATCAAAAAAAAAGCTTTCACTGTTTGATGATAAACAGCAATTAATATAATTAATATCATTGTAATATTCTGATGACCTGTATATGCTAGTGTGCATTTTCCTCTTTAAACACACTCACACACACACACAAACACACACACACACACTCACACACACGCACACACACACACTACATACACACACACACAGTCACTAACAAATCTCGCATACATAATGGGTGGGATACAATCATTTAAAAGTTGTAGAAATATAGCCACATATAATTAAATAACAAAATTAATTCAAATGAAAACCGTCTTTGCCTAGCCTGAAAATCGCTGGGGCGTGAAACTCGATTCGCAAGAAAAAGTAAGCAGCTTAAATAAATAGAATATTTGAATATATCCTTATATACACGCCTACATACATACATACATACATACATACATACATACATACATACATACATACATACATAGGTACGTACGTACATGTATACATACATACATACGTACGTACATACATACATGGTGGCTGCCAACTCGTTTTCGAGTACGGCCACTACTTTATCTCCATGTAGGAGAACCCCTACCGATGCACTGAACGAGTGTGACTTTTTAGTCCAGCCAGCGACTTGAAAACTCTGGTACAAACACTACACTTGTGACAATTATTGACACATAGTGCTGGGCCCATGGTACCATGTGATGACAAGTGCAGAGAGATCTCCAGATATAAAGCAAAAATGCCTGTTCCGTGAAGATTTTATAGTGAGCAAAGGCATTGCACAAAGCCAGTCCCACTCTCTTAACCAATATGATATTTACCAAAAAGAAGAACAAGTCAACATCATTGGATACCATCAGAGTTGCAGGTGTTATATCAGAGTTTTTCTTCTCCTAGAATTCTGCCTTGACAAAGGCTAAGGGGTCATACATACATACATACATACATACATACATACATACATACATACATACATACATACATACATACATACATACATACATTCGTACGTACATACATACATTCATACGTACATACGTACGTACATATGTACATGCATACATTCATAAAGAGTATGAACGAAGTATCAATATAGCATCGTTATGTTTATTCACGCGTGATGCGCGATTTCAGATCGATCAGCTGAAGGAACGATCGAGCGCGAAACGCGCGTTACACGTGAATAAACATAATGATGCTTTATTGATGCCTCGTTCCTACCCCTTATTATTATTATAAGAGCATGCGGTGGATTGGCACTATCGGCAGAACGTCAGACACCATGCATTGAAGCATAGAGTTATGTCTCTTTACATTCAGAGTTCAAATCCCGCCTAGAGTAACTTTGCCTTTCATCCTTACGGGCTCGATAAAATAAAGTACCAGTAATGCACTGAGGTAATTGTTGGCCTTGTGGCAAAAGTAGAAACAATTATTATTATAAGAGCATGCGCTTGTAGGCTGGCTGATTTAGAGCGTCGGGTGGTTTAGGATTTATTCCTAAGTCATCCAGGGTGAAATTTTCATTTCTGTAATTCTTTTGTTGATTGTTATTTGTTTGCTAATTTCTTTCTACATGAATAGCTTAACGTTACACAACAATGAATACATAACTACATGCATACATACGTACATACATATATGATGATGGCTGCAATTCGATTTCGAGTAATGCCATCACTAGATACTTGCCAGCAATATCATGCATCGCAAAAAGTCACAAATCAAGCGATACCTGTGCTTGAAACTTTTTTAAGTGAGGAAAGGCTTTACACTGGACCAATCTTATACTCTGAACATCGAATGCTTTTGCCCAAAACGAAGAACTGCTCTACATCATTGGATGCAAACGAAGTCGCAGGTTTTATATCAGAGTGACCTTCTCCTAAAGAGTTGTCTTAATGAAGACTAGGAGTCCCTCGCTCCACAAAAAAAATCTTTATTGGATGGCCGTTGACTCTTCTAAATTCCTCCGCCGTTTGAAGGGTTTCGTTTTTCATCCCACAGGGACTCCAAAATCACCCTCCTCACCAAGCAAGCCTAGTGGGGTTGCCGGTTTAGTCGCCGACGACCCGACCATGCGCAGGTTGTACTGGGTTACATGGTACTAGTAGCGCAGAAGAGCGATTTGACATACATACATGATGGCTACCCCCTCGTTATCGCGTATGGCCATTGCACGATATAACATTAATAATTATCAATTAATGCTATCGTGCAATGCCTGTGCGTGAAGATTCTTTTAAAGTGAGGAAAGAATGCTCACTGAGCCAATCCCACTCTCTGAGCGACAGTAGAGTAGCTATAACCTGAAAGAAGAGAAGATCAACATCATAGGTAACTACTGAGCAGCAGGTTTTATGTCTGAGTTATTCCAGTTTCCTGATTTTCCTTCTCCTAGAAGGCCCTGACAAAGGCTAGGGGTCATTCACTTCCAGTGTTTTAACTGCGCGATAGGGTATCCAGCCCGATTATTTCTATGTCCCCGCACATATACATACACATGCATACATTGGGTGAAATAATTCAAAGATGGCAGTAGTTCATCACTTATTGATGCTCCTCATTCTGGCCGTCCTTGCACAACCACTACTCATGCCAACGTTCCACTCATTCAAATTATCATTGATGGAGAATCAAAACAATCATTGCGTTGCATTGCACATGTTACTGGAATAAACAAAGAAAATTTGTTTTCACTTCATTAGAAGAGGTGGTAGATGAACCGTTGCACTGATTTCAACAATTGCCGAAAGAATGGTTGTAGAAAGTGTTAAATGCTTTGCATAAGCACTGTAAAGATGTTATTGCATTCAATGGAGATTATGTTTGGCAGAATAGATAAATTTTAGTTTAAATATGTTGTGCATTTTCATTTAAAAGGTTATTGTAAGGACTTTATTGCCACGCAAAGTATATATATATATATATATATATATATATATATATATATATATATATATATATGTATGTAAAAGATAAACAGAAATAACAACACAATCGGTACAGTATATGGAAGGAATATATTAGTATTACGCTTGAAATATATATACACACACACACACACACACACACACACACACACACACACACACACACATATATATATATATATATATATATATATTTATTTGTGTGTGTATGTATATATATTGTAAAATAAATATATATATATATATATATATATATATATATATATATATATATATACATACACATGCGCGCACAGTCAGCACATGTGTGTTTGCGCGTGTGTGTGTATGTGAATGTCTGTGTGACTTTGATTCTGTATCTGTGCATATGTGTGTGTAGACATTAGCAATGCAAAACAGCAGAAATTTTATATACCATGTCCCACTGAGAATAAATAATTTTTCAAAAGATAATGGTGGTTTTAAATAGTTCAATCGGGGTTTTATTGAATTTTTTAAAATAAATAAAAAAATAAAAAATAGGAAATATGAAATTTGTTTATTGAGAAAGAAGATGCTGGTATGAATGATTTATAGCGATTTTTATATCGTAATTTAATGATGACGGTGATGAAGATAATCATACAGCTGCCTAGTTAATGTGGACCCATTTAAGCACATCTTTTTTGCCAATCTCACCTTTCTTGCAAATCTCTAAACATCAACGCATCACCGCTGCCAACACCACCGTTACCAACATCACCGCTGCCAACACCATCGCCATCACCACCGTATCACCACTACTCCACCTCCACGTAACTTCCAACTCCACCACCATCAACAATTAATGACGACGACAACATTAACAATAACATCGACATCACCATCAAACCACAAATTTCTCCACCATGAACAAAACAAAAAAACAAATACAAATTCATGATTAACAATAAAAACTATTAGCGACAATAAAAATTACACACACTTTTAACAATAACAATGAAAAATCTTCATCCTCCTCCTCTTCATCATCATCATCATCAACAACACCAACAACAACATCTACACTACTCCCATGAACATTGCCACCGACATCGGCATTAATGAAGTATTCGAAGTTGAAACAACTCAATAACTACCATACATTTCATGATAAGGAAACTAATTAAGAAACTAATTATCATTATAACGAACATATTAACTAATTAAATTCTGTGTAATTACAAATATATAATTATGAGACTCTCAGTAGCAAATAAAACCCCCTCCTACCTTTTACCTTTAAATTCTCTGGTTCATTAACAAAAAATAACGAACGAAAATATAATGGGTGGGGACACAGGACCCCCCCCCCCCTAAAAAAAAAAAACGAAAGTGAAGTGCGAAACCTAGTCACGCAATATCTCGCAAATATTAAGGTAAGTGTATAACAAAATATGACGGTAAGTGTATAATAAAATATGAAGATAAGTGTATGAAAAAATATGGAGGTAAGTGCATAACCAAATATTAAGGTAAGTGTATAACCAAATATGAAGGTAAGTGTATAACAAAATATGAAGGTAAGTGTATAACTAAATATGAAGGTAAGTAACTATGATGATAAAAACGTGTATAAAAACGTCTAGTCTAATAATATTAAGAAAACTTTCTATCATGTTGCGAAGGATGAAAACTAAACGGTAATGGACAATGTCCATGTTATATATTTTTCAGGGCCTCCGAGACGAGTAGGTGGAAGAGAGAATTTATCCTAAAATAGGAGACCTAGTTTGAATACCTCCAACAGAATGAATACTGTTAAAAGCACTCACGGACCAAGTGCTAGTGTTAAAGTGAACGATGGGCATTCTTTGTGGCATTTAGTTGCGTTTCTCTAAGTTCTGGATTAAAATCTCATTAAGATGGACTGTAACAGTGTTTCTTCTAACAGCGAAAAAAATTCCTTCTCATCGTATATTAATAATAGTTGTAATAAAATGAATAGCTCCTAGAATAGATGAAATTCCAGCTAGATGAAGGGAGAAAATTGCTAGGTCAACTGAAGCTAGGTTGCTTGATAGAGGTGGATAGAGTGTTTATCCGGTTCCTACTCCTCTTTCCACTGCAGCGGATGTAAGGAGTAAAGTTAAAGAAGGGGGAAGTAGTCAAAATCTTATGTTATTTATTCGTGGAAATGCTATATCTGGAGCTCCTAGTATTAAAGGAACTAATCAGTTTCTGAAACCACCAATTGTAACCGGTATAACAAAACAAGAAAATGATATAAAGTACCAACGACTCAATTATTAGAGATCAGATTAATCAACTGGCATCTCTTCTCTCTACTCACAATAGAAAAATTAAGGACTATGATTATTTAGAAATCGCTATTTATTATTTATAAACAAACACGCGTGCGGAAAGAGAATTGACAAAAAGGAAAGAATCCCATATGTAAGTTACAAAGACCCTGCTTCAATTTAAAGTGAACTCTGAGAGGTGATAGATAATGTTGACTAGAAATGTTTGACAATCGATTCCAAAGACCAAAACTGTATTTTACGTGAAGTTGTTACCAATAAAGTAAATATAATTGTTTCTACTATTGGCACAAGGCCAGCAATTACCCAGTACATCACTGGTACTTTATTTTATCGACCCCGCAAGGATGAAAGGCAAAGTTAACCTCGGCGGGATTTGAACTCAGAATTGCAAGGGCCGTAACTCTATGCGTCAAAGCATGGCGTCCGACCCTCTACCGATACTGCCAATTCACCGCCCTGAACTAATTATATCAATTTAGATAATTAAGTTAAAAGCTAATGTTTTGAATACACTACACATCTTCATTTAATTGAATTTTTCTATAGTTGCAGGAAAAAAACTAATAAAAAATAGTGCCAAGTTTTCTTTGAGAGCCTGTAACCATTGCTGTTGGGTTTTTTTGCTTTCCTTCTATAACTAAGAGGGACATTTCACTTAACGAAATCGCTTTGTGAAAGGCAATCAGTAGACCATCGTTTAACTTAATTAGGCCATCAATGTTGCTGTTATTACTGCTGTTTTTTTTTGTTGCTTAGCTCTAAGTCATCTCTAATTGAGTAGAACTATGATCGATCATTTCGTAATTTACTTCATAACGTTATTATCATAATACTGGTTGTTCTCAAAGTCTTTCATCATGGAAGCAGTATGTGGCGCTAAGTTGAAACTATTGTTGATTTGTAGATCTGTTTCCATTACGAGAAACAGATCTATGAATCACGAAAGACTTTCTTGTAACTATGATATCTTTCTTTTCAGGCACGGTATGATGTAATATGAGATTTGGTTTTCACTTCCAGTATGTCTAATGACCACGGAAGAAGAACTCACGTTGACCCGAGGCTGTAATTAATGCAATAGAAAGATGATGAAAGTGGCTGTCTACATGACTGTTATTAATGGCATTCCTCCATCCATGCACAGTTGGACTAGGCTGGGTCTCATAATGACAAGGGACGTAACTATACACATCAAAGCGTATTGTCCGTTGTTTTATCGATTCTTCTATCCATCACACAACTAAAGCAGCTTATAATACTAGTATACAATTAATTATTACTTTTTGGTAATGAGAATTAGGATGGATGAAATTATAGGTAATTAGGTCAACATCTATTACTTGATTAGTGGCTATCGTATCAATTTCTGAAGCATAGAATACAAAAGGCAGAGGTGAGCTACCATTTAGGTTGTATTCCATTGCCCGATTTGTTTTTCTTTGGTTAGAATGTAATTTGATGGGGATAGGCTAGCTGGTTTGTTGTTTTTGCTTTTGTTTCTTTCAATCTATGAGTAAAGACAGTCGAGTAATGACCATTTCATATTTCAAGTGCATGTAGGACTACACAGTTTATTTTGTCGTTTCCCTTTTTAAAAACGATTGTGGTGACTTGGGAGAGATTGAAAAGCTTGGCACCAGTGGGGCCACAATACATTTCTACAGTTCAGTGAACTGGAGCAGCGTGAAATAAAGCGTCTAGTTCAGGGACACAACGCACCGCCCGGTACGGGAATCGAAGTCACAACCTCATGATTGTAAGTCACACGTTCTAACAACTAGGTTATGCATCTTCACATAACGAAGTATTACATGTATATTTAGATTTTCTTACCTATAAAACTTTTATATTCCAGTAATAAAGCTACTCGTAAAAGAAGTATGGGTCTAACGTAGTTCAACACTACTCAGTTATGTCTTCATGATATAATGTGTTCAGGCATTATTGATTAAAACTGTATTCGTAAATATATTACAGGAATGTATACATATATACATACGCACACGCAAACATCAAACATACACCCATCTAGGAAGACAAATACTTACACACACACACATATATGACACAGAGGAGACTGAGGTTAGCTGGACATGCTCCCCGACATCCAGAGTTGACATTGCACTCACTGCTCCTGTGGTAGCCCCTACATGGACACACTGGAAGCGGAAGACCAAGGTTAACGTATGTTGATGCCCTAAGGACAGACACTGGTCTGTTGGAGACGCAGGACATGGCAGCGATAATGAGGGACAGAGACCGCTGGAGAGAACTCGTCCATGGATCTCGGCAATTTTAGCCGCCCTAGAGATATATATGTGTGTGTGTGTGTGTGTGTGTATATGGATATATATATATATATATATATATATATATATATATATATATATATATATATATATATATATATATATATATATTGTTATACTTTGGGAGGGTCATGTTGCCAATAAGAAACACACGCACCAGTTGCTTTCACTTCAATTTATTATATATTTATAAATTTACAAATTTACAAATCTATAAATTTCTGGTTGGTTGGTTGGTTCCACAACCAGGTAGTTGTTTATATATAGTCATAGTCCTTTCGTCACACATTCTGTGACCTCTTCAGTGACTGGGGATTCCTTTCTTTGTTTCTGTGCCTTTGCTTTCTTCCGTCCTACGCCATTTTGTTCATGTGTGTGTGTTGTGTGCTCAGTTTGCGCATGCGCCACATCCGGGTGTCTGTGTGTGTTTATGTTCATTTATCTATTTGTTTATTTATTTATTTATTTACATGTTATTGGTTGGTTGTTTGTTCTATGTGTGTGTGTGTTTTCATTTTGTCCTTAATTGTAAGTTGTGATGTTGTTGTTCCACTCATATTTTCTATTTAATTTTGGTTGTAATTCTTTTATGTTTATTTCCTCTGTAATTTGTCTAAACATTGCATCTTTTCTGTGTGTAGATTCTATTTTTATTTCTATGTTCTCTAATTTACCCTTGTGTTCTATCTTAGCATGCTGGTAGAGTACAGATGATTCTTTATTATCTTGAGGGTCTCGCCAGTGTTCATTTATCCGTTCCCCTATACTACGAGCTGTCTCACCTATGTACACTATATTTTTGTTTCTACATTGTCCTTCAGTACATCTTATGCTATACACTACATTTCTAGTTTTACAGTTAATATGGGGGCTTATTTTACAGGTTATACATTTCTTATCTATACATGAGGGTCTTTGAAACGGGTATGTCTTGCTAATGAGTGTTTTTACGAAGGTACCTGGTCTTTCTACTATCCTAATATTGAGTTTATTTTTATTTAGGGCCCTTCTAAATTCGTAGGCTAGTTCGCCTCTAGGGGTTGTATCGATGAACATTACACTCTGGTATTTATTGCTATCATACCATGAGTTTATTCTATTAGCCTTGTTCCTAGTTCTTTCTATTCTATTCCAAAATTTGCTCCTATACAAGGGGCAGGTCCCATTTATGTCATTATTTACCATTTTTTCCCATTTGGTTCTGGCTCCTCTATACACTCTGATTCTATCTCTCTGATTGTAGCCAGAGAACTGCATACGTGGATGAAGTGTTGTATGTGTCTCTCTAGTTCTTCAGGGTTGCACATGCGGGACACATTTCTCATCACCCGTACCAAATCCGCAATCAGTATGTTGATTTTGGTATGGTCCGAAATGGCCGAGTTTCGGTGGATCAGATGTTTGGAAGTCATGGGTTTGGCATAATGGGAATGGAGGATTTGTTTTTGGTTGTTAATGGTATCTAACCAGAGCTCTGTGTCTAGTACAGGTAATCGATGGAGACGCAGAAGAAACCTTTTTCCAAAAGATGCTATATTTAATATTTTTGTCTTTCAAAGACCATATGAGTTCTGAGAGAGCCGTGTTGGTTCTTTTAAGTTTGTATTTAAAAGACGAATGATGGTTATAAAGACGAGCTTTAAAGGAGGTGGAAGTGGAGCCAAAATAGGTGAAGGAATTGGTGTCAGTTATAACTTTACATTCGTAAATTAAGTTTTTATCAAGACAATGGTTGTTGAGAGGACATTTATTTTTAACAGGGCAATTGCAATTGCGATTAGAGAGATTATTAACGAGTGACCTAGTGTTATCTATAGAAGGAATTGGATTGGAGAAGTTATTTGCGATAGGAATAATAGTTTCTTGATTTAGAATGGGATTAAGAACATTTAGCGAAGTTGTGTTTGACGTTGTATTTGGGTTTGCAGAAATTAGCCTAGGGTTTACAATGACGTCGGGAGTGCTATTACTATTATTATGATATTCAGTGTTGGAAGGAAGAGATTTAGTATTTAGTATTTTATTGTTGTGTTTAGAGATAATGTTGGAAATGTTGGAGGATGTCGAATAGGAAAATTTTATAGTGTGTTTGTTAAATATTTTACTATAGATATGTGAGGGAGGGAAGCATTTATTTAAGGCACTAAAGAATAATTTAGGAATATTATTATTAATAGAGATGGAGAAAGGAGCATTATACCAGATTATATTTTTGTATCTAGGTCTTTTATTAAAGTTATTGGAATGATCATGATTAATTATTCTACTGTAAGATCTTCTAGAATTTGTTTTTTTACTATATTTGATTTTATCAGTATAGCCGGCTTTAGAAAGCGCGTTATTATAGTAATTGGCGTTAGCATCAAAGATGTTTTTATTAGAAGATAGGTTAGATATTCTTTTTCCAATATTACTAACGATAGCATTCTTGATATTAGTAGGATGGTTAGATTTAAAATTAACATAATTTAGGTTCTCATTGTTTTTATGGTAAGGGTAATATAGGCCAGTGTCAAGATTTAGAGATACATCCAAGAAATTAGCTAGTTTGATGCTGTTATCAAATTCAATTTTTAGGTTATGTTGGTTAAAGAGATGACGTATATTGTTCTTAATAATATTAAGGTTAACTATGTTGCAATTTAAGATAGTAAAGAGTCCATCGTCACGATAAATTCCACCGCGAAGTTGAGGAATTTTCCGACTCAAAGAGTTCAAAATAAAGATACCAATTAAATCTGTCAATTGGGATGAATCGGATGCTCCCATTGTGATGTCGAAGTTGTTAGAGGTATCGGCTCTGGTCCAATATTCATTGTTGAACTCTAGGATGGTTTTACGTGCGGTGAGAATGATGTGAAGTTCATCTGTGGTGATGTCAGAATATTTAAGTGCGAAAGATAGAGCATTATTGAGAAGTGAAGGCGAAATAGAAGAATAGTAGCTGGCAATATCAAATTGAACAAATTTTAGTTTGTTTTTATTATTCAATTTGTTGAACCAGCCAATCACTTCAGAAGTACCAAACCATAAATTTAAGTTCAAAGAAGAGCAATTAGAACGAACCTGTGGGATAATTCTATCCAAGATGGCTTTACTAACAACCCCCAGATCTGATTTAGAGGGGGCGATTAATCTAACAGGTAGTTCAGTGCGAAAATTGTTTTTGTGATCCTTGAGATTTATCCTCGGAGTTCTTGGGAGGAATGGTTCGGTCTTTTTTTCGATGCCAAGTTTTGACATAATCTCAGAGGCTTCAAAGTTTATGTATTCTAAATTATCATGGTTGGTTTTACGATATTTGTTCCTAAGTTCCTTTAGGATAAGGTTGTTATAATTATCCTTGGAAATACCATATACATTATTGGTTTTGTCAGAGTGGACTAACACATTTTTTGAGGAATTTAGGTTTGAAATTGTGTTCTTCAGATTTACAAGGTGCTCTTGTCCTTTGTAAGGGTATCTCTTGAATTTAAGATTTTTTATAATTTTAGTTAACTCTTCCTCGAATTGCACTAGATTTTTGTTGGAAGGAGGATTTCTTCTAGAATTAAATAGATGATCGAGGAAGTTATGTTCCTTGGTATAGAAGTTCCCTTTTAGGCGCTGGTCATAGAAATAAGCTATCCATCTAAGTCTTCTTGCAAAGGAGTCAGTTTTTTCAATTAGAAGTTTGGTGAATTCACATTTACCAGGTATAGGAATGTCTTTAGTTGAATTGGTTATGTTGTAATAATCCATGTTGTAGAAGAAAAAAGTAAAGGACCATCAAAAGATATCCAATATGAGAGTTAGCGCTCAACCGTTAAGGAGCAAGTTAATGTAGGAGGTGAGTTTTATTGTAGTACAATAAAGCAATGCAGATATCGGATAAGAAGCACTCTACAGTTTGTAGGACTGGAGTATACATAATATATATATATATATAATTACAAGATTATATATATATATATAATTACAAGAAACGTAGCGGGCAGTGTGGTTACTATAAACATATATATATATAGTTACTCTAAACATACTGTATATATATAGTAATAATAATAAATTTGAAGACTAAAATCCAAAGAGGATAAATATATATCAAATATATAAGAGCCCTAGAGCAAATATATATTAAATAATAGATTAAAGTTTAAGCAAAGTACCGTCTTCCTGTCTTCCTTCGGTTGCAACGTTTTTCGAAATATTTACTTCTGCGTCACAGATTGATTTTTTTTTAGTTTCAGAAGATCCCATTAAGGGTGAAAGCAGCGATTCTTTGCTTAAACTTTAATCTGTTATTTTGAGACCGTGCCAGGTGATGTTGACTGCCATCAGGTCCTTCCGGAAGGTTCGTCGCCAGGTGATCCTTGGGCAACCCCGCCTCCGTTTAACGCCAGGCGGAGTTCAGTTTATTGCTGTTTTTCGAATGCTGTTCATTTGGCATATGTATATGGACACACACACACACACACACACACACACACACACACACACACACACACACACACACACACACACACACACACACACACACACACACACACACACACACACACACACATCTATGTATATATAACGAATAAATGATGATTAACACGGATAAGCGATACAATAGGGTTTTATTCCAAGCATTAACATATGTTTCATTGTCTAGTATGTAATCGATTGTGTCTTAAAATCGCTATCTACGATGTTATTGTGAAATTCGGTTTTAAATACTGTTTATACCAGGCAAATTATCAAAACACTGATTTTGGAATCAGCGATACAACGTTTTTATACTAAGTCATATAAACATCAAGATGAAAAACAAAATAAATAAATTTAGGAGTTCATATTGTAGGAAAATACAAGATAAAATAATATGATAATAAAAGTGAAGAATGAGGTATACAATGTATGTTATAAAGTAAAAATTAAATGATACCATATGTGAAGAGAAGAAAAGAAGAAAGGGTGATATTGAGAGTGTTCTTATAGTCTATGTAGGTGTGTCTTTACATTGTCAGCTTCTCTTGCATCAGATTGGTTAAGAATTTGTCCTTTGTTGCCGTTAGATTGGTGGGTTATTAATGGCTTTAATGAGGCAGTGGGGTGCATTTGGTTGGTTAAGTACTTTGATTATTTATGGTGCTATTGAGATTATTGGTAGATAAATGGCTATGTTTGCAAGATAAGGTATGATAAATATGTAATGTGGCGTCTTGTTAAGATGGTAAGAGAGGTATTTTAGACTATCTAGTGGCACCTAGTTTTCAAATGTTATAAGTCTGGGAAACAGTTAGGGTATTGGATCGAATCCCATCTATTGTGGTTTGTAGTTTATGTATGTGTTGGCGTATCTGTGTCGACAATATATGGTGCATTCTATCTTGTTATTTAATAATTTGTTATTATATTGTAAAATATGAGAGTAATTCCATATTACATAATTTGCCTTGGGTCATCTCGTGAGTGTAAGCTCTGGAATTAGATAATTTAGACCAAAATATTTAGTATTTTTGTTTGTTACTAACAAGCTGCCAAATTTTACTAGCCAGAGTCATTGTGTTTCTGAGTTTGCGGTTTTTAATTGAGTTCCTATGCACATACCAGCGTCTCTTGAATTATTTTGCTGTAGAACCCATGTAATGCCATTCCAGGTCACCCGATTTTATGGTACATAGATTCACTACTTTGGATTCAATGCATTTGTTCTGTAGTGGGCATTTATCTGGCAGATGGCAATTACATTTAGTGGCTTTCCTCTGTAGTGGCTCTACGTTACAGCCCATGAATGGCTTGAATCGGGCTGGGTTGTTGGTCGATTTACGTTATGTTGGTGCGTTGTATAGTGTCAATTGGCTGGTTGCGACGTAGTTACAGTGTAGTGTTTGATTTTAGATGTTATGCTGGTAGTATGTGGACCAATAATTTTAGAGATTATTCTTGAGTTGAGTTTTTTATGTATGTTTCTATATTTGTTGCAGTAGAATATGATAGTTTAATAGTCTCCCTATTAAAAATTATGTGGTATTTATGTGGCTTTGAGAAGTGTTTATCTATTAGATTAAAGAAGACAACAAAAAAGTAGCGACGTTTCAAATAAGAGTTGTGACATTTAGAGTTTCCTTTGTCTGATCTGACGATTGGTTTAATACGCAGAGTGGACCGTACCTCAATAAATGTGCCATATGTAATATATAGAGATTGGGATTCTTCCATGTACTTGCCATCTCTATATATACATAATTCTTTGTCTCTTTGTCTGTCTGTTCGTTATGTATTCCCAAACGGCTCAGCCAAATCAAATCGAATTTTACAATGACAACATATAATTTTTATTTTCATTTGGATTAAAACATTATTATAATTTATCTAAAATAATCTACTATATAGACAAATATAAGTAAACGGATATTTTATAAGACGACGACGACGTCACATTTTGTATATGAGTATGTATGAGTCTGTGAGCCTGTGTGTGTTTGTGCGTTCCTTACGTACGTTACGCCTTAGTAAGTTACATACACACACATCTTCACGTAAATACTTAATCAGACACACAGATAATTAAACACACGATTCGGAAGCAGGCCTACACACACACACACACACACGTATACGCACACATTTATACATTCACACCCGCACACACACACGCACGCACGCACGCACACTCACACACACACACACACTCACGCACACACACACACACACACACACACACACACACACACACACACACACACACACACACACACACACACACACACAAACACACACACACACACACTTATATACAATTATCTATATCTATATCTACATATGGTATAGAATATTGGAACTTCCATCATCCTTTTGAGAAACGTGGACCCGCTACTTCTATGCAATGGCACACACTTTACTGCCCGGAAGATGATGAATCATCTCCTAGAGGTCACAATTCTTGGAGGAAATCATCAAAGAGAAAATGCATTTATTTCCAAGATTCCTTTTACCCCTTCCTCCACCGAGCTGCCATTCAAATTCTCAAGACTTCAGTTCCCTGATAGAGCCAGTTTTGCTATGACCATACAGAAAGCACAGACTCAATGTCTCAAAGTTGTAAAATTGAATATGAGAGAATCAGTTTTTACTCATGGACAGTTATATGTAGGTTGTTCGCGCATGGAAATAGCTAAAAATCTTCATATACTATGCATGAACGGTAAAACAAAGAATCTGGTGTATCTGGAAGATTTTTTACTGTTTATTCTTTTTTGTAACACACACCATGATCTCGCCTCATACTGCAAACCAGACAAACATTCAATGCCATCATTTTCTCTTCTACCTGTCTTCTCTTATCTGTTTGCCCGGGCGAAGCTGGCTACGTCAGCTAGTATTCAATAAACAGAGATTATTGTTTCTCAATATTTGTGGCAACAGATGTGCAAGTTCAAACTCACAGAATCACATACTTCCGAACAAATTGGTATACAGAACTATTTATTAACAAGCCCAGAGTGATAAGGGTCTACAAGTATCATTGAAATACAGGTTCACAGAACCACTAGCTTACAGAAATAAAACTCATAGATCAGCTTAGACAATATAATAAAGCAACGACAATAAGGACGAAACAGGTATTATATTGCATGCATTCCAGCATGACTTTAGACATGAAAAATAATTAAAAGAAAATACCTTGTATTGGTAGTGCCAAATCTTTGTCAAAACCAACGCAGAGTGTCTTGGCTATCAGACTGTAAGCCATCATCATCATCAGTAGCGGTAACAGGAAAAGTACAATATCCAACAAAATCTGGTAAACCTTTCCCAATGTCTTGTCTGGCCATATCTCAATGCAAAGCTTATTACCGTTTCGCATGGTTCGCAACTCTTGGAAAATTGCCACCGGAAGCGTGAATAGTAGCGCCGACAACCATCCCCCCAGGATGATCTTGTAGGCATGAGATAAAGTCTGCCAACGTCGAGATCGTAGCGGGTGACAGATAGCAAAATAGCGTTCCAGTGAGAGGGCGAGCAGAGTGAAGGAGTTCACAGCTACGATGGTGGCTGCAAAGAGAACACATAAATGGTGATAATGATAGTAAAGTTAATGATGATGGTTGTGTTGATGATATTGAGGACGATGACGGTGGGGACGCAAGTGTTAATCACAGTGATGAAAATGATGATGATGGTAATGATGATGATGATGATGATAATAATGATGATGATGATGATGATGATGATGATGATGATGATGATGATGATGATGATGATGATGATGGTGATGATGATGATGATGATGATGATAGTTATCAGAACGGAGACGATAGTTATGATGCTACTGATTATGGACCTGATACTGCTGATAATGATGATGGTGAACATGCTATGATGGCATTAATAATAGTGATGATGATGATGATGATGATGATGATTATAATGATTGTGTTGATGATAATAATAATGATGACAATCACGATGAAGTGGAAACGTCGAACGTGACGATTAGAATGGTGGTAACAATCTTGATGATGAGAACATGACAATGGCATATTGATATATAGGAAATATGTTATTAATGTTTGTTTGAATTAGTAATACTTAGCTTAATATGATCATCTATAGAGGTGGGGGTCGAGTACGAAAAATAAATGATTTCAGCTATTGGGTTATGGTCTCTTACGATCTGAGTTTAAATTTTACAAAGGTTCGAATTGCTATTGACTCAATCAGTGGTCGATAAAGTATGTTTAAGTTGTTTTTATAGTTGTTGTTGCTTAGTCCCTGGTTATTATTGATGTAGCTGACCTATGATCAGAGGAATCCATTCGTGGTCACCTCGTCTGATTCACATTGTTCAATGTGACGTTATTTTCTGAGATCGTTGGGTACGATTTGAATGTGATTTAACTGCTAGTTATAGCATCTCAAAAGACCACGGATACTATTTTTCCTTGGTTCAAATTATTATAGGTACAACCCTCCCTACCTATTGACAATTACCCTAGATGGATTGGGAGATCGTTGGGATATCGTAATGCAAGGATGAAACGAAATGGCTCGACTAAGAATCGCACCTTTATCTCATACTCAGTTTGTTGGAAACATCCCCCTGTCCTATGGCACAGACACACGTATAAATAAGTACAGATTCCAAGATATAATTACTACTTTTGTATTGTTATCATTCTAATTGACTTCAACGTTTGTCTAAGAAAGTGTGTAGTGCAATAGTATGTTTTAGGCAAGCCGATTATGAGAGGCAGTTCGATTCGTAGCAGAATCCTTTTGCTCTAACGTGAAAGTCAATAGCTGCTTTAGGATGATGTACCACAGAAAGTCATTATATTCAGTGGATTTTATGTGAATTTATGAGTTCACTCAACTTTCTTTAAAAATGCATATATAAACAGCGTGTGTTAAATTATACTTAAACAAAAAGACAGAATATTCATGGCTCAAAAGCTTTTGACTATAACTCTATAGGATTAGAACTGATCAGGGGAGATAAAACAGCAGCAACAGCAGTAAAAGAAGCATTACTAGATGCAGCAGCAACAGCAACAACAAGAATTACTACTAGTACTACAACAGCAACAACAACAACAACAACGACTACTACTACTACTACTACTACTACTATCCACTATATATTAAACAATAGTATTAAACTTTATTGATGTCTAAAAGACCATGTAAGAATTAGTGTATTTATTTTCAGACAGAAAGATGGACATGCTTTCTCTCTCTCTCACCCCCCCCCCCACGCGCGCGCGCACACACATGCACACACAGTCACGCTCACATACATACACACACATACACAAACCTATCTAGTATATATATTAAAACGTTCGATATATATCGTAGCATAATTCCAGAAGTTTATGAGATTATAATTTATCGGGCTATTAAACATGTTTAGAGATATGTAAACTTATAATATGCACATATACTATAGTCTAGATCGGTCTGATCTTGTCTCAAATCGTAGTAAATATGTAAATACACATAGGAAACGTTATTTCATCTTTAAAGATGAAGTTAATTGTCCGAAAAATTATAATTTTGTTAACAACTAAATACAAATGTAATTGCTGGATCCCCTGTGGTATAAAAATATATAAAACCACGAGAGTTAAGATCTGCAGAAACATCTGTTCATCCATCTATCTATACATATATGTATATGTATATGTATGTGTGTGTTTGTGTGTATGAGTATATGTGTGTGTTGTGTATATATATATATATATATATAATATAAAATCAAAAGATGGTTAAAAGAGTTCCATGTATTTTATTATGCGCATTTCAAAAACAAATATCATCATGGGATGATATTTGCATTCTCATAAGATAAAATAGGGAGACATGATATGAAGCTTAAAAAACACTTGCGAGCAGTGAAGTGTTAAATCAACATATGAAAAATAAAATAAGATGAATATATGAGATTGGGACAAAAAGGAAAGGAAGGGAGGAAGGAAAAGGTAAGGAAGAGGAAGAAAGGATATAATAAGAAAATAAATATAATAATAAGGAAAGGATGAGAGAGGAGGAGAAAATGAGTGAGAGAGAGAGATAACCTTTAATACTGAGAAACACTGTCTCAAATAAAAAAAAAAAACGTTGCAAGATAATACATAATTTAAAAAAAATTAAGAAATTAAAAGTTAATGAAGTTTATGAATGGTGATGCTTATGATTAAAGAAAAAGGAATTAAGAATACTATTTATTTAAGGTTTATATATTGAAGGGTTTAATAAGATGTGCGAAAAGGAATTTATTAAAATTATTAGAAGATAAGGTGAATGAAGATAAGGTTAAATGAATTATGAACTTAGAGGAATTAATTAGGGTCCAAGTTTGTTTCTATATATTGTAATAGGAAAGAGTAAATAATAGATTTAATACGAGCACGGAAGGAGAGAAGAAAGAAAAAATTCAAGGAAGAAAAATATATAACGTCAAAAAAATATGTTTCACTAATGGTAATATTAGTATATATTAAAAATAAAAATTTGCATGGCCGAGAATATAAGGAAAATGCTATAGTGAGTTATAATATGAATTAAGAAGTAATTGAGAAGTAAAAGTTGCAGATTAAAGATTAGAAATTAAAAAAGAAGAAAATTAGGGGACCGCTAACGACATAGTATGAGTAATATTGTATAATATAATGAAATAAGGTAGAAAGATGGGTATATTTCTAAAAAATATAAAAGCGTTTGAGAAAAGAAGATTTTAAACTAATTAGGTAGTAAGATCTTAGCTGTATACTTTCTGGAAAGTTCTATGGGATTTATGCAAGCAGAGCGAAAATAAATCCGTACGTCTATTTATTATAGAATTAAAATTAGAGATAATGGTAAATTTCTCCGCTAGGCAAAGATGTTCTGGATAGGGAAGATTTAAGGTAAGGAGAGGCGTTGCAAACCTTCCTCCAAGAAATGTTGTAGTTAATATTTTTGTCCTTTAAGGACCATATGAGTTCTGAGAGTGCCGTGTTAGTTCTTTTAAATTGGTATTTAAAAGAGGAATTTTTATTATAAAATCTTGCTTTAAAGGAAGTGGAAGTGGAACCAAAATAGATAACAGAATTAGTACAAGTTATAACCTTACATTCATACACTAAATTTTGATCAAGACATTGGTTACTAAGAGGACACTTAGTTCTAACAGGGCAATTACAATTACGATTAGAGAAATTACCAGAGTTATTAGCAAGTAACCCAGTATTATTGAATTGGAGAAGTTACTTACGATAGGTGCTAAAGTTTCCTTTTTTAGATTTATATTATGAACATTCGACAAAGTTACGTTTGACGTCGTATTTAAATTTACGGAATCTAGCCTAGAGTTAACATTGACGTCGGGTTTACTATTGCTATTATTATGACGCTCAGTGTTGGGTGGATATAATTTATTACTTAATATTTTATTATTATGTTTTGAGATAATGTTAGAGATGCTGGAAGTGGTGGAATAAGAGAATTTAATTGTATGTTTATTAAAGATCTTACTATAAATATGCGAAGGAGGGAAGCATTTATCTAAGGCCCTAAAGATAGTTTAGGGCCTTAGATAAATGATATGCCCAGTTCCTGGTTGGGTTGTTATTTCACTGAGGAACTGGAATCATATGATTCCAGTTCCTCAGTGAAATAACAACCCAACTAGGAACTGGGCACATCAGAGTATCGACAAAGTTAAACACCTTAACAACATGTTTACTCGTCTCTACCACACTAATTCGGACTGCCTGAAGAGGTCACAGCCAAAGATGGCTGTCACCGAAATATATATAACAGTAATAAACGAAGCCAAATTTTAAACATCTGACTTATTTATTTTATTATATTTTATATATATATATATATATAATAGCGCATGTTTTAAACAGACCAATGGACTCCTTTGTTAACATACCAGATCATCAGCTTCATGTTATATCTCACATATTATTTTCATCGTGCCTGAAAGATGCTTTCGTATTTACGACCACGGAAACGTTTGGAAATGTAAACAATGTTTGCTAATATAAATATTAACAAATTCCACATTATGTGTTCATTTCTCTTTTCATTCACTGGCGTCCAAACTTGTACATATATATATATATATATATATATATATATGGGAACGAGTAGGATCCCGACGGCTGAGCTCAAGCCGTTTCGACGGCTAGTTCTGGACTAGACAGTCCAGAACTAGCCGTCGAAACGGCTTGAGCTCAGCCGTCGGGGTCCTACTCGTTCCTATTACCCACTCTACTACCCTAAGTATTGAGTACTTTGGTGCGTTATGGTCCACCTGGTTCCTTACCACATTTCCTTCGTTATATATATATATATACACGCGCACATCCGCACACACACACATATATACTCTTACAGACAAAAAGTAATATCAGTAGTCAGTTAAAGAAATTTCATATAAAATAGATACACAAACAGCTTAAATAGTCATATAGAATCACCACACAAAGGTCATGTCGAATCATACAGCTAGACATAAACAGAAAAGCATCTCCATGTATACTCCTACACAAAAAGTCAGAAACATGACTATACATATAATTCAATGAACATTATTATTTTTGAATCGAACAGTTTTGGTGGTGGTGCTGGTGCTGGTGCTAGTTGTAGTGATGGTGGTTGTTGTGCTAGTGGTAACGGCAGGGGTAGTAGTGGGTGTAGTAGAATATATTACTGTAAAAAAATAGTGAGACAAATATAGCAAGCAAGAAGGATTGAATATCTGGGTGGTAGGTGATGTGTGAGTGTATATATATATATATATAAATATATACACAGGAAAGAGAGAGAGAGAGAGAGAGAGAGAGAGAGAGAGAGAGAGAGAGAGAGAGAGAGAGAAGAAATTGTGATATATTGGCGGGTATAGCTGCATACGTATATGTGTGTGTATATATATATAATATTAACACACACACACACACACACACACACACACATATATATATATACATACAATATATTAATAAATGGAAACTATATTTATAAAACCATATTTATTTTATTATATATATTTCAAGGGCAACCAAGGCAAATTATGGTGCTCTTTCATCAGATAAAATACAGATTTGTTTTATAAATAAATATTGACATACCCGGAAAAAAAGACAACCTTAACGGTTGGAGCTTCCTGGGTAGTGGAGATAATATTTTATTGAGGGTAATACAAAGTTATGAGTGAGTATGCAAATGAGTGTCCGAAAAATTGAAAAGATAACGGTTTATTTAAATTAAACTGTTGGAAAAGGAGGATATGTAAGGGAGAGAGAAGAAGAATGAGAGAAGAAGAAAGAGAGAAGAAGAAAGAAAGAACGATTATACATAGTGATAGTGAAGATAATCAAAGTGAACGCGGAAATAAATTTTAATGAAAGAATATACAGAACGTAAATATATCTAAGTGAAAGAAGAAGTGAAAGAGGAAATAAGAATAACGTGGAAGAATAATATTCAGAATGTAGGGTTCATTATGTTGTGATTATAATATTTATAATTATAATTTGAAAATTAAATTTTTAAGCTTGTTGAATCCCAACAAATTAAATATAACCTCTGCATATATATATATATATATATATATATATATATATATATATATATATATATATATATATATATATATATATATATCTAAGGCGGGTAAAATTCCCGAGATCCATGGAAGAGTTCTCTCCAGCGGTCTCTGTCCCTCATTATCGCTGCCATGTCCTGCGTCTCCAACAGACCAGTGTCTGTCCTTAGGGAATCAACATACGTTAACCTTGGTCTTCCTCTTCTAGTGTGTCCATGTAGGGACTTCCACAGGAGCACTGAGTGTAATGTCAACTCTGGATGTCGGTGAGCATGTCCAGCTAACCTCAATCTCCTCTGTGTCACTTTTGAGCTGACTTTTGTGAGGCTCACATACAGCTCTGAGTTTTTCATCCTCAGTGTATACTGATTAATGTTCAGATCCATCCTCAGCATTCTCGTGTAGCACCCATCCACCATCTGAGTGAGTTTCTTGGTCAGTGTCCAAGTCTCAGACCCGTACAGCAGCACAGACTCCACTACAGCAATGAAGAGGCGGATTTTCAGGTCTTTACGAAGGTCCGACTTCCACACCGATCTCAAGCTGTGGCACGCCGCCCAGGCTTTGCTCTTCCTCTCAACCACATCATCTTCCATATTCCCAATCTTTGCTCCCAAATACAGGAAGCCCTCAACCAATTCTAGCGGCTTCCCGCCTACATTAGTGATCCCCTCTGACTTCTCAACATTCTCTACCAGATATTTTGTTTTAGTCTCATTCATTCTCAGCCCCACACTCATCGACACAGTCTCAACCTCCCGCATCAAATCCTCTGCCTCCTTCACTGTATTTGTCACCAAAACTATGTAGTCGGCAAATTCAGTATCCGATACCTTTTTCGCCCTAACTCTCCTGCTCTGCGCCGGTGCTACAGTAAAGCCAGAGTCCTGGTTTTTCTCCAGTGCAAGGCGCATACAATAGTCCACTACGATGATAAAAAGGTAGGGAGCCAATGTATATCCCCGGAGAATTCCAGCCAGTATCACAAAGAACTCTGTCATCCCATCAGGTGTAATGACTTGGGCTTTGGTGTTGGTGTAGAGCAGTGATATCAGGTCCACTATCTTCTTGGGGATTCCATAAGCCTGTAAGATCTTCATCAGGCAGTAACGGTCCACAGAATCAAAGGCCTTCCTAAAGTCAATGAAAACCATGACCGCAGGAAGGCACTTTGCTCTAGCTCCCTCTAATATCCTCCTTAGCATCAGGATGTGACTGGTGGTTGATCTTCCCTCTCTGAAGCCGTTCTGGTTGCCGCCGAGCTTCTTCTCCATCTCAGGCTGGATCCTGTTAAAAATCATCCTGTTGAGGGTCTTTGCCACAAGTGACGGCAGTGAAGAACATATATATATATATATATATTTAAAAGAATAGAGGTGTAACACACAAGTTATGGTATCAGACATATACTACCATCCCACCATCTTCCTTTCAACTCTTGCCACCCTAGACACGTTAAAATTAATATTCCCTACAACTTAGCCACGAGAATCTGTACTATAGTCTCTAATAAAAACACCTGCTACTTACCGCTACAAGAACTAAAGGACACACTCATGGAATCCAACGTGCCCTAAAACTCAGTACCCAGGACCTTAGACACCCTAAAGTAAATCAACCGAAACTAAAAGCTCTTCCATACATGTCCACACACAACCCCCTCAACAATGAGGCCTTTGACACCATCCTCCAGAACATCCCTGTGTTGAAAAAGGACCATAGAATGAACCAAATCCTACGAACACACGATATCATAAAGAGCAAAAGACAATCTAAGTCAATGAAAAACATCCTAACACATGCCAAAGTACTGCCAACCACAACAACGAAACCCACAGTAAAAAATGCGAGACCCAACTGTGGCATTTGCATCAACCTAATAGAGGGTTCGGAATTCTATTTCAAAGAAGGACAACGTTTTATAGTAAAACACAATTTCACATGCGCATCATAAAATCTAATATATGTATTAACTTGCTCAGGTTGTCGAGAACAATACATAGGCCAGACCAAAAACAGCCTCCGCCAACGCATGACTGTCCATAGATCCCAAATTAAAATACGGGAATACAGGAAAATACCACTGAGTGAACACATTGATACCTGTGCCGCCCAAAATCATCCCAACTTCAGAATCTTTCCCCTCTACAAATTTAAAGATAATGCCACCCACACCCAGCGCATCAGCAAGGCATCTTTCTTTATTAACAAATACGGACCCCGTCTAAACACTTCTCCCTAAGACGAACCCACAACATACACACGTCAACAAACATACCTAGATCAGCATACATCTCTACCCACATATAAACACAATGACATACGTACACACACATGTCCTATGGTGCAACACAAATATACACAAATTTGCATACCTTTTGATGTCTATAGATATAAACGTTCCGACACACACACATACATAAACGCACACATGCATCGCACACTGATGGGCACATACATATTTGTACACAAGTATTCCAATACGGCAAGGCCTAATGAATTCCCCTTGCAGTACGTACAATCTGGACACACTCTAGATACATATTTGTGCACAGGTATACAATTTCTGGACACACTCCAGATACATATTTGTGCACAGGTATTCCAATACGGCAAGGCCTAATGGATCCCCCTTGCAGTACGTACAATCTGGACACACTCACACACACCTTGGTATTATGCCAATACTATATATCATTTCACACCTTTTATTATTAAGGTTTTTGATGTTCTATTGAGAGAATCCATTTTACTGAAAATATCGAATAATGTACACCATTTTACCAGAAATAAATACTCGTCCACCCCCACACACACATACACACGCGTACATTAACACACACACACACACACACACACACACACACACACACCCACACACACACACACCCCACACACACACACTTCTCCGTATAAGACAAGAGCTGAAAAATATCTTTTAACATGTTAAAATATCCCCCACACACTTACAGACACATTACTACTAACCATCCCTCTACCACGAATTACTTTGCTACACACACACACACACACTTGTCTTAATAGGCATTTGAACTGTCAACAGGCTGCGGTTCGCACACACATCCCTGCTGACCAATAAGAAAATTAAAAAAAAATTAAAAATTAACTTACTTACTAAAATTTTCACTCCAACTAATTAGTTTCTGTAATGGGATAAAGATAACGTAATATAACCATCTCCTTCCGACTAGCCTCAGTGTCACGTGATTGATTCTTTAGAATCTGCCATTTGACCAGAGACAGCGAACCTTTTCAGTGCATGGAATCCAGTCCCCGCTAGCTGTTCCATCCACCGAATTATTATTATTTTTATATGAGTCCCCAGTGTCCGCGCACTGCCTGGAGACTTAGCTGAGAATAGACTCCCTGATGACGTAATGAATTCTCGATGGTTATATTACGTATCTATCTTTATCCCATACAGAAACTAATTAGTTGGAGTGAAAATTTTAGTAAGTTAATTTTTAATTTTTTTTTAATTTTCTTATTTTACGTCTTTCATATTATTGTTCTGCATCCTCCTGCATTGAAACACCTAGGTACTATGACATAACTTATGTATTTGCTAGCATTAGTGTACATCTGTACGCATATGTTGGTAGATATACTAAATTCTATATATATATATATATATATATATACAGCTCTTAAATATTACTTGAATTCTATAAGAATCCGTCTTCTATAATTTTTAGCGACGGCAGGGGAGTGTGTGGTCTTGATGAACGCCAACAAGCGAGAACCAGACTGTTGATCACTTTCATACATTCATATATATGCATATATATATATATATATATATATATATATATATATATATATATATATATATATATATATATATATATTTCGGGGATATCATATTAACAATATGCTATGCCTTCATCAGACAAAATACAATATAAACAGTTTTATAGATAAATATATTCGACATACCGTAATAAACATCAACTTCATTTGAAGAGGTTCACTCTAGCAGTATTTGTCGAGTGCTTTTATATCAGTTATAAATATTTACAAGTTGTAACCCATCAATTTTAAATATAACTTTACATGTATATATATATATATATATTTATATATATATATATATAGGGCTTGCAATTGAAAGGTTGTGAGTTCAATTCTCGGACCGGGTGATGTGTTGTTTCCGTGAGCAAGACACTTTATTTCACGTTGCTCCAGTTTACTCAGCTGTGGAAATGAGTGCCGGCCTGTGACCACCGGCGCCTGTTGGCGCCCGACAGACTGGTCGGTCAAGGTGATCAAGGTGATATATATATATATATATATATAAATATTTGTATATATGTATGTATATATGTATGTACATCCGTATGTATGTATATGTATGTGTTTAGCTGTATGTCTGCATGTGTATATATATATATATATATATATATATATATATATATATATATATATATATATATGAATGTGTGTGTGTGTGTGTATCGTTATTATATATAGCAGGCACGGGCAACCTTTTTCGAGAAGCGGGCCGCATGAGATATGGCTCATCATCAGGCGGGCCGCAAGCGCTAATTTACATTCGTGGCCACATAAAAAAAAAGGCTGGTAATTCAGGTGGTTTTGATTTGTTTCTTCAGAATTAGTACACGTTGTTTTCCTCGATCGTAAAAATAATAGAAAGATAAATTACGACTGAAAAGCTGGTGTAAAAAATCAGAAAGATTTCACTTAGGTGACTTAGACAAGCCATTCAGAAAGCTTCGAAGGCTGCAACTTGCCCATGACTGATATATAGAAATGACTTTAACTGTGGTTACCCCCGGCAGCACTGGTGAATCTACTTATTACACACACGCACACACACAGACCTACAAACAAGCACACGGGGTCCAACCTGCTGGCAGCCCTACGACCCCGGCGGACAGAATGGAGAAGGCGTTTCCCGGGAGGGTAGTAAGGGAGATGCGCTGGAAGAGCCATTCCATCTCGTGAGTCAAATACCTGCGGCTACCTAGCTCAGCTAGTTGTTGAGGGTATCACGTTTTCTTGTCGTTCTACTATTGTCGTTCTACTCTTCCTGTCTCCTTAACATTCTAGTTTCCAGCAAGAAGAAAACAATAATGTTACGAGAGCAACGAACACGACTAATATTATCATTATTCTGATTACCAATTGGCAGAATCGGTAGAACGCCAGACAATATGACTTGCAGCATAGAGTTATGGCCCTTTACGTTCTGAGTTCGAATCCCGCTGAGGTTGAATTTGCCTTTCATTCTTACGTGGTCGATAAAATAAAGCACCAGTAATGCACTGGGATAATTGCTGGCCTCGTGCCAAAAGTAGAAACAATTATCAATACCATTCAGCCCTAGTGGCCATTATAGAAATTTTTATCATCTAGGGCGGTGGATTGGCAGTATCGGTAGGGAGTCGGACACCATGCTTTGCAGCATAGAGTTACGTCCCTTTATGGTCTGAGATCAAATCCTGCTGAGGTTGACTTTGCCTTTCATCCTTACGGGGTCGATAAAATAAAGTACCAGTAATGCACTAGTAGACGTATTAGTAGATGATAAAGTAAAATGAGCTTCTCTACCACCGTCCAGACTAATCAATGCTCGGAGGAGCTGTGGCCCTTAGTCATCTTCATCCAGAGAGGAAAGCATCATGGAATGATGGCAGCCATGTGCGAAAGCAAAGAAGGCACTCGCAAGATCGCCACAATAATGTGTACCTTCCGAAATTACGTGATGATCTCCTTATGTTTGGGACGTCAATTCACGACTATTCACATGGATCAGACCAAAAAATGGTTGAGGATTATGTGATTAGCTGTTTGTAAGGCACCTCCCTCTGCAGCTCGTCTCTTTGACTGAGCTGCAGTCTTGGGTCAGTCGAACACCGAGACAGAGCAACTGGCATCTGGAATATATATATATATAATAATACAAGGACTATTTGTTAAGCCTTCATTACGTTTATTGATTGGTGATGCGCGTTTAGCTATTGATCAGCTCAAGGTTCGATCTATATCGATCTGGCCCGACTCTGGAATCAAAAGCTCGTCGGAACTCTACTGTTATATATATATATATATATATATATATATATATATATATATGTGTGTGTGTGTGTGTGTGTGTGTGTGTGTGTGTGTGTGTGTGTGTGTGTGCATGTGTGTATATGCATATATTTGTGGGTGTATTTGTGTGTGTAAGTGAATATCGATAATGATTTAAATAAACACCTAATATGTGAACCTCAATAACTAAATTCATTTCATATAGAAACATATCATGAGTACGATTAACGTACTGCTAGCCCTCAACATTTTTTAAAACAATCCACCTGTAACATTAAAGTTCAAAATGTATATATATTCAAGTCAAACAATTATAAATCTCAAGCTATTCACAATCCACCGCCCACATAAACGATGACGGGTAACGGAAATCCACGGACTGCCAGCTCAGAGAGCAACACTTGCCTGGCCACAGACATCATATTGAAAATCATCTCATCAACACAAAATCAAGATATAAAAAGTGTCTTGTCGAAATATGATATCAGACAGGAAAGTGGAGCAATATACAAAAATATTTTCACAAACTGTAAGTTTACGATGTTAAAGAAAGCAGCAGCTTTCTTGAATGATGGTGTTCAAGTTGAGCTCACAAAATCAAACCTCACCAACTGGATTATAACAAGGATTGAAAACTTCCTCTCGGAGACTTGCTTAATGTGTGACAAACAGTACTGCATTACATTTGGCCAAAAACCAGCTTTGGCATGCTTCATCTGTGGACAAGGAATACACGAAGCGTGCTACTTAAAAAAGATAAATAACCACACCATTCCAGATATTCTAGGCCTACACTGACTATGCGGTTTTGTTCACCAAGGGCCACAATAACGAATGACCCTAGGACCCTACCACAGACAGGCCGTTCAAACAGACATTGATTGGCGAAACTGACATGGCAAATAAATCCTGCCACACACAGGCCATCCAAGTGCCTCTTGTAAATGACAAGAATGAAGACAATGACATACAAACACCTACAAAACAAGAAACAGGAGATCCCGCAGAAAAAGACCAAACTTCCCACGAAAAGAAACAGATTCAGATTCAAATGAAGAAAGGCCAGTATGTATCAAACATGGTCTTTCAGGTAAAGGGTGCACGTACAGTCACCCCAAACCATGCAAACCATATATCAACTTCGGTACTGATCGAAAAAAAGGATGCCAAAATGGCCGAGAATGTGAACTCCTTCACCCAAAGATGTGCCACAATTCGCTGAGAAAAAAAGAATGTTTTGACGAGAATTGCAAATTTATGCACCGGAAGGGTACAATTCGCATAAAAACTACTGAACCCACACCACCAGGACCAAGCTCAGCAGGGTATGAAAACCATTTCCCAAAAATGCAGAAACCAGGACATGGCTCAACAGTGAATGAAAATCATGCTACTCAATTGCACACATCAGCTGTAACAAACCCAAACTCGCAGAAATTCGATACAGTAATGAATGAAAGCAGTTTTTTAGGCATAATCTACCAACTACAACAACAGCTGTACTCCATACAGATGACTCAGCAAAACCAGGCAACATTGATACAAAGGCTGACACCTGGACTTACAGGGCACATACAACAAATACAGACAGCCCAGCAGACCGAATATCCAGTCAGCACAGTCCCAGCAACTACAACAGTCTTGCCAACAATAGGGCAGATGTATCCGGTACAACAAGCATAATAACAGCAAATATCCAGGGTCCTTATCCGAAAACAAAACAGTGTAAAGTCCCTTTCTTGGAAGAATTACCAACAGAAAACAACTCCAAAATAATTGGCATTACTGAATGTCATCTCAACGAAAACATCCTCAACAGCGAAATCTCAATCAATGGATTCAACATCTTCAGATGTGATAGACAAAGCAGATCCCATGGGGGCGTTATCATGTATATCCGAGATACCTATGCATGCATAGAACTTGTCAATGAATAAAATGCCTACTGCAACCTGCTGTGCATAAAAATCATCCAACTTAATACAGTTGTAACAATAATGTACAGACCGCCAAACAGCCCAACATTATCCTTCACTGAGCCACTGACAAAGCTCCAACAAATTCTGGGAAACATGGCGAGTCCAATGTCAACTTCCCTAACATCATCTGGCCACATGGACACAGACTAAAACTGGGGACAAAAGCTGAACAAATACAGGCAGCCAAACTGTTGGAAGTCACAGAGAAATTATACCTCAAACAAATGATGACAGAAGCAACTAGAAATAGAAATAATAATACGATCGACTTGGTTTTCACCAACAACGAAGACACGCTATTTGACCTTCACTCAACCCCAACAATCCTTTCAGACCACAATATTATTGAAATGCATTTACACATTGGTAATGAGCCCAATGCCACAACTCTTAAACAAAAGGACATGCCAAATCTACGCAGGTATGATTATCACCAGGCAAATTGGGAAACTATTAACAACCAATTACAAATCATTGACTGGGATCTCTACCTTACTGGGCCAGATAAACACAAGAAATTCTTAAACAAGATCGAAGAAATATGTGCAAAAAATATTCCTCTTAAGAAAACCAAATCCACAAAAAACCTGTACCACGGGATCGAAAGATCCTGATGCGCAAAAGGTCAAGACTAAGAAACAAAACATCTAAGCTGACATCAAAACATGAACTACAGAAAGTCCTTGACCAAATATACAGATTAGAAGACAATCTAAAACAACACTATGATGAAGAACGTAACAATGCAGAAAAGAGAGCCATAGAAAACATCAAGAAAAATCCAAAATGTTTCTACAGTTTTGCAAAGAAATACTCGAATACCAAGTCAACAATAGGACCTCTCCAGAGACAAAATGGGGATGTAGTGAATAACCCTATTGAAATGGCAGAAATGTTGGGTCAAGAGTATGAAAGTGTCTTCAGTGAGCCATCTAAAACCATGAAGATCCATGACCCAGTTCTTCAAGGATATCGACCATACTAAACCTACCCTATCCGACATTGATTTCAACCCAGAAGACATATAAAGAGCCATAGACAAGCTCTCCATGCACTCGGCTGCGGGGCCTGATGGTTTCAATGCCATGATACTTAAAAACTGCAAGGTACAATTGTTGAAACCCCTTTACATGATATGGAAGGAATCTATGGAGAATGGCAAAATACCAAATACATATAAAGAAGCACACATAACTCCAATACATAAAGGGGACAGTAAATCAAAACCAAAGAACTACCGACCAATCTCACTGACATCACACATGATCAAGGTCTTCGAAAGAATAGTTCGTGGAAAACTGGTTGAGTTCCTGGAATCCAACAATCTGATGAATTGCAATCAGCATGGATTCAGGTTAGGTAGATCATGTCTTTCTCAACTACTGGCACACCATGACTAAATCCTAGAAAATCTAGAGAATGGATACAACACAGATGTTATTTACCTCGACTTTGCCAAGGCATTTGACAAGGTAGATCATGGCATCCTGGGACACAAACTTCGAAAGCTAGGAGTAGGAGGAAAAGTTGGTACATGGATACATGAGTTCCTTACAAATAGAACTCAAACAGTCACTGTGAATGGAACCCATTCAACACCATCACCTGTGACCAGCAGTGTTCCTCAGGGTACAGTACTCGGCCCGATCCTGTTTCTTATCCTCATCTCTGACATAGATGAAGATACAACCAGCAACGTCGCATCCTTTGCTGATGACCAGGGTCATGAGACAAATAAAAGACGAGGTGGATACAGAGGCCTTACAAAAGGACCTAACCACCATATACAAATGGCAGGAAACAAACAACATGTTTGAACAACATGTTTGAACTAATTCGCTACGGAACAGATCAAGATCTGAAAAATACAACAAACTACAGAAACCCATCAGGACAACAAATAATGGAAAAACAGTGTGTGAAAGATTTACGCATCCACATGGGAACCAGCCTAAAATTCAGAGAACACCTTGACTCAGTCTGTCTTACTGCAAGAAAGTACAGCGGGTGGATCTTGCGCACTTTCAAATCAAGAGATACCTCAACAACGAAAACCCTCTGGAACAGTATGGTACTTCCGAGGATTGACTACTGTTCTCAGTTGTGGTCACCAACAACAAAGGGCCAACTATCTAAGATGGAATCGCTCCAAAGAAATGTTACCTCATACTTCTCAGAAACGAGGGACCTGGACTATTGGCAAAGACTCAAAACCTTGAAGATGTACTCAATAGATAGAAGATTTGAGCGATAGCGAATTATATACATTTGGAAAATGATAGAGCAAAAGGTGCCAAACTTTGGTATCAAAACCTACCACTCACTGCGCCACGGAAGACGCTGCCAGCTACCACCAATCAACAAAAGGGCTGGCCAGGCAGCAAAAACCCTGCGAGAGTCAAGTCTGTTGGTTCGAGGGGCACAACTATTCAACTCCATTCCGGTACATGTCAGAAATCTATCAGGATGCAGTGTGGAATCATTCAAATTGCAGCTGGATAGATACTTAAGCACCATTAGAGATGAACCCCATCTCTTAGGATATACACAACGAGCACAAACTGACTCAAACTCGCTCCTACACATGTCAAAATTAAACAGAGAACCGAACCTGGCAACCACACCAGACTCTGAAGGTGGAGTCTTCGACTTGGTCTGAGCATGGACTCAAATTCAAATGAAATGAAATGAATATATATATATATATATATATATATATATATAGGTATGTCTATCTAAATACATACGTTATATAGTGGGTTGTAATGTACACTGAAAAGTAATCATAGATTAAATACAAAAAAAAACACTTTAATTTCTCCCCTTTAAATATTTATGCTCTGCAGCTTACACTGTCTTTAACGGCAAAAACTTCGGAAGACTATTTCGATTGTTTCGAATTCTTACGCGCGCATTGAGCTTTTCACACCTTACCCAAATTAATAGTGGAATTGTCGATTATAATCACTCATATACATATATATGTATGTGTGGGTGGATGTATGTCTGTGTGTGTGAGAGTGTGTGCGTTGTAAAAAATCGGTGTATGTGAAAAAGGTAAAAGGAAAACAGCGCTGAATCTGGTATTATAGTTGTTTGGGGGTTTAATTTAAGTGTCACTGCAGCACTAAAACTCCACTAGCCAGTAACCCAAACTGACCCTTGATCTTAAAAGATGCCGGGTGATGTTCTGGAGAGAAAAAATGTGCATCTAGTAATCCGTCAAATACTGTATATAAATATTTTATATATATATATATATAGATATATATATGTAAGAATATTTTCGAAACAGCGAGTGGGTTTGAAATTATTAGAAATGTAAGTATTTTGACTAAAGAAATTAAAGAAATTATTTAGCCTGATAGTGGGGTTAAGAACCATCGGAGAAATGGAAAAAAAATGAGTATTGACGTACATGGGAGTCGAACCAACATCTTTGGTTATCCGGACCACTGTGCTACCATTTACACCAACACATCACCCACATATATATATATATATATATTTAAAAGTTAAACATGGTTCAATGCATACATCAAAGAATGAGTTTTGTCATAAGTTAATCACTACCATGACTAAATCTTAACCATCTAATATGTCAGGGTATGTCATGTATCATTTTATTTTATCTGATGGGGACGTACTGTTGAACTTAACTCAGTACCTCTGAAATATGTATAATAAAATATGATTGATCACAAGAATATCTATTTTGTTAATATTTTGAATTAATATTTTGATTTAATATATATATATATATATAACGAAGGAAATGTGGTAACTGAATATCGATAATGATTTAAGAAAGTGAATATCGATAATGATTCAAGAAAGATAAACTGGTAACTGCATGTAAACACAGATTGCGCAGGACTTACTTCGCCCTCAAACCCCATAATGACCCGGGGTTAGACTAGGGCTATAACACCCCATTTGCCGATTTTGTAATGGGTAACCCCTGCTTGCAAAGGTAGACGTAAGATCTTCTTTTATATCTTTTTATCGCTTCCTCAATATTTCCTTCTTCCCCCCATCCCTCCCTAGTCCTTCCACCCCAGTCCTCTTTCTTTGTCGTCGTCCTTTTACTTTCTCGCCTACCCATGGCAGCCCCTCGGTCCTTTGTAGCCTCAGTATCCCCACCCTCTTCCCCTATTCTATGATAGATTTGGCCGACTCCACTTTTTATAGCAGATGTATTAGACCCCGGATAGTTGCCTTCTTATCCGATGGCTGCCCCTTTTCCGTGCTTTCTATATTTCTTAGTGGTATCTTTGCCTTAATTTCTCGTATATCAGCATTTTTTTTTTTGGGGGGGGGATTCTGAATTAATTTTCCGTATCAAATTTTACATATACTTCGTACGAGCATTTATGTAGTTTGCACTAGAATTTTTGTATCGTGGCGGCACCCTTAGAGATAGTATTAGTATTCTTTTTCAGGATTCTGAATTATTATTTCGTATTAGTTTTTTTTTTTTGCACTGGGTGGTTGCTGGCCTTGTGCCTGAGGTGGAAACCTTTATTTCGTACTGGTCTCGGGACTCTGAATTATTATTTAGTGGTAGTTTCTTTAGTATTTTGGCCCCCCACTTGTTGACCCGTCACCGTAAGATATATTCGGTTGTTTACTTATACCTCTTAAAAGGGTCTTATTATAATTCCGTCCCACCTAGTAAACCTTTCTTTAGTCTAGCAGTACCAGTGAGAGACTTGATAGCTGTCCTTAGGTTATAGTAACCAGAAATTGTTTTTTTTTTTGTTTTTTTTTTACATTTAATTGTTTTTTAAGACTCTCGGTATTTTTCTATATATTTACACCATATTGTTTTACTTATTTTTTCGACTTCCTCCCCCTCCCTAGTATCTTCTTTGACCTCCTGCCCAGCTGTAGTTGGCACTATCAACGCAGGACTGGGTTTCCTCCACCCCTCTCCCTCTTTCTTCTACTGGCAGGTTCAGCTACCCCTTTCCTCCACAAATTGCCATGATAGAATTATTATGTCTCAACAACAAACTTTTGACCAATCCTTGTGACAATCACTTTTACCATATATGGAATTACCCCCTGAGAAGCTCGGCTATTAATATACCAGGATAAAAATTTTCATTTAGTCTAGAATTAGCCGTCGAAACGGCTTGAGCTCAGCCGTCGGGGTCCTACTCGTTCCTATATATATATATATATATATATATATATATATATATATATAAACGTTTGTATATGTATAATAAAGCCAAAACAATGCAGGTATGGACACAGAATAAACAATGCAAATGCAAAAGATATTGTTGACAATTAGTCTTTTACCTTAGATTTATTTAAATGTCCTTAATTTTCGAGATAATATCCCTTCTTCGGAGGGAAGTAAAGCGGTTAAACCAGTGTTCTAAATAGCTTGCCAAGTCGCTTTACTTCCCTCCGAAGAAGAGATATTATCTCAAAAATTAACGACATTTAAATAAATCTAAGGTAAAAGACTAATTGTCAACAATATCTTTTGCATTTGCATTCTTTATTCTATGTCCATACCTGCATTGTTTTGGCTTTATTATACATATACACACGTTTATACCTCATTACACAATGCTTCAAGGGAACTATAACCTCCTCCTATATATATATATATATATATATATATATCAAACTGTGGCACACCGCCCAGGCTTTGCTCTTCCTCTCGACCACATCATCTTTTGTATTCCCAATCTTTGCTCTCCCAGATACAGGAATTCGGATCTTCGTTGCTGTAGTGGAGTCTGTGCTGCTGTACGGGTCTCAGACTTGGACACTGACCAAGAAACTCCTTCAGATGGTGGATGGGTGCTACACGAGAGTGCTGAGGAGGGATCTGAACATCAATCAGTATACACTGAGGATGAAGAACTCAGAGCTGTATGGAAGCCTCCCAAAAGTGAGCTCGAAAGTAGCACAGAGGATATTGAGGTTAGCTGGACATGCTCACCGACATCCAGAGTTGACATTACACTCAGTGCTCCTGTGGAAGTCCCTGCATGGACACTCTGGAAGAAGAAGACCGACGTTGACATATGTTGATGCCCTAAGGACAGACACTGGTCTCTTGGAGACGCAGGACATGGTGAGGAACAGAGACCACTGGAGAGAACTCGTCCATGGATATATATATATAAATGTGTGTATAGTATATTTGGCAATATACCGTATGTTTAATTAAAAACATTTAGAAGACCATTCGTTATCAGTTTTAAAGTAGTGACTATGTCACTTAAATATTTTCGGCAAAGGCTGGGAGAGAGGCTGACAGCTGTTTCTCGCTGTTTGGCGTTTATCAAAGCCACGCACTCACCTGCCTTTGCTGAAAATTATAGAGGCTGGATTCTTATAGAATTCCAGTAATAATCAGGGGCTGATTACACAGAACCATTGCCGGTCCAGCAAAAATTAGATATTAGTATTGGTGCTCTGAAATAGCGATAACATACGGTATATTGCCAAATATACTATACATACATTATTGTATACATCGCTAGATTATTACTAGAATTCTATAAGAATCCAGCTTCTATAATTTTCAGCAAAGGCAGACTCGTTGCCTAATATGCCTCAGTACATAAGAGGACCTAAGAATAACATATATACATACATATTCGAGGTTTGTAAGAAAAGTAACAGGACTTAGTGTGGTGTGTGAGCTATGAGTTGGGTAGAGACTAGTGGCTTACGACACTGTGTGACATATTATCCGGCGAGTATATAACTACGATCTCAGCTTTCTGCAACTGTTGTATGTTTTTTCAAATGCTTTTGTTAACGGCTCCTCAATTTTAGGACATCAAGCGATGGTAACAGAGCAATGAACCAACCTGAAGTTTCTGGTCAGGTTGGGGAAAACTCAGTCAAAAGCATTCGGAATACTGCAGCAAGTGTATGGAAATGAGATGCTGTCGCACTCACATGTTTTTGAATGGCACAAAAAGTTCAAAGACGACGCATATTCACACATTATGTACCGCATTTGACGGCTTTTAAAATGGACTTCAATTCGGGCAGGCTTACATCACCGTGTGACATAATATCCGGAGAGTATATCTGCAATCTCAGCTGTCTGCAGCTGTTTATGCTTTCTCATGTGCTTTTGTTAACAGTTTCTAAATTTTAGGCCGTTGAGCGATGGACACAGGGCTACACACCAGCCTGAAATTTCTGGTCCCGCTAAGGAAAATTTTGTCAGAAGCACTTGGAAGTGTGCGGAGATGAGACGATGTGGCACAAAAACTTCAAAGAGGGCAGGACTGAGGCCAAAGTTGAGCGTGTGAGACGATGACGCATGACGCTCGTCGATTGGCTGTTCAACTGATCACAAGTAAATCGTGATAGCGTTTGGAAGATTAACACCGAATATTTGGACGTGCAGAAGATCTGTGCGAAGATGATGCCGAAGCTGCTGAACAATGACCAGAATGAGCGGCGCATGCAGATGTGTCACGACATCCTCTAGCGTCTTGAAACCGAACCAAGCTCAAGAGAGTTAGTTATCATGAGGGACCCGTTTTTCAGACATGGAAACCCTCAAGAGAGTTATGACGACGAAGATGCGGAAAATCCGGGAGAATATTTCCAAGAGAGTATGGAGACATGGCGGAGAAGGAAAGGAAAGTGCTTAAATCATTGTTCACTGATCGGTATGTTGCATACGCCATCCCGATTAGTCAACATGTTTAACGTAAGAATATAAGTCCGACCCGTTGAGCGCTTTATAATGATGAAGTGAAGGCCTTCGCTATAAGCAATGCCCTGGAAATTCATACATCGTAAGGACTAAAGTACACCTATTGTATATTCCTGCCGGTGAACACCCCCAACCTAACATATATACAGAGGAAAACGTTTGACCGGAAGACTAAGAAGATAAAAAAACAACGTAAAACCTCTCATTTTCTCACAATATACTTTATTTCGTGTAGGACCGTGCAACGAGATTCACCTGTGGAACTTGACTTTTCACCACATATCGACTCATCGGGTGGATGGACAGCCGATAAATTCATATGTGGATTACCAGAAACTGCTGGACTAAAGTACCCATGGAAGATCATATCAATTCAGTATACTTGCTGCTTCGGCGCTGGGACTATAATAACCGAACTCATCATAATTGGCCAATTTTTATCAGCTATATCCTGTATCTTTATTTCTTACTAGACCACCCATGACGGTCACGTTCACTTAAAAATATTTTAAAAAAAATCATGTTCAATTAAAAATTGAAATATACACAAACATGTATATAATGTGAAATGAAACTGGAAGGCCCATATATATACGTGTGTGTATGTATATATATAAATGTGTGTGTGTATATACATCTATATATATATATATATGTGTGTGAGTATGTATGTGTGTGTATATATATATATATATATATATATATATATGGGTGTCTGTGATCTATATACACTGATCATAGACACACAACACACATATACACAAACATACACACACACTCACATATATATATATATATATATGTACACAACAACACCACCAGATCTCTCTCTCTCTCTCTCTCTCTCCCTCTTTCAATCTACTCTCTCACAACCACTATCTCTTTCTCTCTATCTTTTTCTCTGTCTCTGTTTATGAAGGTACCCGGAAAAACCCCATATCTCGGGAACCCGTGCTCCGATTTACGCGAAACTTGTTTTATTCCATTTGCATTCCCATTTCAGAGGCAACTTCCTTTGAAAGTATTTTCCCATTATGCGCACTTTTGACTGTATTACATTACAGATAAGCAAGCAAGAAATCACAGAGTTTTAGTAATATATAGATTTAGGCACCTTTGACTTATTTATTTTCTTTCGTCATCTTTTTTTGGGGGGGGGGGGGGTTGTCATTTTTTCATTTTTATTTTATTGCTTGACTGAGAGATTAACTAATTAATTATTATCTTTGATGCCTTAAATTTCTCTTCCATTTCATTATTGGTTCTCAGTATTTTCCTATTTGACTTTATAAGTGATCTGATTAATGAGTTTCTCTACCTATCTCCTGTACATTATATCATATAATTGTTTCTAGGGGAAGGAAAAGTCGAATAAATCGACCCCAGTGCATTACTGGTGCTTTATTTTATCGACCCCGTAAGGATGAAAGGCAAAGTTAACCTCGGCGGGATTTGAACTCAGACTATAAAGGGGCGTAACTCTTTTTAGTCTGAGTTCAAATCCCGCCTTACGGTGTCGATAAAATAATGTACTCGGTAATTGCTGGCCTTGTGCCCAAAGTAGAAACAATTATATTATATAATAGGACAACACTTAACTTTTGTACTAGTAACCTTCAATTGTTAGTCGTTAATTCTAAATATTTAATGTTCAATGTTGAAACCTAATTTCTAACACTAATTTATACATCTTCCCATTTATTTTTATTAATTATTAATTGTTATTAATTTTTATTAATTATGAATTGTTAATTCAATGTGGAATTCTAATTTCGAAACTATAGCGTTAATTTATCTGAGCAATTAAACAATAATTCACTGATCAACATAAGTTTTTGCGTTCAAAGTGATGGCATGCGTTATCCTGTTTGTGCAGGAACGGAGTTAAATATTCATTAAAACAACAGGCGTAACCAGTTTAAAATACTCTGACTTCTTCTTCTTCTTCTTCTTCTTCTTCTTCTTCTTCTTCTTCTTCTTCTTCTTCTTCTTCTTCTTCTGCTGCTGCTGCTTCTGCTGCTGCTACTACTACTACTACTACTACTACTACTACTACTACTACTACTACTACTACTACTTTTGATTCTTCTTGTTATTACTTTTGTGGGAGAAATATTTAGAAACGTAACAACAAAATAACTATTATTATTATAATTTTAAAAAAAAATCTGCTTTCTTTGAAATTCACCAAAGTTTTAAGTAGAAACATAAATTGGAAAAGAAAACTTAGTTATTGTTACGTTGTTTTCGTTGTTGTTAATCTCGTCTTGCTATTGTTGATAATAATGATTCAAATACATATAGATATGAAAGAACTTATAAGAAAGTAATGGTATAATGGTGTTTGATTTCGATTGCTTTGTCTGCTCGTTGTTAATTGTTTGTTTAATTGGGGAGAGGGAAGCCGTTTTTCGGTTTCATTCGTTGAAGTGGATTTTAGATAGAGGAATATTACAAGAATTATATTGAGATGAGAATAATTTAGATTTCTGTTTCAAAAAACAAAAAATGTAAAAGTCTATGTTGAATAGTGGAACAGATGATCAATCATAAAAGCGATTAGAAAAGCAGCAACAACAACAATAAATACAATTATAGAAATACTAACAAGAAAAGAACAAAACAACATCAAAGATATTTATATATATATAATTTTGTATGTGTATCTATCTCCTTCTTTCTCTCCGTCTCTCTCACTCTCTTTCTATATATATAGGAAAATGTATGACCCCGACGGCAGAGCTCAAGCCGTTTCGACGGCTAATTCTGGACTGAATGAAAATTTATTCTGGTATTTAAATAGCCGAGCTTATCAAGGGGTAATTCCATATATGGTCAAAGAGATAATCACCAGGATTGGTCACATCACAAGTTAGTAGTAAATCTGTGATGACAAATTGATGGGAGAAGGGGTAGCTAAACCTGCCGGTAGGAGAAAAAGGGAGAGGGGGTGGAGTAGACCCATTCATGCGTTGGTAGTGCCAGCTACAGCTGGGCGTGAGGTCAAGGAGGATACTGGGGAGGGGGAGGGGGAGGAGGTCGAAACGGTAAGTAGAACAATGTAGGGTAAAACTATAAAAAGTACTGAGAGAGAAAAAAAAAGCAAAGTCTGGTTACTAAGACTTAAGTCTCTCGCTATTGCTAGGCTAAAGAAATACATAAATAAATAAATAAACAAATAAGTGAATAAAAGAATAGATAAATAAATTAACTTATTTGTTTATTTATTTATTTATGTATTTCTTTAGCCTAGCAATAGCGAGAGACTTAAGTCTTAGTAACCAGACTTTGCTTATTTTTTTCTCTCTCAGTACTTTTTATAGTTTTACTTTTTATAGTTTTACTTTTTATTGTTCTACTTACCGTTTCGACCTCCGCCC
This sequence comes from Eledone cirrhosa, assembly GCA_964016885.1. NCBI lineage: Eukaryota > Metazoa > Mollusca > Cephalopoda > Octopoda > Eledonidae > Eledone > Eledone cirrhosa. The sequence goes on from OZ024741.1 coordinate 206,238,829, forward strand.
CCTCCTCCTCCCCAGAATCCTCTTTGACCTCACGCCCAGCTGTAGCCGGCACTACCAACGCATGAATGGGTCTACTCCACCCCCTCTCCCTTTTCTCCTACCGGCAGGTTTAGCTACCCCTTCCCCCACCAATTTGCCATCACAGATTTACTACTAACTTGTGATGTGACCAATCCTGGTGATTATCTCTTTGACCATATATGGAATTACCCCTTGATAAGCTCGGCTATTTAAATACCAGAATAAATTTTCATTCAGTCCAGAATTAGCCGTCGAAACGGCTTGAGCTCAGCCGTCGGGGTCTTACTTGTTCCTATTACCTACTCTACTACCCTAAGTATTGAGTACTTTGGTGCGTTATGGTCCACCTGGTTCCTTACCACATTTCCTTCGTTATGGTCCACCTGGTTCCTTACCACATTTCCTTCGTTATATGTTTCATGGTCGGGTCGTTGGCGACTAAACTGGCAACCCCACCAAGGTTTCTTGGTGAGGAGGGTGACTTTGGACATCCTGCAGGACTAAAAACAAAACCTGTCAAAGGGCAAAGGAGCTCTTAAGAGTCAATGGCCATCCAAAATCACCGGGAGAGATGACCCATTAGCCTTTGTCAAGGCAGAATTCTAGGAGAAGGAAAACTCTGATATAACACCTGCAACCCTGATGGTATCCAATGATGTTGACTTGTTTTACTTTTTGGTAAATATCATCTTGGTTAAGAGAGTGGGACTGGCTCTGTGCAATGCCTTTGCTCACTATAAAAGCTTCATGGCACAGGCATTGCTTTATATCTGGAGATCTCTCTGCACTTGTCACATGGTACCATGGGCCCAGCACTATGTGTCAATAATTGTCACAAGTGTAGTGTTTGTACCAGAGTTTTCAAGTCGCTGGATGGACTCAAAAGTCACACTCGTTCAGCGCATCGGTAGGGGTTCTCCTACATGGATATAAAGTAGTGGCCGTACTCGAAAACGAGTTGGCAGCCACCATATATATATATATATATATATATATATATATATATATATATATGTATACGTACATACATATGTGTATATGTATACAGACATACAGTAGTATGTATATATATACATACATGCACACATATATATTTGCACGTATCGGTTTACCGAACATTTATTATAATGCTCGGTTTGTTTGTAAACAAACAGCCCGAATTACGCCGTACAGTGTTTAGGTAACCACGTCACCTTTTTGTTCAACACTGATACAGGAACGATGTACTAGTTTCAAGCTTATTAGCTATCGTCAGCATCGTATACCTTCCTGCCAGATAGTTTCCTGCCAGAACGTCTGAAAGTATATATTTTCCTTATGCATATTAACGGTTGAGCAGCCTAATTTGCATATCGAGTGAGTTCAGTCGGCTGGGCGCACCAAAACCGATAAATGGAATAGAATGAAACGAAATTTCATTTCTCACTCTTAAATGTATGTACGTATGTATGTATGTATGTATGTATGTATGTATGTATGTATGTATGTATGTATGTATGTATGTATGTATGTTTTTTTTTTTTTGTTTTTTTTTGCGCGAGGACATAGAAATAATCGGGCTGGATGCCCGATCGCGCAGTTAAACCACTGGGAGTGAAGGACCCCTAGCCCTTGTCAGGGCATTCTTCTAGGAGAAGGCATCTCAGGAAACTGGGTTAACTCCGATATAAAACCTGCGGTTCAGTAGTTACCGATGATGTTAATCTTTTCTTCTTTTCGGGTTATAGCTACTGTCGCTCAGAGAGTGGGATTGGCTCAGTGCACAGTCTTTCCACACTTTAAAAATATTCGTCACGCACAGGCATTGCACGAGTGCATTAATAATTATTAATAGTGTACTATTATTATTATTATTACTATTATTATTACTTTTTTTTTTTTTTTTTTTTTTTTCCAATTCAATGATGTTCCAGAACAATGTAAAAGAGATAATTGGCAATTTAGGTTCTGGAACAAAAAAGATCATTGGCAATAAGGGCAGAGGCCCCAAGTTATCACAGCCTGGGCCCGCTCGTCATCGTGCCATTGTAATAGAGCCAAACAAGTCATTTAGTCTTGGCTGCTGGAACGTACGGACGCTGCTTGACAGTGATTCCTTGGAGCGTCCTGAACGAAGGACCGCTCTTGTTGCAAAGGAGCTTCGACGTTACGATCTTGACATCGTGGCTTTATCTGAGACGAGGTTAGCTGGAGATGGTCATCTTACGGAATTTTGTGGAGAATATACATTCTTCTGGAAAGGAAGAGATGAAGGAACCAGAAGAGAGGCTGGGGTAGGATTTTCTGTTAAGACTGTACTTGTGAATAAATTAGAAGAATTCCCAGTAGGGATTAGTGAGCGTCTTATGTCCATGAGAGTTCCGCTGGACAAAGGAAGATATGCTACCCTGGTGAGTGTGTATGCTCCAACTATGAATTCTATCGATGAAGAAAAACTGTCCTTTTACCATGCCTTGAAAGGTGTTCTAAGAAATATCCCTCAGGCAGACAAAGTCATCGTGCTTGGTGACTTTAATGCTAGAGTGGTAGGGATTTTAACACATGGAATGTAATCGGAAGGCATGGGGTGGGAAAGTGTAACAGCAATGGTATGCTCCTGCTGCAGATGTGTGAGGAGCTGGATCTGTGTGTTACCAACACCATGTTCCAACAAAAGAACAAATTCAAGACCACATGGATGCATCCTGCATCTAAGGAATGGCATCTTTTGGACTACGTCCTAGTCAGGATGCGTGACAGACAGGATGTGCAGTGTGTTCGTGTTCTTCGTGGAGCTGAGTGCTGGACGGACCACCGCCTGGTACGCGCAAAAGTGAAACTAATCACCAAAGGTAAAATCCGGGCTCCTGGTGTTACCCTGCCCAAAAGATTGAATGCTGCTCGTCTTAAGGATAAAAATGTGAAGAGGACATTGGAAGAAGAGATGCAGGCTGCAGATCTTGGTGAGGATTGGCCGACCCTTAAAAAGTCGGTTTATGATGTGGGCAGTCGTGTTCTGGGATTGGTGCAGAGAAAATATCAGGACTGGTTTAATGAGAATGATGTACATATAGAAGACTTGTTGGCTGATAAGAGGCGTGCTCTGTCACGCTACTTGACGGCAAAACCACAGGAGAGGAATACGTTGCATGAGGAGCTCAGGGATGTAAAATCACGTGTTAGGCGGAGTCTTTCTCAGATGAAGGATCAGTGGTGGAGTGAGAAGGCTGGTGAGATACAAACTGCGTCTGATTCCAATAACACAAAGCTGTTGTACAGTCTCTTGCGTGAGGTTTATGGACCGTCTTCTTCTCTGGTGACACCGCTTCGCAGCAAGGATAGCAAAGAACTTCTTCGTGACTCACAGGGAATTCTACGAAGGTGGCGAGAGCACTTTGATGATCTTTTGAATCAGCCGTCTGTCGTCAGTGAAGATTTCCTCAATCTCATTCCAGAAAGTCCTGTGAAAGTAGCTCTCGCAGAACCTCTGACGCTTGTGGAAGTTGCAGTGGCTATTTCGAAGCTGAACAGTGGAAGATCTCCAGGTATGGATGGCATACATGCTGAGCTCCTACAATATGGTGGTGAGAGACTCCTGCAACATCTGCACTCTTTGTTTGGAAGGATATGGGCTAATGAATCCGTACCTGAGGACTGGAGAGATGCAGTAATGGTGGTCTTGTACAAGGGAAAGGGTAACAGGAATGATTGTGGGAACTACAGAGGTATATCATTGCTTTCTGTCGTAGGGAAAGTTTTATGTAGGGTGCTTCTGGACCTTCTGCTGACACACATTGCAGATTGTGTTCTTCCTGAAAATCAATCTGGTTTTCGTGCTGGACGCGGGACTACTGATATGATCTTCTCAGCTAGACAGCTCCAGGAGAAATGCATTGAACAAGGCTTGGATCTGTATCAGGTTTTTGTCGATCTGACAAAGGCTTTCGATACTGTCAACAGAGATGCATTATGGAAGGTTCTCCAGAAACTTGGTTGCTCTGATAAGTTCCTTGCTTTAGTTAGGTCTTTCCATGACGACATGAAGGCTTGGGTTAATGTCGGAGGTAACATGTCGGAGCCTATCTCAGTAAAAAATGGAGTGAAACAGGGGGATATTCCAGCACCGACCCTGTTTGCCATATACTTTGCAATGGTTTTCTGTATTGAATTCAGGAATTGTGAGCATGGTGTTTACATCCGATATCGAACCTCTGGCAGCATATTTAACATCAGGCGCTTTGCTGCGAAGACAAAAGTATTTACATCAATCATAAGAGACCTCTTGTATGCAGATGATTGCGATCTTGTAGCGCACACAGAGAGTGATGTGCAGCACATTTTGAATGCATTTTCTGACGCTTGCACTGCCCTAGGATTGACTGTCAGTCTCAAGAAAACCGTCGTCATGTACCAACCTGCCCCTAGTAAGCAGTACACTGAACCAAACATCTATGTGTATGGCAAACGACTTGGAGTGGTTGATCAGTTTGTCTACCTGGGAAGCACTGTCAATCGATACGGCAACCTTGACAGTGAAATCTCACTTAGGATTAGGAAAGCAAGTGATGCTTTCGGAAAGCTAGAAAGGCGACTCTGGGGTCGGCGAGACATATACAGGAGGACAAAGGTAAAGGTGTACAGGGCATGTGTACTCTCTTGTCTTCTTTATGCCTGCGAGACCTGGGTCACATATCGACACCACCTTAAGCAATTGGAGCGTTTCCATCAGATGTGTCTCAGACAGATCCATGGCGTTCACTGGAGGGACCACATCAGTGATGTCGAGATTTTGGAAAGCTCTATGTGTGACAGTATAGAAGCTCTTGTGCTTAAGCAACGACTCCGTTGGAGTGGTCACCTTGCCAGAATGAAGGATTCTAGAATACCAAAACAACTCTTCTATGGAGAGTTGGTTAAAGGAAAACGACCGCCACATAAACCAAAAAAGAGGTATAAGGATTCCTTGAAAGCTTCTCTGAAGGACGCTCACATCTCTGCTGATACATGGGAGAATGTTGCTGCTGATCGTAATAAATGGAAAAAGACTGTATATGAGGGAAAAGTTGCCTTTGAGGCATCTCGAATCGCACACGAGAAAGTAAAGCGGGATGTGAGGATGGGCATTATTGTTGCACTTCCAGACGGCGAGGGTCCTCCTATGGTGCTGACATGCAGCGTCTGTGCGAGACTCTGCCTAAGCAAAGCTGGACACGAAAGTCATCTTCGCAGTCATAAAGTAAGACCAGTGGTTGACTACCAGGCTGCTGTTGGAGATGCTACTCATCATGCTTGCCAAACATGTGATAGAGAATGTAAATCAGCAGGAGGGCTCAAGCGACATGCAAAAGTACACGAACTCCAACCAGAGCCGACTATTCCCAGTGAATGTTTTGGTTGCCGACTCTGTGCAAGACATTTTAGATCATTGGCTGGGCTAAAAAGCCACATTCGATCGCAGTACTGTTAGTTGCTATCGTGTGTGTGTGTGTAGATATGCTTATGTGCGTGCGTGTGTGTGTATATATATATATGAATATGTATATTATTATTGTTATTGTCGTTATTATTATTATTGCTATTATTATTATTATTATTATTATTATTGTTATTAATGTATGTGTGTGTGTATATGTGTGTGTGTATGTGTATGTATGTGTGTATGTATATATGTATGTATGTATATATATATATATATATATATTTCTTTTTTTTAATTTATTGTTATTATTATTATTATTATGTTATTTTATTTTATTTTATTTATTTATTTTTTTTTTTTATTTTTCTTCTCGTGCAATGGCCATACTCGATAACGAGGGGGCAGCCATCATGTATGTATGTATGTATGTATGTATACGTACATACATATATGTATACAGACATACAGTAGTATGTATATATATACATACATGCACACATATATATGCACGTATCGGTTTACCGAACATTTCTTATAATGCTCGGTTTGTTTGTTTGTAAACAAACAAACAGCCCGAATTACACCGTACAGTGTTTAGGCAACAACGTCACCTTTTTGTTCAACACTGACACAGGAACGATGTACTAGTTTCAAGCTTATTAGCTATCGTCAGCATCGTATACCTTCCTGCCAGATGGTTGACCGTTTGTTTGTTTACAAACAAACAAACCGAGCATTATAATAAATGTTCGGTAAACCGATACGTGCATATATATATATGTGTGCATGTAAGTATATAGTATATACATACTACTTTGTGTCTGTATACATATATGTATGTACGTATACATACATACATACTTACATTTAAGTAAGTGCCGTACTAAGTGTGAGAAATGAAATTTCGTTTCATTCTATTCCATTTATATATATATATATATATATATATATATATATATATATATATATAGTAATAATAATAAATTTGAAGACTAAAATCCAAAGAGGGCTCGATAAGGATAAATATATATCAAATATATAAGAACCGTAGAGCAAATATTTATTAAAATAACAGATTAAAGTTTAAGTAAAAAATGTAAAAAAGCATCGATTCTTTGCTTAAACTTTAATCTGTTATTTTAATATATATATATATATATATATATATATATATATATATATATATATATATATATATATATATATATATATATATATATATATAAATATATATATATACATACATATATATATATATATATATATATATAAATATATATATATACATACATATATATATATATATATATATATATTTCGTTTCTGAATTTGTTTAGCAAGATTCTTTATCTGAAAACGTGTGTTGAAACCGATATTGTTATACTTTGGGAGGGTCATGTTGCCAATAAGAAACACACGCACCACATGCTTTTACTTCAATTTATTATAATAAATTTGTAAATTTAGGAATTTATAAATTTCCGGTTGGTTGGTTGGTTCCACAACCAGATGATTGTTTATATATTATCAAAGTTCTTTCGTCACACATTCTGTTACCTCTTCAGTGACTGGGGATTCTTTTCTTTGTTTTGTGCCTCTCCTTTGTTCTGTCCTACGCCATCTTGTTTTTGTGTGTGTGTTGTGTGCTTAGTTTGCGCATATGTTACATCCGTGTGTCTGTGTGTGTTTATATTCGTTTATTTATTTGTTTATTTACATGTTACTGGTTGGTAGTTTATTCTATGTGCGTGTGTGTTTTCATTTTGTCCTTAATTGTAAGTTGTGATGTTCCATTCAGTTGATTGAACGTTTGAAAGTATATACTTTCCTTATGCATATTAACGGCTGAGCAGCCTAATTTGCATATCGAGTGAGTTCAGTCTGCCGGGCGCACCGAAAACGATAAATGGAAAAAATGAAATTTCATTTCTTATTCTTAGTACGGCTGATACTTAAATATAAATATGTATACGTACATACATATACAGATGTACAGTAGTATGTATATATATACATACATGCACACACACACACACACACACACATATTTATATATATATATATATACAGAGAGAGAGAGAGAGAGAGAGAGAGAGAGAGAGAGAGAGAGAGAGAGAGAGAGAGAGAGATAGAGAGATAGAGAGAGAGAGAGAGAGATAGAGAGAGAGCGATAGCTCGATAAATGTAGATATATAGGTAGTAAGATAGACACACATATAGAGGGATAGAGAGAGTAGGGGGAGAGATTTCAGCTAAAGCAATGAGATCAAGTGGGAGAATTTAAATAATAAATTGAACAAATTTATTGATAGATGTAACTTGTAGAAATATACATATATATATATATAATCAATATACATATATATATATATAATCAATATACATATAAATATATATAATCAATATACATATATATATATATAATCAATATACATATATATATATATATATAATCAATAACAGAGAAATACTTTTTAATATTATAAACCTAATTAATGTACAATTTAGAAATTTATTTATAAATTAATTTTAATTTAATTAACCTATAATTTTAAATTAGTTAGCTTAAAATTAAAATTCTAATACAGATGGATTGTAGAATATCATGTAATCATAAACTGAGATAAACTTTTAAATATATACCTAATTAATATATTCTCTACAATTAAATATATATATATATATATATTAATTTTAATTTTTGTTAACCTATAATTATATTCTACTATAGATAAAATACAAAATCTGCTTTAATTATTATAAACCTAATTAACATATACTATAGAAATTAATATATAATTTTTAATTTAGTTAACCTATAATTTATATTCTACTACCGATGAAATACTTGATTTGGTTTTCCCTATTACTAAATTCATTTCCTAAAATTGAAACCATAATGTTAATATTTTTAATTTAGTTATGCTATAATTAATACTCTACTACTGTTTAACTTCAAAATTCCGCTTTAAATATTATAAACCTAAGTAGTATACACCTTAGAAATCAATATATTAACTATTTTTAATTTAGTTAACCTATAATTAATAGTCTACTTATATTAAAATGCATAATTTTGCCTTCTTTCTCACATTTCCTAATACTGAAACTACTATGTAAACACATATTATGATCTAAATGCAGATTAATATTCTATGTTCCTTGAAACCTATATTTACTATTTCCCACTAATAATTTTAATCCCCTTCCCCCCCCCTATAATTATTCGTATTTGTAAGCGTGGATGTATATATGTGTATGTAAGTATGTATGTATGTTTGGGTGTTTGTTTGTGAGTATAAAAATACATATGTGCGCATGTAAATAAATGTGTATGATTGTATATATATATATATATATATGTGTGTGTATATATGTGTATATATATATATGTCTATGTATGTATATGTGTATATATATATGTGTGTGTGTGTTTGTGTATATATATTTGTAGAGATGTGTGTATGTATATATATATGTGTGTATAATTGTCTGACTGTGTGTATTTATTTATTTATTTATTTATTTATATATATATATATATATATATATATATATATATATATATATATATATATATGTGTATGTGTATGTGTGTGTGTGTGTGTGTATATATATTTATGTGTATGTATATATCTATATATATATTTATGTGTGTATGTATATCTCTTTATTTATTTATGTATGTCTGAGTTGTGTGTGAGCGTGTGGTTGTATGTGTATATATATACATGGATATGTGTATGTGTATGTATATATACGTATATGTATGTGTGTGTGTGTATATATGTGTGCGTGTATGTATATATATATTTGTGTATATATGTGTGTATATATATGTGTGTATATGTATATATGTATATGTATGTATGTGTGTATGTGTATGTACATATGTGTGTATATATATATATGTGTTGTGAGTATATGTATATATATATGTGTGTATGTATGTGTGTCTATGTATTTATATATATATATGTATATGTCTCTATATATATGTATGTATATATATATTATATATATATGTATATATATATATATATATATATATATATATATATATATGTATATCGGTGTGTATTTTATGTATGAGTATATATTTTATTTGTTTTTTTCTTTTTAATATATTTCTTTTTATTTCTAAATTTATAGATACATTTTATAAATAGGCTGTTGTCTGACACCCTCAGTAATTACTGACCCCCTTTACCTAGTTCTGCATCTAGATGTAAATATATGTGGCAGTGTTTATGTGTGCGCCTTAATATCCATATAGTTATAATAATAATATATACGTATGTGTGTGTGTGTGTATGTGTGTGTGTGTGTGTATGTTCGTGGGTATGTGTATGTTTATGTGTATATGCGCGTGTGTGTATGAATGTATGTATATGTGTGTATATATGAGTGTATATATGTTTATATACGTATGTGTATTTTGTCTGTAGATTATAAACATACAGAGACATTAGCCCTGAATTTTTGTATTTACATACATTTTTTCGACATGCGTATGCATGTGAAAATATATTTTTATGCATATCTGTGAACGAAGTTACTTACATATATACACACACCTAACTGTATTTTCTTGATATATTTTTGTGTATTTCATTGGTCAATTTGAACTCTGTTCCCAAACAGACCTGTAATTTTGAATTGTTGTTATTATCAATAAATATATTTCATTATTTCTGAAGACGGCATATGTTTGTGTTGGTATGTATATTATATTTGATAGTTTGTATAATTTTGTATAATTTTGTACATAGATCTGTTGAATATGCATGCCAATTCTAACACATATATGTCCTAGAAACGATCGTTAAATAATGAACTTTTTTTGTTTAATATAAGGAACTGTTTCATTGTTTTATTCATTATTTTTTTAATATTTTATATATATATATATATATATTATATATATATATATATATATATATATATATAATATATAATATATTTATATATATATATATATGTGTGTGTGTGTGCGTTTGTGTGAGAGAGTGCCTATGTTTGTGTGTGAATTTGAGTTTGTGTGTGTGTGTGCATGCTTGTGTGTATTTCTGTATGTGTGTGTATGTGTGTGTGTGTTTGTGTATGTGTGTTTGTGTATGAGTATATGTGTGTGTGTCCGTGTGTGCATACGTGCGCGTGTGTACTTACTTGAGTGAATACTTTTGTGTGTTGTTTGATGTTTAACTATTTGATCGAAACCCATTACACACGAAAGTAAATTCAATAGATAAAGAAAAGCAATAGATTGCTGTTACACATACACACACACGCATATATATATATATATATTATATTATTTAATTTATTAATTCATCATTGAGCCACATCCTGAATGGTTGCCAAAAACATATATATCTATGACTTTGTCTAGTTTGTGTATATGTAAATCTTTATATTTGATAATCTCCCATAAGGTTGAGATGCAATTTATGCAATATTAGGCTGCGCTTTCTAGCAACCAGCCCACTCACCGTAAGGCACCAATCACATTCTTTCTGACTTGACCACTGCCACGTCACAGTTCTTAGCCATTTTGAATTCGTTTCTGGCGGGGATCATTTAATAAAAATCTTCGCCCAAGTGAGTTTGTCTCCTGATGAGTTCGAAGCTCGAGAATTTATCCTTGATCGGATATTTCCAAAAGCGAACGAAACCCTAAAGGGTAGAAACGTAATCCTGGTATGTGTATATGCATTTTTTCTTCTAATTTTATTTTTATACCTAATTGTGTATGGTTGACGATATATTTAATCGATTTCCACGAGCTATTGAAATGCTGGGTAAATATTCTATAGCTGTTGATCGCGAATAGATGGCTGTCATTTATTTATCCATTATTTCTTCATAGGTGCCTTTTACTCTTATAGCCTGGTTTAATTGTTTTTTGTGGGGATTTTGCTAATTGGGAGAGGAAATGGTGTTTATATCTTATCAAATGATTCTATGGACATAATTTATAGTATATATATATATATATATATATACATATACATATATATACATATATATACATATATATACATATATATATATTTATATATATATATATAAATACAAAAATATATATATATGTGTGTGTGTATATATATACTTACGTTAAATTTTTTTTAAATTCACATTTTCTTCCCTTCCTTAGAAATTGTGCACAACAGATATTTTAATATACATTTATGTTTTCATACTTGCTATGTTAACTGTTTTCAATGTTTGCTTTGTGCTGAAGAAATAACTAGTTTATTATTGGCAGTATCGGTAGAGGGTTGGACGCCATGCTTTCTAGCATAGTTACGTCCCTTTACAGTCTGAGTTCAAATCCCGCCGAGGTTAACTTTGCCTTTCATCCTTACGGGGTCGATAAAATACAGTACCAGTAATGTACTGGGTAATTACTGGCCTTGTGCCTAAAGTAGAAACAATTATTTCTATTTGGTCAATAAGAAACAAACTGCCACTCATAGTTATCTGTGTATTTTCTATGATAAAATTGACTCCGAACTGCCCTGATGCATGGTCAAATGTTGAATTTATTATTCTGTCAAATCATAACACACATTTTCTTTAGAATCAGACTTTGTAGGAGAACATAAAAAGGCATTGTGCATGAACGGACAAAATGCATGCATTTATGTATTTCTGTGAGTATGTATACGTGTGTGTGTGTGTGTGTGTCAGTGTGTGAGTGTCAGTGTGTGTATGTCTGTGTGTGTGTGTGTTTGTGTGTGTGTGTATGTGTGTCAGTGTGTGTGTTTCTGTGTGTGTGTGTCTGTGTGTGTGTGTGTGTGTGTGTGTGTGTGTGTGTGTGTGTGTGTGTGTCTGTGTGCGTGTTTCTATCCGTGTCTGTGTGTGGTATTGGGGTCAATGAGAGTAATGTACAAAAGCAAGTATTAGTTTTCTGCGGATGTGAGTTGTTGTTATTACTTGAACTGTGAGAGTATTAGTGAAGTGATACTGCCAATCCACCGCCCTAACTTGATTGATAATAATAATAATAAACTTACTCATTGCACATCTATTAATGCAAAAACTACTTAATTACTGTTGTGGATTTTGAACTGTCTTTTATTTTCTCTCTGTATGTTGCAGCATGTCAACTATGCTGGCACGTAATAATCTCTACTGCCTTATGCATCGTAAGCCTAAAAAATTTACATTCCTATACGTCTACTTGTTTGACCGGCTTTTCTCAATGTCTTTTTTTCCCCATTTTTTGTTATATTCAGTTTTGGCTAATGTTATTGAATTCAATCTCTTTTAATGATCCTGATAATACGCAGGTGTGGGAATGATTGTTAATTAATCATTACTGATTGATTCATTGTTTCCATATATATGCAAGCTGATCACCCGTATAGAAACAATTGTAGACATTAAAGATGGATTTAATAAAAAAACGGGTTTCTTCACTTTAGATTTATATATACATACATACGTACATACATACATACATACATGCATACATACATGATGGCTGCCCCCTCGTTATCGAGTATGGCATTCGCACGATATAACATTTTTAATAATTATTAATTAATGCAATCATGCAATGCTTGACGGGAAGATTTTTTTAAAGTGAGGAAAGACTGTGCACTGAGTCAATCCCACTCTCTGAGAGACAGTAGCTATATCCCGAAAAGAAGAAAAGATCAACATCATCGGTAACTACCATCTTAAATCGAGAAAAAATCCTCCATACAACAAACTCCTGGAGGATTTTGAAACAGAAATGCTTAATATACTAAAGAAGATTAAATTCAAGAAAAACCCATATAAAGGTCACCAATACCTTAGAACTCTAAAGGAAAAATCTTGGATATAAAAAAAGTTAATAAAATATTGGTGAAGTCTGTCAAAACCAACAATTTATATGGGATAGATAAAGCTGAATATAATGATTTAATTTTAAAAGAACTGCGGGAAAATTAAAGAAAAGCCCCGGCCGAAGATCTTATAGACATCAATAATGACGCGTTTAAATTAATAGCCAAACTTGGAATTGAAGGAAGAACCGAGCCTTTTATACCTAGACAGCCGAGGATAAATTTTAAGGATCACAAGAGAAACTTTGAGGAAGACCTGCCAGTTAGACTGATAGCTCCATATAAATCGGATATTGGAGTAATCAGTAAGAATATTATTGATAGAATTTTACCAACTCTAAAATTGAAGTCAAAATTTAGCTTATAGAAGGACACTAATGAAGTAATTGACTGGTTTAAAAATATAGAAAATAAGAAAAATCACAAATTCATCCAAATGGACATAGCAAGTTATTCTTCTTCTATTACACATAACCTATTAAATAAGGCTTTGTCTTATGCTTACAAACATACAGATCTAACTGCAGATGAAATCAATATCATATTAACTGCGAGAAGAACTCTAATTAATTTCAACAATGAGTATTGGACCCGTTATGTAGATTTAAATAATTATTAGGATATGTGTACGTATGTGTAGGAAGAAGAAAGAGAAAGAAACAAGAGCTTGTATTTACCTTAATTTAAAAGAATTAACAGTTTGTAGGAATGGTGGAATATGATTCCAGAATTTAAAAAATTATTTAGTTATATTATTAGTTACATTATTGTATATATAATCAATTATATTATATGAAGAATTATGGTTGTAAGTACATTTTATCTTATTACATTACAACCGGTTGTAAGTATATAAATATCTATATAGATTAATAATTGTGCAGGTATAAGTATTATTGCTGATTTATAGAAATAAATCACAATCAATTAGTTGTTTACATTTCTCATATGAGTTACGAAGGATGTTGATTTTGGATTTTACATTAAAAGAAATTAAGAAAAAGACGTAGTTCAAGTTGTAAGAGAAGAACAATTTGTAGATTCAAATATTTTGTTCCAACATTGAAAATGTTTTCAGAATATTGTTAATTTAGCGAAGTTATATAGTTTATCATACATGTTATAATGTTTATGTTTCCTCAATTGTAAAGGAAAAGATAAATCCAATCTTATTTGCTAACCGTTATATTTGATGAATGATTTACTCAGAAAGTATGTAGAGAAAATTATATATTACTTTGTATGAGATTAATTTTCTCAAGGATGAGAGTTTCAATTATATATTATTTTACTCGAAAGATGTGTGAAAAGTTTGAAGATCAAAAAAGAGGAAAAAGTATTATGCATTTCGAAGAACTATCGTAAAGAGGATATCTTTCAGAATGTCAATTAAAGATTATCAATCTACATTTAAAAAATAGATTTAGAATAGTATCATTAGGAAAATAATGTCAAATGGTAAAAATATTAAAATTAAGAAGAAAGATCATTTAAAAAAATCTTAAATTTTTACAGAAATACTCAGTAAATAATAGGATCATTTTAAAGGTGTATAAGATATAGTCAAGTGTAATGAATATCATAAATTAAAAATACTTCTGAAAGTGGATTTTGGCGATGTCTGCAACTAGAAAATAATTCTGTTTTAAGATTAATAGAGTTTTGACAGTTAATTATTAAAAAAATGTCCTCGATACACAAATGACAGATTCCTGAGAAAGCCATATTTCGGTATGAAGGTGCTTTCGAAATCGATGCCCAAGATATTGAATAGTCTATATTGTTGTCTTTTAAATTCCAAATTAAATGTGAAAGTGAAGTAGAAGATTTTTTATCGGACCTATTAAATGTATGTTTATGATTGTACCAGCGTTCTTTGAATTTTGTAGAAGTGTCAACTTTATAGTTAAATATGTTCTCTCTAGTTTTAACTGTGCATTTATAAATTACGTTTTTGTCTAAGCAATTATTTTGTAAAGGACAGTTTGATTTAATTCTACAGTTACATTTTCTGGAGTTGTTGTTATTAGGAACGGTACTATTATTATGAAAATTGTTGTTAGAAATATTATTATTGCTATCTTGGTTTGTTTGGTTAGGGTTTAAATTTAAGTTTCTATTATTAATTCTATTTATATTTTGTGCTATGTTCATAGTAGTAACGTACGATAGTTTTATAGTGTGTCTGTTAATAGACAATCTAGAAAAAACAAAGAAGATCCTTGTAAAATCTGACAAAAAAAAATGTATATGGTATGGAAAAGGACGACTATAATAACATAATACTGGAAGAACTCAGGAAAAACTACAAAAGGATATCAAATGAAGATCTTTCAACCTTAAATAGGGAAGCTTCGGTAATTAATTATAAATTAGGCATTCAAACTAGGACTGAACCCTTTTTACCTAGAAAACCAAAGATTAACTTCAAAGACCACAAAAGAAATTTTGAAATTAAACTACCAGTCAGACTCATCACACCATCTAAATCTGACTTAGGCATAATTAGCAAGCATATACTAGATATAATTATACCACTACTTAAAGAAAAATCACACCTTAAACTATGGAACGGTACTAATGAAGTAATAGATTGGTTTAAAAACATAAAATTAAAACACAAGAAAAAATTCTTTCAAATGGATATTGCAAATTACTACTTCTCTATTACCGCTAGCTTACTTAATAAGGCACTTATCTATGCTTCTAAACACACATACCTATCTAGTGAAGAAATGAATATCATTCTAACAGCAAGTAAAACGCTAATAGAATTTAATAATCATCTCTGGACAAGAGCCGACAGAAAAATCAATTTTGATATCACTATGGGATTATATGACTCGGCGCAAGTAACGGACCTCGTTGGATTATTTCTACTGCATAGAAAAATACCAGAGATGACCGGAGGTTTATATCGCGACGATATGTTACTTTTAATTGAAAAGCAATAGTGAAATTAATAGGAAAAAAAATCCATAATACAACTACAACCTTAATTTAGAAATCGAGAATAATTACAAAATCGTTAACTTCTTAGATGTAACCTTAAACCTTACCTCAGGTCTTTACTATCCATTCCATAAAATGAACGAAAATCTAAATTACGTAAGTTTCAATTCTAATCATACTAGAAATATAAAAAACACCATTGTCAATAGCGTCCAGCAACGGATTTCACGCATCTCCGCTAATAAAAATATTTTTGATGATAAGGCAGATATTACAATGAGGATTTATATAGAGCAGGATACTCGAATAAAATTAAATACATAGATAACACTAACATGACAAATCATCCTAGGATTCATTATAATAACAATAAACAATTCAACTTAAATAGTAAACCAAACAAAAAAAAAATAAAACTAGAAATATTATTTGGTACTCTCCCCCATTCTCATTAGGCGTTAAAACACATTTAGCAAAGCTATTTTTTAAAGCACTGGATAAGTGTTTTCCTAAAGCCCACACATACCACTCTATTTTTAACAGACACACTATAAAACTATCCTACTCTACTACTATGAACATACCACAAAATATGAATAGAATTAATAATAGAAACTTAAATTTAAACCCTAACCAAAGAAACCAATAATAATATTTCTAACAACAATATTCATAATAATAGTACCGTTCCTAATAACAACTCCAGAAAATGTAACTGTAGAATTAAATCAAACTGCTCTTTACAAAATAATTGCTTAGACAAAAATGTAATTTATAAATGCACAACTAAAACTAGAGACAAACTATTTAACTATATAGGTGCCATTTCTACAAAATTCAAAGAACGCTGGTAGAACTATAAACATACATTTAACAGATCCGATAAAAAATCTTCTACTTCACTTTTACATTTAATTTGGAATTTAAAAGACAACAATATAGACTATTCAATATCTTGGGCAACGATTTCGAAAGCACCTTCATACCGAAATATGGCTTTCTCAAGAATCTGTCATTTGTGTATCGAGCACATTTTTTAAATAATTAACTGTCAAAATTCTATTAATCTTAAAACAGAATTATTTTCTAGTTGCAGACATCGCCAAAATCCACTTTCAGAAGTATTTTTAATTTATGATATTCATTACACTTGACTATATCTTATACACCTTTAAAATGATCCTATTATTTACTGAGTATTTCTGTAAAAATTTAAGATTTTTTTAAATGATCTTTCTTCTTAATTTTAATATTTTTACCATTTGACATTATTTTCCTAATGATACTATTCTAAATCTATTTTTTTAAATGTAGATTGATAATCTTTAATTGACATTCTGAAAGATATCCTCTTTACGATAGTTCTTCGAAAGGCATAATACTTTTTCCTCTTTTTTGATCTTCAAACTTTTCACACATCTTTCGAGTAAAATAATATATAATTGAAACTCTCATCCTTTAAAAAAATTAATCTCACACAAAGTAATATATAATTTTCTCTACATACTTTCTGAGTAAATCATTCATCAAATATAACGGTTAGCAAATAAGATTGGATTTATCTTTTCCTTTACAATTGAGCAAACATAAACATTATGACATGTATGATAAACTATATAACTTCGCTAAATTAACAATATTCTGAAAACATTTTCAATGTTGGAACAAAATATTTGAATCTACAAAGTGTTCTTCTCTTACAACTTAAACTACGTCTTTTTCTTAATTTCTTTTAATGTAAAATCCAAAATCAACATCCGTCGTAACTCATATGAGAAATGTAAATAACTAATAATTGTGATTTATTTCTCAATCACCAATAATACTTATACTTGCACAATTATTAATGTACATAGATGTACATGTTCGTATAGTACTGACCCGTACGGGTCAGTACTATACGAACATGCTAGACAACAACATGACGGTAACATAGACAACATAGAAATTAGAATAATATCTAAACATAGGAATGACCCAGCAGATAGGCAAATCAGAGAGGCCAGTGAAATAGAAATTAGAAGACCAAAGCTAAACAGAAAGAATGAGTGGAACAACAACAACACCCAAACGAACAACACTGACCTAAGAGAAGTATAAATAAGTAAATAAATAAAATAAAATAAAATAAGATAAATAAATACATACACAAGCACAATAACAACAAGCACATAAACACACACTAGTCACCCAGCAGATACAACACTATACACACTAGTCACACAGCACACACAACACTGTACACACACGCAAACGCATGCTCAAAGAAGACAAAATAAAATAAACAAACAAGCAAATAAATAAATAAATATATAGTCAGACTGAATAAAAAATGGCGTAGACATACAACACAACAGGAGGAAAAAATATAACACCACTGACGATGTTGCAGATGTGCAACGAAAGATTTATGTAAATTATGTAAACTATATATATGTGTTTGTGTCTATATTGTATCTGTATTATCTTTGACCGTCGGTCAGTCAATGGCAACATTGAGGACCGATTAAGTTAGATCGCAGATATAAAAGACAGCGAGAAGCGAAAACCAACCAAACAGTGAGTGTCTTCTGTTATTAATTCTGGCAATATTACACAAATATGACCCTCCCCAAGTATAACAATATTTGTTTCGACACACGATTTCATATAAA
Organism: Eledone cirrhosa; assembly: GCA_964016885.1. Lineage (NCBI taxonomy): Eukaryota > Metazoa > Mollusca > Cephalopoda > Octopoda > Eledonidae > Eledone > Eledone cirrhosa. The sequence continues at coordinate 206,257,692 of OZ024741.1, forward strand.
AAACCTCGCTAAACTATATATATATATATATATATATATATATATATATATATATATATATATATATATATAATTGAAAGGGTTTGAAGCGATGAGAGCATATGGATTTTCATAAAATTGTAGTATTTTTAGCGCGAAGGGTAGCTGCAAACAGCTGAATACTATATGTATAGTAAAACGTCAGGTTAAGATATAACTATATATTGAACGGAGAGCGGGAGAAAATGGAAGAAAGAAAGTCTAAAGCATGAGATGAGAAATGAGGGGGGCATAGAGAAAGAAGAGAAGAATGAAAAGCGGGAATGAGATCGATGAAGCAGAGTATTTTTACTTAGCTAGCAGTTGGCTTTTGAGACTGAGGCATCCTCTAACAATTTCGCTCTTTCAGTTCAAATCATTATTTTTCGGTCATGACGAACCTCGTTATAGTCTAAATGTCTCACTAAGACAGAGACGACATCTCTTGGTACAATTGTTGTAAGGACTGGTTCTTTCAAACAAGTTCCAAGTAATCATACGTGGGACTTTCTTCTGTAACTACCAGACTTTTTTGCAAAAGCTGTACTGGTTCTATTATCGAAGGCATAGAGATGCGAGTAAAAACGTCGTTTAAAACGATATGGCACCATATCGACGTATCTTATGCTAAATACATAATTTCCTGTGGCCTTCTGTGTAATCTCTGAGAGCAGCTTGGTTTTATACACACGCGCACACGCACACTCACACACATACACACACATACATACATACAGAGAGAGAGAGAGAGAGAGAGAGACACACACACACATATATATATATGTATATGTATAAAGGATAATAAAATATCGTTATAGGTAATCCAATTAGAGGTTGTGAATTCTCATTATGGATAGTTTTAGCATACGGCGTTGCTTGACTCAACAAGAGGTTTACGCAGACGACGAGTTTATGATTTCACTTGTATTTCTATGTAAGTTTATTTTGGAGTAATACAATTGAAAAAGTGGAGAATAATATGGTCAACAGTACAACAATAAGGGATTTATTTGCAGTCTAACAATTGTTTCACTGATAAAGTTGTCTAAATATTGTTGCAATGTTTAGACAACTTTATCAGTGAAACAATTGTTAGACTGCAAATAAATCCCCCTTTTTGTACTGTTGACCATGTTATTCTCCACTTTTTCAATTTTATATATATATATATATATATATATATATATATATATATATATATATATATATATATATATATATATACATACATATATATGTATGTGTATGTGTGTATATACACACACATGCGCACACTCTCTCTCTCAGTTTTACACACACACGCACTCAGACACACACACATATATATGTATATATGTACATGTACATATAAGCCTGGTCATGTACACATATACGCTCACACACAGAAACACAACATACTCTCCATCACACCCATTACTGATATTTGTGTATGCCCGAAGGACAACTTATCTGTCTTTGTTTATGTGTATTTTGTCATTTTCACAGAATAAATATATGTATTCACCTGAGCGCATGAACTAGTGTATCTATGCCTAGGCACAATATAGGTAGCTGCAAGGTGAAACTATGCATTAGTTTTTACACATGACTAGAATATCAGAGATACCTATATATTTACCAAATAATAATGAAGAACAACATTAATCTGCTGACATATATGTAGTAGCTTTAGCTACTAGAAATAGCAACCAAATTCTACTCAAACTTTACTTTATTGTATTAGAAAATGATGTAAACATAGGTAATACTGCCTAAATATGTAAATTGGATAAATTTTCACAGCCGAAACAATTTTGTTCAAAAGTCTGACCAATCACTAATGATCTTTGGCTAAACAACACGAACATCAATGTACACGACTCACAATAGCACTTCTTGTTCGCTCGATCTTTCAAAAATTGCAGCCAAATCTCCCTTAAATCATACTTTATCCTTTGATGGAGTATCCATAGGGAATATAACTGGCATGTCTTTGATAATGAATCAGGGCATTACTGAAACTAAACAACGGCAATAAAAACAACAATGTGAGATCGACTTGACTGTCATTTTAACTGCTAATACATTTTAATATAAATCATTGTTGCATACATTAAGGAATTAACTGACATCCAATGTGGCCACTTTTGAAAACATATTGCCTCAATAAACCTGTTTGTCTACGAAATATTGCTACAAATCAGAGTAAGTACGTAGAAATTGTGGAAACTGTGATATTTCAGTTGACAGAAGTTTCAGTTTATTCCTCTGCGTTTTGCAATTTCAAAATATCGGCTACTTCCTGATAGATTTATCATTGAACTTATAGCGGTGGACAAGTTTGGTATCATGAGTCCTCCAACAACCTCCCTACTCATTGCTATTGGAACGGAGTTGGCCACTCATAAAATTGAACCTTGATAGTTGGAATGGCTCTTTTAGTGCATCTCACTCGCTTTCTTCACTGGATCAACGAGGCGGCATACGTCTGAGGTTTTGCTCGTCGGAGAGGCTGAGCGGACAAATAGGGTGTGGTTGGCTGACAAACTTTCATCGTCTGGTTCATACTATTACCGATGGTCACTACATATATACATGCATGCACCAACTAGACACAATACCAACGTAAATACAATTACAATCATATCTCAAATGAGGAATGGGATATCATATTACTAGATGCCTAGATGTACAAAACACTGGATGGTCAAGGCTGAAACGACTTTGGTAGTAGAAATGTCATGGAACGATAACACAACAACAACGACACAGACAATAGGAGCAACAACAACAGCATAATAACAAAGGCAACAGTAAAAGATAATGACACGATAGCAAAAGTGTCTATTCTAACTGCAATTGCAACACACCTCACGGAGTCAAAATGAAGTGAATCTTGTGAAACGTAACTAAGTAATGGCGAACTATTCTTATCGTGTGGCATACGAAAATATTTATAGTAACGCCATTTTGTTTTCAGTCTTGGTCGAGATCTACTCCCCATCTCCCGTCCTATCTTCATGTTTCTCGTCTCTCTCATTTTATTTCTCCTTCTCTCTCTTACACTTTCATTCATTTACTTTCTCCTTCTCACGTCACTTCACTCCTTCTCTCGCTATTTCTCTCTGTCTATTATTTTTTCTATCATATTTCTTCAATATTTGTATCTTTCACTTTCGATAGCTTTTTCGATCCATAAAACCTTCCATATCGTCTTTATCACATTCACTCGTACTGCATCTATCTCCCTATGCCCCCTCCATCCTCCTCTTCCTCGCCCACACTGCGTTTCCTACCCTTTCGTTCCCACGTCACCCCTTTCACTTTCACTCTCTTATTCGTCTAAACCAGTCATGGGCAACCTGAGGCCCACGAAGCTTTCTGAATGGCTCGTCTAAGTCACCTAAGTGAAATCTTTCAGATTGTTTTACCCCAACTTTTCAGTCGTAATTTATCTTTCTATTATTTTTACGATCGAGGAAAACAACGTGTACGAATTCTGAAGAAACAAATCAAATCAACCTGAGTTGATCACCTTTTTTTTTTAATGTGGGCACGAATGCAAATTAGCACTTGCGGCCCGCCTGATGATGAGCCATATCTCATGCGGCCCGATTCTCGAAAAAGGTTGCCCGTGCCTATTTTAAACCTTAAGTTTTCTTATGGTTGTGCCCTTTTTTATTCTCATACAAAAATATTCTGTGTATGGTTTTCTCTGTGTGGCATGTAGTGTGTATGAGTCTGTGTTTTTATGTCTCTCTCTCTCCCACTCTCTCTATTCCTCTCTCTCCCTCTTTTTCTTTCTCTCTCTGTGTCTGTGGATGGTTTTAGGTATTTGTGTATTTTTGTTTGTACCTGTGTTTATTTGTGTGTGTTTTTGTGTGTTTATTTGTAGGAGTGGCTGTTACGTTCCATATTTAAGCTCTTTATATTCTTATTTTATTTTACTTCACTTCAGTGCAGAAGGAACACATATATTTAAACATAAGTATAGATACATTTATGAGTGTAGCCCACCTTCAAAGATGTGACTCAATGAATGAATGAATTAAATAAATAATCATTAATCAGAGCTATATATAATTATAAGTTTGAAGAACAGGGAGATAAAATTTACCTAATTTTTCTTCTTAGTCCTGAGAAATTAACTAAATTAATCAATTAAACGGAGCTAAGTTTAAAATATAAGTTTGAAGAAATAATAGATAAATGTTTACCAATATCTCTCTAGCCCCGACTGTCGACAATTTCACTTGTACTTCGTAGAAATGTGTAATCGCTGCATTATCCATGAGGCTTCAAGCTTATAAAGAAAGTCCCTCAGTTAGGACCGATGTTTTTCCAAAGTGATCACTTCCAGTAACAAATTCGAAGAAGGTGAACATTATCACGTGACTAGCGGTCAAGATAGAAATGTTGTGAAGGGTAGTTTGATGGTCAGTAAATTCATTGCTAGAAGAAGCAGTTAGTTACACCCTAATTTTACTCAACTGTAAGGGATTTAGAACAAAGTCAGAAGGAACACACACACACACAAACACACACACACTCACACACACACATATATATATATATATATACACATACACATACATATATACATATATATATATACACACACACATACATATATACATATATATATATATACATACATATATATATATATACGATATTAATAAATGGAAATTATATTTATAAAACCATATCTATTTCATTATATATATTTCAAGGATACCAAGTTACATTATGGTATGCCTTCATCAGACAAAATACAACATATAACAGTTTTATAAATAGACATTGACGTACCCCTTTTAAAAATTGATGGCCTCCAAAAACAACGGTCAATTTTTAAATGTCTATTTATAAAACTGTTATATATTGTATTTTGTCTGATGAAGGCATACCATAATGTAACTTGGTATCCTTGAAATATATATAATGAAATAGATATGGTTTTATAAATATAGTTTCCATTTATTAATATCGTATATCTACTCCAAATATTTGTCGAGTGCTTTATATCAGTTATAAAAATATTTGCTTGTTGTATCCCAACAATTTAAATAAAACTTTTGCATATATATATATATATATATTTCTTTTCTACACATTTCATACTTGACGACCCAATATATATATGAAGTAGTGTAGTTAATAGGAAGCATTCTGTGATATGTGATAAAAGCATAAACGCCGGTACAACGTGGAAGAAAACTACAAAGGGCAATTCTTTATTGTCCCATCAACTATGCAGAAATGTGAATGAGAGCGTATGTGGTCTATAAGATCACCTGCAAAACATGTAGCTCCTCGTACATTGGAAGGACCGTCCGGATGTTGCACATAGGATAAAAAAGCACATGACGACGAGAGCTTCTGTTAAAAAACATCTTGACAGATGCAACAGTGAATACATTGGGGTCAACATAGAGGCAACAGAAAGTAATATAAGCAATCTAAGAATCCAAGAGGCCATTATCATCGGCCTGGAAAGACCAAAATAAATAATAGATTGGAAATGCACGAGGCAGACTGGTTGCTATACGATTTGACGCATGCGTATTTCAGACATGTAAGCCAGTCAAGGAGATTAAACACATCGATAGTTTGTCTTGGTTTTAACTTTTTCAGCCCCACATTTGAAAAGAAATGTTGAAATGCACTGTTGAAATACACTGTTTTACTTATCATCATTTGTCCTTTGTATTTTTCTACTGCATTGTATCGACCTTTTGAAAATTATCGGTCTTTTCTGTATATATATATAGAAATTTTAAGGGACATCGACACCTGTATAATTAAAAACACCAATCAACAGCTTTCATATCCTGTTTCACAGAAACTCCCTTTAAGAACAGGATCAAATTCAGAGAGTTTGATATTTTAGATATTTCTCCCTTTATTTCTAGGATCCTTCTTAATAACGCTTTAGACTTTGCTCGTTCTTTTGTATACATCAGTGATGTATATATTCCACGTACGTAGAAACTTCCTATTTAGTAACGGTACTATCTGGATAAAAAAATCTGATCCAGGTGATTCTTTTGATGACTTCATGGGGTCCTATGACAATGCTGATATTCTTAATTTTATCGGCTTAGACATTTTTCATACGCTAAATTCTAAATTCCCCAACCACACCTATGGCGTATACCGTGACGATCGTCTTTCATTTTCACACGATCATAACGGACACACACTCAGGACATATTCCGCAAAAATTAATTGATACTTTTCATGCACTAGGACTTAAAATTACGGTTGATACAAATCTTTCTAATCCAAACTTCCTTAATGTAAACTTAGACCTAATCACAGCTATAAGCATAACAAAATATTCTTACTATAAGCCAAATGAAAAATTCTTATATATTAATAAAGCCTCATGCCACCCCTCTGCTGTTTTAAAAAAAATAGTTTCTAATATTAGTCGTAGGATCTCAAATCTATCAGCTACCAGGGAGATTTTCAATAAGGATGTGCCTTATAGTAATTTTAAGGACAAAACTAAGTACACACTCAAACATCTCCAACACAACCATGCTAAAAATGCCAACAGAAAATAATTAACTGGTTCGCATTCCCTTTTCCCTTAAAGTAAAGAATATCGTAGGTAAGAAGTTTTTAGATTTATTAGATAGACATTTCCCTCCACATATAGATACAGTAAAATATTCAATCGCAATTCCGCTAAGATATCCTATTCATGTGAGCCGTCTATGAGATAAAAAAAAATTACTGCAAAGAATATAGCCGACGTTAATCCAAGCTAAACTTGTAGAGCTGCGCTCTTTAACAGAAATGTTATGATTACACACACAGGCGGAGATTACGCACAACACCACAGAAAATTCTGAAGTTAGCGAACGATACGTCGGTGTCGTGCAAGACCGTTTAATACAACGTTTTTACTTGCATCTGCACTCCTTCAGCAATCCTGATATGAGAACCAGTACTGCCGTGGAAAAATTCTGGTAATTAAAGGAGAAAGGAATCCCACATAAGATTACTTAGAAGTTACTTGAAAGATCCAATCCTTACACCAATGGTACCAAGAGATGTCGTCACAATCTTAGTGAGAAATTTAGAATACTACAAGGCTGGTCATCTTCGAACAATAGTTATTTGAACTCAAAGAGCGAAATTTTTAGAGGATCAATATTTGACCTCGATATATTAGGTAGCGCTTTTGTACATAAACATAAAATAAATAATATATATAAATAATATATATAAATAATATATATATATATATATATATATATATATATATATATATATATATATATATATATATATATACACCCCATACACATACAAACGTAGAATATTGATTTTATCGGACAAGGAACCTTTGACAGTAGCTTCGAGATTTTACCTATTGACAACTTCGTCAGACTTACACACACATATGCACACACACACACACACACGCACACAATATATAAATATGTTTATACTTATATACATGTTTATATATGTATATATATGTATCTATATATGTATCTCTCTCTCTCTTTCTCTCTATCTCTCTTACTCTCTCTCTCTCTCTCTCAATATATATATATATATATATATATATATATGGGGTTTTATAGCTTGTTTGAAGGAGTATTGAAAAATTGCTAAGTGTTGGAAACTATTGCAATGCAAATGGGTTTGTAAATATAGAGGTAAGGAGGCTGGGTGTAAAAGAAAGAGAGAGTTATGAATGAGTGGAAGCAAGGGAAAAAACGTAAAACGAATTTCTTCAATAGAAAATCTGTAAAAATTAGTTATTCCTGTGTCAAAATCCAACATTATCGCAAACCATCGACACATGCAATACCAGATTGTTAGTATTGAAGACATGAATGATGCGCATTCGGCCAAGCAAGCAACGTGGAATCGGTGGCGTATGAAACGGTAGAAAGCAAGATCTACGTTGGAATGACAGAAAACAGGCTTAAACGCCGCTTCTTAATCCCGAATTAACTTTCAGAGACCTTCACATGATAAATAATACCAACTATATAAGTAAATTGAAAGACGGAGATGCAGAGTTCTCCATCAAACGGAAGATACTAAAAGGCTCAATATATTATTCCAAACGCTCCAAAATTATTATATACTAGCAGAGGTACCCGGCGTTGCTCGGGTATTAAATAGTAGTTGTGTATACCATTTATTTCAATACTTCAGTGCTGCTTCGAAAACTATACTTTTACAAAATCATCGGCTTCTTCCAAAAGGGGGTTCCTGCCCCCAGGGGTCCCCTACTCAATATGTGCCAATTCTGAGAGCTCACATTCATCTGTAGGACAAACGTAGCCCATTTGTCAAGTTTTGTGAAAATCGTATGTATATGTGTATATATATATGTGCGTGTGCGCGCGTGTCTGTGTGTGAATGTAGCGAAGATAATACTTCAGCAATGACGTTATGCAGACAGTCAGGCATATAGACAGATATTATAAGAGCGCGACAGAAATGGATAACCGGCGCCTAACACGCTTTAACAACAGAAAACTGAAAAAAAAAGCGGCAGTTAATATCTTTAGACCGCAAGGAATATATAAATGCAAGTTTGAAGTCAATCGGAGTAGAAATGTGGATTTTTATAGACTTTGCAAAAATGAGGACACACAGACAACATCAGTTTTATATAAATAGACAAGCAGAGGTACCCGGCGTTGTTCGGGTATTAAATAGCAGTTATGTATACCATTTATGTCAATACTTAAGTGCTGCTTCGAAAACTATACTTTTACAAAATCATCGGTTTTTTCCAAAAGGGGGTTCCTGCCCCCAGGGGTCCCCTACTCAATATGTGCCAATTCTGAGAGTTCACATTCATCTGTAGGACAAACGTAGCCCATGTGTCAAGTTTTGTGAAAATCGGTTGCGAACTCCAGAAGTTATGATGTTTTGTTTCATTGCACTGCAGTGCTTCAGTAGACTCCAAGGAAGTAGCTAAAGGGGGTTATCTGCCGGGAGGCCCTATAATCAATATCTAGACAAATGAAAGTGCCCATGACCATCCGGAGTACATAAGTAACCTATGTCTTAAGTTTGGTGAAAATACTGTAGAAATGCATGAGGTTTATACATACGCGCGCGCGTGCGTGCGTGCGTGCGTGCGTGTGTGTGTGTGTGTGTTTATGTATTAGTGTGTGCGTATGTATTTGTGTGTGCGTATGTATGTGTATGTCCGTCAGTGCATACGTATGTACTGGCCTAAAACTTCACTATTTACTTTTACTATTTTAATAACCACTGTCATTTTCGTTTTCAATTTTATTTACATCATTCTTAAACTCCGGAGCTGGAAATCATTCTGTTATTCTAAATAGAATATTAGTCTAACGACTCCATAAACCTGGTCTTGTCTTTGCATGAAATTGTTCTTCTCGGTCCACATACCGACGTATTATCCTCGTTTTTTCCGTTCATTGCCAGGGAACGTCTTCACGAACCAAAATATCGTCTTCCTGTTTTCCTTCGGTTGCAACTTTTCTCGAAATATTTACTACTAGCAGCTGAGCCCGGTTGCACCCGGGGCCACTTTTTATTAAGTTAATAATTTGAAAAATATTATTGAAAGTTTATTATAATGAAGCAGTTTCAGGAAAAATATAGAAATATGCACTTGGGGCTGGACGGCGTACAATGAGAAGTGGAGCGACGTGAAAAGCGTTGTTTATTAACAGCGAAATAGCAATGTCGAAGATATGCAATTTGAAAAATACTACTTACTGTTAGTGGTGGTTAACATGTATTAGAATTAAAATAAAAACATGCGTCCCTTCTTCGCAATTTAAGGGTTTTATTTCTTTTGATGGAAAACAGTGACCGTACTGCAGAATCGATTTCATAAAACGGTACTGTATGATCGTTAAATGTGGAAGGATGATAGTTTATGAACAGCGAAATAGCAATGTCGATGATATGCAAGTTTAAAAATGCATATTATGAAGGTTTGTATGATAGTTTACACTTTTTCCTGAAACTGCTTCTTTATAATAAACTTTCAATAATATTTTTCAAATTATTGGTACTGTATGTTAACAGCGAAAGAACGTTGATGAGTTTAAAAATTTGTATGAAATTGTATTAGAACAGGGGAAATAACTAACCGAACGCTATAGTTTTGGTGCCACAGGGAACACATTTTTCAAGTTAGAGATTTGAAACCTCATCTATTTGCTTTCTTGGCACTTTTTACATAGGTGTGTAAATTTCCATGTCAGTCCGACCACGTCTACTACCATTTAACCGTGCACATCTGAATTTCAACCACCGCCCATTTCACAAATATATATTAGACTAGCAGAGGTACCCGGCGTTGCTCGGATATTAAATAGCAATTGTGTATACCATTTATGTCAATACTTCAGTGCTGCTTCGAAAACTATACTTTTACAAAATCATCGGCTTTTTCCAAAAAGGGGTTCCTGTCCCCAGGGGTCCCCTACCGAATATGTGCCAATTCTGAGAGTTCACATTCATCTGTAGGAAAAACGTGGCCCATGTGTCAAGTTTTGTGAAAATCGGTTGCGAACTCCAGATGTTAGGACGTTTTGTTGCATTGCACTGCAGTGCTTCAATTTTAATTGAAAAATGAAAATGAAACGTACTGTAGAAGGTAACCGTTTATTAACCTGCATTTTCAAACTTGCATATCATCGACATTGCTATTTCACTGTTAATAAACAACGCTTTTCACGCCGCTCCACTTCTCATTGTACGCCGTCCAGCCCCAAGTGCATATTTCTATTTTTTTCCCGAAACTGCTTCTTTGTAATAAACTTTCAATAATATTTTTCAAATTATTGGTACTGTATGTTAACAGCGAAAGAACGTTGATGAGTTTAAAAATTTGTATGAATTGTAATCCACTTCTCATTGTAGCCGTCCAGCCCCAAGTGCATATTTTTTTCATGAAACGCCCATTTCACAAATATATATTAGATTTACTTTTGCAATTTTAATAACCTCTGTCATTTTCGTTTTCAATTTTATTTACATCATTCTTAAACTCCGGAGCAGGAAATCATTCTGTTATTCTAAATAGAATATTAGTCTAACGACTCCATTTATACCATACACTTGGTCTTGTCTTTGCATGAAATTGTTCTTCTCGGTCTCCATAACGACGTATTATCC
>OZ024741.1:206273839-206361339 GCA_964016885.1 Eledone cirrhosa
GAGACTTTGGACATCCTGCAGGACTAAAAACAAAACCTGTCAAAGGGCAAAGGAGCTCTTAAGAGTCAATGGCCATCCAAAATCACCGGGAGAGATGACCCCTTAGCCTTTGCCAAGGCAGAATTCTAGGAGAAGGAAAATTCTGATATAACACCTGCAACCCTGATGGTATCCAATGATGTTGACTTGTTCTTCTTTTTGGTAAATATCATCTTGGTTAAGAGAGTGGGACTGGCTTTGTGCAGTGCCTTTTCTCACTATAAAAGCTTCACGGCACAGGCATTGCTTTATATCTGGCGATCTCTCTGCACTTGTCGTCACATGGTGCCATGGGCCCAGCACTATGTGTCAATAATTGTCACAAGTGTAGTGTTTGTACCAGAGTTTTCAAGTCGCTGGCTGGACTAAAAAGTCACACTTGTTTAGCGCATCGGCAGGGGTTCTCCTACACGGATATAAAGTAGTGGCCGTATTCGAAAACGAGTTGGCAGCCACCATGTATGTATTTATGTATGTATGTATGTATGTATGTATGTATGTATGTATGTATGTATGTATGTATGTATGTTTTTCTGGCTTTTATATTTTATAAAGTTTCACCAACAGAGACAGAGTCGGTTTCTAACAGAGAAACTAGCCCATTTCATTGGAATTGAGACAACATCAATTAGATAAATACATAGGATTATCTGTATGTGTTTATGTGTTTGTATAGGTATTGATTTTATTGTATGTGTGGATCTGTATGTTATGGGTTACATGTGTACACGTGCTCATATTTCTGTATCTATACATGTGTTTTATGCAGTTATTACATGTTGAATTTCTGAAATGTATTGTTAGAGTACTATTAAATATATTGTTAGAGTACTATTAATGGACTGTACTTGTAAATTTCTAACTAGCTGTGTTCTTTCAGGTTATGTGAAGAATAGCTTCTTAAGATTTGTACTGAGGCAATTAGTAACATATCCAAGTTCCCCAATGGTCACATGTACACATCTAAATAGAGTTAGGGTGGAGTATCTGCAGATTCCTCATTCCTTTTCACGAATCTTTAGCATTATATTGACATCTGGGCTGCTGACTTCCATTACTGTACATGCCTTTTCGTCTCTGTTCCATATCACTATATCCAGTCTGTTATATTTGTAATTTATTGGGTTTTTGTCTGGGATATTCCATCAGTATTCTTTCATATTATGTATGCGCATGCCATCCGCATCACTAACTTTTTATATATTTATTGTCAGGACTGTACATTGTACGGATTGCATTGTATAATGTTTTGGCCACTACCTCATGCCTCACAGGCAGATAATATCGTCATGTTACCAGTGTGGGATATGATGCGAAACTCAAATGCTCTGTTTCAGGTAGAGGCAGTCTATGTCGCTGTTTATGTGGAAATTTCTGGTGCCGGTTAGAACTTTCCGGGTTTTAACATCAATTGTTTCGGATCTCATTTAGCGTTCAATCAAGTATTCCAAATGTCGGTTTCAGCACAGACAACAAAATCATTATAGGCTATTCATTTATTTTGTGCAGAGAGTTCCGAATATCATCATAGGATATATTTTCACCTATCTCTAAGTATTTTAGTAGTCTTTGTCAGATACCGGTGAAACAGTCAGGCCATTGATAAAGATGTTAGATTGGTCTATAGATTTTCCTCGCTTTTCAATCATATAGGAAAATATATTCTGATCAAACTCCATTCTTATATCTCTCGAACACATCCTTACTAGGTCAAAACTTTTCTTCATACCATTTATATTCTTGGAAAAAAGGTGTGCGTTAGGTTTGTGTTTCTTGCCTCCTGTGAACCAACTACGTATCCTTCATATTGCTTCAGCGTAAAGCGAAAGGTGTTTACTGTATAGATAGTATCACATAGTATCACAAAGAGAAACGGTCTCCTTGAAATACACTCTTGCCATACTCTATTTTATGAGTGACAATACCGTCCTTCTTCTCTGTACTTAACTTGAAGAAGGTAGGTTCTCTATGGCTCTGATTATGGATTCGAGTACTTTAGCGAGTTGAAGGGCGTTAAGCATCCAAGAATTAAATGCCTTTCTGTAATCCAGTCACATTGTAGCCAAGTTTCTCCTATGGTGGCGCACCTCTGACATTGTGGTTTTGTTAATTAGGGGTTGCACAGCACAACCCAAATTCCTTTTCTTCCAGCTGCATGTTCATCTGTGATGATATAGTTATTTTCAACGTGATCCTGTTAACATTTCTATTATCACCAAGACAATGCTTACAGCCGTTGTTAGGGCATATAGACAATTATTAATGGGCTAACGTTTGGCGACCTTAATGTTTCGTAAATATTCACCTCCAAATACGTCGATAGTACTCAGAACGTCTTTATTTTTTTTTTTTTTTTTTAATTAATATTGTTATATGTCTTTTTTCGAGAGAAATTTCATACATACATTAATCTCTTTTTGGAAAGTTTGACCAAAGATATATATTAACTATTTATACTCTTAAATTTCCAACTAATTGTAGATTTGACGGTATTTTAATGTTGATGGTTAATAGGACTGCGAAGTACAACAGTCGAGGTAAAGTCAGTTATGACATGTGATTTATATATGTCACCGGCAGGGGTATTTCAAAACTTTATGGATTCCAGAACACTTTCTCTTGTACCAACTGATGTTGAATTTTCTGTGGTTCGAGTCGAGAGGGAAATCAGAAAAATTATCTTTCAATCCTGGCTGACAAAGACCAACGGCCATGAGGGCACGAATTAGAGGTGTCGTCAATGGTCTGTCCTCGAAAAACAAAACATAGAGCAAAAGTCCAGGAAATGTCGCAAATACCAAATTGTTCTAAAATCTGACTAATGATAAACAGTAACAACATAAATAAAAATATTATATATATTTTTTCTATATATACACACAATATATAGATATATATATTTGTGTGTAAATACTCATGCATAATTATACTTTTAATTAAATATTAGGTTAAAAACCTGAGTATCGAGAATAACATAAGCATGTATTACAACATTTCAAACAAATAGAATAATATAGAATTTAGATATCAAATCATATATTTATATTTACAAATCAAAGAATATAATAATCGGTTTTTAATGAGATCCCTGTGATTGATGCAAGGCTACTAATTTGTCAATGTTTGGTGTGAAAGCCATTAGAGAGAGTCGTAGATCACCTCTTCTTTGTATATCAAGGCGATTTTGACTTTTTGAAAGCAGATGCATCACCTGACTGAAACCTGACTCAACTAAATAAGATGTGGGGAAAGCAAGTAAAAAAAATTTAACGTTTTTATTCGACGGAATATTGTCTACACTTTTTTTTAGATGCAGTTGCCATTTTATCCGAAATATTATATTTTTTAAATAAACAAGAGATTGGTCTTAACTTCTAGTCTTATTAGAGATTAAGCGTTTTCTTTACGTTGTTGTAGTTAAGGATTCGTAATTACATGTGTAATAAGTTATGTGTTTAGAATTATAGCCTAGGGGGCCCATCTAGACCGACAGGAAAGCCAGCCCCCCCACCCCGTTAGTTACGCCATTGGTCTGATCTAGGAGACTTCTCACTTAGTGATGTTAATGTTATTCTTATGTTGGATAAACATTGTTTCCTAACGTAATCGTTTGGCTGTAAAATAATTTAGCTCTGTGTGAAATTCGGCTCAATGTAGCATCATTTTGTTCATATAGGCAACAGAGTGATTCTTTATTTGCCATTTTATAACAAATAAATATATCGTTATTGAGTTCGCAACTCCAAGAGAAATGCAATTTATCTATTTGGTAATTCTGTTTACCTTTCTCGTTGTTGTTTTTCTTGGACTCCTTACTAGTGAAGTTGATGTTGATAACGTGTCCATATAAAGTGAAGTAAATCTTTAGACAAGTATGTCTATAATTTCGAATAAAAGGTGTCATCAGAAGAATATCCAGTTATTTAACAAGGCTGGTAGTCGTAGCATTGGAGAGTATTGAAGTTAAATTTAATGATTAGTCTACCACGCCATACGTGTGGCTGCTCGTGGTGTATGTATGTATCTAGTTCATTTGTCCGTTTTCTTCCCTTTGCAAAATTTGAATTTTAGCCATGTTATATTGAGATGTAAGTAAATGTAAAATGTAAAATATAAATAAGGATTGCTCTGGCAAAATATACGAAAATATATTCAAATTTTGCAAAGAGAAGAAAACGGACAAATGAACTAGATACATCTCACTGCCCCCCCCCCACCACAAACTCTAATAATAATAATAATAATGTTTCTGCTTTTGGCACGGAGCCAGCGATTGTTCCAGCGCATTACTGGTGCTCTCTTTTGTTGACACCGTGGGGATGAAAGGCAAGGCTGACCTTGGCGGGATTTGAGCGCGAAGCGTGGTGGACCATAGCTCTATGCTGTAAAGCAATTATAATAATACTGAACGGTAACACGAACGGCTTCAACTATACGAACTCTTTTGAAAGTCAACAGTTGACATAATCTTGTAATCTTGTATCAGTAATGACGGTAATATATATATATATATATATATATATATATATATATATATATATATATATAGTTGTAATAAAATGAAAACGAAATTTCATTTCTCACTCTTAGTACGGCACTTACTTAAATGTAAGTATGTATGTATACGTACATACATATATGTATACAGACGTACAGTAGCATGCATATATATATATATATATATATATATATATATATATATATATATATATATATACATACAGGTACACATACATATATGTACGTATCAGTTTAGCGGACGCTTATTATAGCGCCCGCTTTGTTCGTTTGTAAACAAACTGAACAGCCTGAATTTATGCCGTACGGTGTTAAGGCAACCACGTCACCTTTTTGTTCAACACTGACACAGGAACGATGTACTAGTTTCAAGCTTGTTAGCTATCATCAGCATCGTATACCCTTCTGCCAGATGGTTGAACGTTCGAAAGTATATACTTTCCTTATGAAAATTAACGGCTGAGCAGCCTAATTTGCATATCGAGTGAGTCCGGCCAGGCGTACCGAGAACGACAAGTTGTAATAAAATGAAAACGAAATTTCATTTCTCACTCTTAGTACGGCACTTACTTAAATGTAAGTATGTATGTATACGTACATACATATATGTATACAGACGTACAGTAGCATGCTAAACTGATACGTACATATATGTATGTGTACCTGTATGTATATATATATATATATATATATATATATATATATATATATATGCATGCTACTGTACGTCTGTATACATATATGTATGTACGTATACATACATACTTACATTTATATATATATATATATATATATGTGTGTGTGTGTGTAAGTGAGTAGCGTGTGTGTGTTTGTTTGAATGTATGAGTGTTGGTGTGTGCGCGCGTATGTATGTGTGTGTGTGCGCGTGTGTGTATGTCGTACGTATAAGTGTCAATAAGTGAGTTTTTTTTATGCGCTGGGACATAGAAATAGTCGGCCTGAATACCCGATCGCGCATTTAAACCACTGGGAGTGAAGAACCCCTAGCCCTTGTCAGGGCATTCTTCTATGAGAAGGCATCTCAGGAAACTGGGTTAACTCCGACATAAACCCTGCGGCTCAGTAGTTACCGGTGATGTTGATCTTTTCTTCTTTTCGGATTGTAGTTACTGTCGCTCAGAGAGTGGGATTGGCTCAGTGCACAGTCTTTCCTCACTTTAAAAATATTCATCACGCACAGGCATTGCACGATTGCATTCCAAAAATCCCTGGCCTGGCAGTGCTACCGGGGAGTGCTGCCGGTTCGAGATAAGCTCTACAGCCACGGAAGTGCCGTCAGCCGAGCCTGTCCGAGATGCGCGCAGAGCGACGAAACCGTCGTGCACGCACTCGTTCAGGCACGCCCGAGCATTGCTGACTTGTGGAGCTATGTCGAACAGTTGCTGTCACGTGTGGGACTGATCCCGTTGTCGACTGAGTCCATTGTGCAGATGGTCTCGCCGTCTTCCTTAAGTTTTCATCTGCCTGGTGGCCATGGCGAAAGAGATTGTGTGGTGGACAAGGTTGAAAGTGTTAAAGACAGACACTTTCCTCTTCGGCGAATCCCTAATTAACTTTTTCAAGTTTCACTTGAAGAGGAAAATCAGGGTGAAGAGGCAAGTGGTGCCTTCTAGAAAGTTTGTTGAAAGGTGGGTGAATGTAGCGAGAATGGTCCGAGTGAATGGGACCGCTCTGAATATACGTCTGTAGTTTGAGAGATGGAAAAATTGAGAGAGGGCGCTTGCCCTGGTGGTCAGGGTGGCCGTGGTCTTTTATGTGGTTTTCGCCACGAGTAACCCTCGGAGTAATTTTTCATTGTTTCAAGTTTCATTTTTATTGTTTATATATATATATGTTTCTATGTCTTTTTTTTTCCTTTTCTTATATAAATAATAAAAATATTTACACGCACAAAACCCACATCGTATCG
This sequence comes from Eledone cirrhosa, assembly GCA_964016885.1. NCBI lineage: Eukaryota > Metazoa > Mollusca > Cephalopoda > Octopoda > Eledonidae > Eledone > Eledone cirrhosa. Next base: position 206,280,327 of record OZ024741.1, read on the forward strand.
TCCTGTACCGTCCTGTGCCGTCTGTAATGTTTTTCTTGATCTCAGCCCTTGTGGCTAATAAAGAAATCATTAATTAATAATTATTAATAGTGTATTATTATTATTATTATTATTATTGTTCTTTGAGTCTCAGTCATGGATGTTATTTAAGGACGTATTCAGGACGTATCGGAGGGTTCTTGGTGTTCCCAGCAAGCATGCCTTTTGAAGCGTTCCAAAAAGCATGAAGGGTCCAATTTTCTTTAACCATCCCTGGAAACTTTTTGAGATAGTACCTAGTGCGCCTATGACAATCGGGACCACTTTGACTTCATGGCAGTTCCAAATCCTTTTTACCTCCCACTTTAAGTTCTGGTATCGGTTAATTTTCTCCCTCTCCTTCTCTTGCACTCTCGTGTCGAATGGGCAGGCCACATCCACAATCAGGCACTATCTTTTTTCTTTGTCCACAACCACCAGGTCAGGTCTATTGTGTTCCAGTTTCCTGTCTGTCTGTATCCTAAAATCCCACAGCACCTTCACCTGATCGTTTTCTATCACCAACTCTGGCTTATGCTCATACCACTTCTCAGAATGTGGTAAATTGTTTACTTTGCAAAGGTGCCAGTGGATCACCCTGTCCATCACATCATGTCTGCAGCCCTTATAGTGAGTCTGGGCTAGGTGTTTACACTCGGATACAATGTGAGCCACAGTCTCCCCTCTCTCTCCACAGATCCTGCTCAGTGGGCTAGCCTCTTCCTTGTAAATATGGTGTTTCAACCACTTCGTTTTGAGGGCCTGCTCTTGCACAGCCATTAACATTCCTTCTGTAGCCTTTTTAAGGTCTCCTCTTTTCAACCAGTTCCATGTCTGTGGATCTCTGAATTCAGTTTTCTCAAAGAATGTACTATGAAGGGATTTTTCCTGAAGGCTGCTCTTTCTCCTTGTTGTTATTTCCTCCTTGGACATCTCCTGGTCTATTGTCTTCTCCTTCAGTACAGTTCTGGGCATTGGCTCCTTACTATCAGTCACGTATTTGTGTAGGTTGTTTTTCTCCATCTGAACACAGTCCTCTATACTGATAAGACCTCTTCCACCTTCAGATCTCCTTAAGTAGAGTCTATCGACTTCACTCCTCTTGTGGAGCATGTTGTAGATAGTCAATAGCTTCCTAGTCTTCCTATCCCTTTCTTTTTGTTCAGCAACATTCGCACTGTACCTAATAATAGACACAGCTTATTATTATTATTATTATTTGCATTTATCTTGCTTTATGTTCATACGAGTTATCACCAAGTCACAACCAGTGACCTCAAGAGACAACAAGGTCCGCCATGTTCAAGAAAGAACATACATATTCACACATGCATCCTTAGTGTTTAGACTTGTGATGTACTTATATTGACAGGATCTTCCTTAGTATATGGGCAGTTCCCATTAGTACTATCTTTTGTATTTCTCCTATACGCGGGTTTCCTGGGATTTGCGATAAGTAGTCGTTAGACCCCTTAGGTATCATTCCCAGAGCGCCTACAACCACTGGTATTGTTTTAGTTCTCAATTTCCACATTTTTCCAATTTCTATCTCCAGGTCCTTATACTTGCTTAATTTTTCAAATGTTTTTATAGATACATTCTTGTCTATTGGAACAGACATATCAATTAGCAGGCATACCCTCCTTTGAAAGTCCTTCAATATTATATCAGGTCTATTTGCATCTATTTTTCGGTCTGTTTGGATGCTAAAGTTCCACAAGATTGAGATGTGATCTTTTTCAAGGTGGTTGATGCTCCCACTAATTCTTTTGATGGGGCAGGTCAAAATGCGTACACATTATCCAATGTATGTATTGTGCAGCTCTGTCATGCCTGTTTAGGTATTCGGTTGGAACTATAGGACTGCACATTGAAATTATATGGTCAATGGTCTCTGGTTGTTTTTTGCATACACGGCATAATGGGCTGCACCCATTTTTTATTATGTTGGCTTGGTAATTTTTTGTTGGCAGACACTGATCTTGTGCCGATATAATCAGTCCTTCAGTCTCCGATTTCAGTCCAGAGGATGCCAACCACTGATGGGTTAAAGTTTTGTCAACATCAGGATTGTTAGCTCGCTCTGGGTATTTTCCATACAGAGGCTTTTCTTGCCATTTCTTAGCCAGTTTCTGTAGCAGTTCTTTCTTTGCAGTTACTTTTACCTGCTTTGCTTTTTCTGTGTTTTCCATTTCAGCAGTAAATGGGACTTCTGAAATTTGTAGTCCATTACTGTATCTTTGTGCATCTTTTGTAATGGAATATGATCTTTTGGTGCTTTCGTGTTTCAAAACGAGTTTGATCATCCAATCATGTGATTCCCTTAGATATGTGGATAATCCAATTGTTGCAGTTTTCAACGCAATGTCTAACTGGATTAACCCACGTCCTCCTTCTTTCCTAGGGAGATATATTCTATCTATGTCTGCCTTAGGGTGATGCATTCTGTGCATGGTTAAGAATTTTCGGATTTTTGTATCGAGCCTACGGATCTCTGTGCTTGACCAGTTGATGACATTGTAACTGTAGGTTACTACTGGTATGGCAAGCGTGTTTATGGCATCGATCCTATTCCTTGCATTCAATTCCGTTCTTAAGATTGCTCTGACTCTGCGGTAACATTCCTTCCTTATCCTTTCCCTCATTGTCGAGTGCTTGATTCCGTCTCCTTCACAAACACCTAGATATTTGTAAGTTTTTTCTTGATCAAGCTCTCTTATCACGTTCCCCCGATCAAGATTAATGTCTGAACTCTTCAGCAGCTTTCCTCTGGTGAACGTTGCTTTGGCGCATTTATCCAGTCCAAACTCCATTTTAATGTCATCACTGAACTGCTTCACAGTGGATAATAGCCCTTGCAATTGTTCATCTTTTTTTGCAAATAGTTTCAGGTCATCCATGTAGAACAGGTGATTAATGGTTTTGTCATAGACTCTATATCCATGTTTTGTTTCATTGAGCATTTTACTTAATGGTATAAGTGCGATGCAGAATAAAAGCGGTGATAAAGAGTCACCCTGAAAAATTCCACAATTAATATTAACTTCTCCAGCTTCCAGTGATTTTGTTTCACTATTCAAAAGGAGTGTCGTTCTCCATGTCTTCATACTGAATGACAAAAACCTCCTGACAACGGGGGATATTTTGAAAATCTCTAAACATTTTTCAATCCAACTGTGTGGCAAACTATCGAATGCTTTTTTATAATCTATCCAAGCAATCGATAGATTTTTGTGTCTATTATGACAATCTTCCAGTATCATTTTGTTAACCAGAAGCTGATCCTTACAGCCATATGAGCCTCGTTTACACCCTTTCTGCTCAATGGGAAATAGGTCATTTGTTATCAGGTGGTCATATGTGTATTCAGTTAGGACTGATGTTAAAATTTTATACATTGTGGTCAAGCAGGTTATCGGTCTGTAATTTTTGGGATTGTTTGTCTCATCATTCTTCGGTAGCAGGAATGTAATGCCGTTAACTAGCCATGATGGTATCTTTTCTGGCTCCTTAACTATTTCATTGTAAAGTTGGGCTAACAGCTCATGAGACTCTGTGAAGGCATTTATCCAAAAGTTTTGTATTTTGTCTTTTCCTGGGGATTTCCATTTGTTGGTTTTTCTTAGAGCCAAGCGCAACTGTTCAACTGTTATATTTTCCCATGTTTGTTCTTCAAGGTGAGCTGTTTCTTTCTTTTGTCTGTCTATCCATGGGGCATGTATGTTATGAACTTTTTCTTCGGCCCAGATCTTTTCCCAGAATTCTTGCACTTCCTCCTTGGGTGGTATTGATTTAGCAGATATTGTTGACTTACCAATTTTTCTGTAGAAGTTTCTTTGGTTGTTTTTGAACATATTATTGTCCTTATAGAATCTCGATCGTTTTTCAAAGCGCCTTATACGAGCAGCTTTGGCCGACACTTTTTGCTTGATTGTTTCTATCAGCATGTCTATGTCACATGTTGATCTTATACTGTACTTTTTTTTCAATTTTCTAAGTTTAGTTTGTTTAACATGTTCACCTACTTTATAGTTTGTTAAAATTTCTATGTCAGATCGGAGAAGGTTTATTTGGCGATTGATGTTATCTTGCCAAGTAGATTTCTTGTGGGAATTCCTTTGTTTTTTCATCTTCACTCCACATAAGTGAGTGGTGACTTTAGCCGATGCATAATAGAGATGATTTAAGTCAGTAATGTTTAGTTTGTTTGTGATGATAATGTTTTTGAGAATTATGTTAGTCTTGTGTATTATCTTTTGGTTCTGTTTGGAGTTCTGGATCTTAGGGAGGGTGTTTCGTTGCCCCATGTCAGATTCTTTCATTTTCATCCATTCGATCATAATTTCATCCTTCAAGTTGGCAAGTTCATTCTCATTCATTTCTTTATCATTTACGATCTCATTATTTTCATTTGGAATTTCATCCTGAGCATGCACTCCCTCCACTTTTTCGCTCCTTTCTTTAATTTGTTCTGTTGCCAGTGATTCCGCCCCAACCCTGGGATTCGAAGTGTTACAGTTTACCTCGTTTTCACTGACAAATGCTTCATTTTCCCTTCGCTGACTTTGTGCTACTAGCTTGATCTGATCAATTTCTATATCATTTTTTTCTTACAATATTTCTTCGTATATTGGCTAGTTTGTTACTGTCAATATAGCCTCTGTTTTCAGGATGTTTCTTTTTCCAGTTGATATATGTCTGTTCTGTATTCGATGTATTTGATGGGTAGTACATGGCAGTGTAGAAAGCCTCAAGGACTTCTTTATTATCTTCCCTTGACCATTTTTCTCTCTTTTTCTTTGGATTTCTTGGTGGTGAGCATGGAGGGCCAACAGTAGGAGTATTCCGGTTATGGGAGGTCTCCAGCTCCGAAGTGATGGGAAGGTTTGAACCATTAGCTGATTTTTCGACCCCAGTCTGGTTCCTCTCTGAGCAACGCGGCCCTTTTTTACCCGGGTGACGGCCGATCCGGTATGAGATTTTATCATTAGACATTTACTTTATTTTTTCGCGTTTTATCCTTATCCGCCAAGGGGGTAATCATTTCGTGTTACCACTTCTAGAACGAGTGTCAACCAAGACTAGAGGGGTCGTTCTCCCCTAGAGATACGGCTATTCCCCGCCGGCCGCCATCCCGGTATTTCTTGGTCACGGGGTTTTCTTTTTGTTTTGTTTTTTTAAATTGTTATTATCATGAGTGGTTCCTTAATGTGAGCATTGCGTGGCTTAAGAATGAAATTATTAATAATTGTCTCCACTCTAGGCACAAGGCCAGCAATCACCCAGTGCATTACAATAATATAATATACTTTTTATTGTAGTTGGCTGTTATTTTTGTTGGCTATGTCGGTGGTGGCATAACTCTGCAAAACGCAGAGTTCAAGATTTTGGTCAAGGTGCAAGCAAAGAGGTTGGAGCTTGTCGTTGGTGGTCTGATGGGAGAGGCGCAGACATGCGCCATTTCTGACATATCCATCCACGACAACCTCCACCTCATGCGATACATCGTAGAGAGGGTAGCTAGGGAACCTGGCTCGGGTGGGTCCTTGATCAATTTAGATCAGTCGAAAGCTTTCGATAGGGTCGACCATCGTTACCTAGCGGCAGTCCTGAAGGCAGCTGGCATTGGGCTCGTCTTCAGAGGCTGGATCGCAGCCATGCACAACGACATCTGCTCTGTGGTGAGAGTGAACGGTCACCTTTCAGAAACGTTCAACATCATGCGCTCGGTCTGCCAAGGATGTCCCCTCTCGTCCCTCTTGTACGTATTGACTCTCGAGCCATTACTGCACAAACTGAAGCCGTTGAGGGGGCTCCCGCGCGAACTAGGATGCGGAAGATCCGTGTCAGCATATGCGGACGATGTCACCGTAGTGGTGTCGAACGCCAAACACATCGAGGCGATCGGCACTAAACTAAGAGAATATGAAGCGGTGACAGGAGCAATGATCAACCAGGAAAAGTCAGTGGGCCTGCAGCTCGGCACCTGGAGAGGCAGGTCCATGCCGTCAAACAGTGTCGTCGGGCGCTGGACGGACGGACCGGTTAAATTGCTAGGGGTCTGGTTCGGTCCGGACCTCCAGACGGACAAAAACTGGGACAAGATGACGAGCAGGGTGGCTTCTCTCACCCAGAAATGGGCGGAGAGGAAGCTATCCCTGAAAGGTCGAGCGGAGGTGGCTAACGCGTTCCTCGCGTCCGTCATCTACTTTATTTTATCGACCCCGTAAACAAGTTAAAGAATTCGACGCTATGCAAATCATCCATCGTAGGTGTGGGATCTTGTGGTTGGTGCAGGGATAGCGTTAAATATGCATTTAAAATACAACAGAAAGCCGCACTCGAAATATCCCTTTAATGTTGCAAAAATCGCAATACTTGCTTCTATGGCCTGGTTACATCATGGCGTAACCAGACCATAGAAACAAGTATTGAGATTTTGTAACATTAAAGGAGTATTTCGAGTACGGCTTTCTATTGTCATTCATATATATATATATACATATATGTGTGTGTGTGTGTATTTGGGATGGAAACTCATGTATATATATAGAGCCACCTTTTTAACATAAAAACAGTCTTGGCGCAAAATCAATTTTTTACATTCACATGACCTCTACCGACCAATCAAAATTGTTTTGACCACAAGAATTTTTGCAACACCAAAGTAACGCTGGAGCCACTTTTTTAACATAAAAACAGGTAGAATTCCCAAAACTAATCAGATCAGAGCAAACAGCACGGACACTCTATCTCAAAATTATTTTTGAAAAGTATTTAGAAATGCGCAACCGGTAAAAACTTAAAAACTTAAAACCACAACTGAATACTAACCCATACAATCACTAATACTCTTTTATTCCTAATTAAAACAATTTTTCAACTGTGAACAATTTGTCAGCATTTTCTATTCCGTTTACCAATATATATATATATATATATATATATATATATATATATATATATATATATATATATATATATATATATATATAAATATATATATATATATATATATATATATATATATATATATATATATATATATATATATATATACATACATACACATACATATCTATATATATAAAACTAAAGATGTCTGTCTGTGTGTGTGTGAGTTTGAACTCCTAAAACTAGAGAAGCACCCAACCGACTGTTTTCTAACTTTACACATATAATACTTGTTTCAGGAAATGTTCTGAGCAAAACAAATTTCAAATTTTCAATGCCCTAGGGACGGCATTAGGCGATTTAGCGATCTCTCTCTATAATTCTTAGTCGTTCTCTTTTTATATAGATGCATACATATAACGTCGCGCCCTTATAATATCTGTCTGTGTGTCTGGCTGTCTGCATTACGTCACTTCCCTGAGGATGTCTGTGTGTGTGTGTGTCTGTGAGTTTGAATCCCTAAAACACTCGAAGTACCCAACCGATTTTTTTCAAACTTTACATGTTTACTTATGTTTCAGGGAGTGTTATCCATATAAAAAATTCAACTCTTTGATCCCTTAGGACCCGCATTAGTTGAAAAACTGCGTTTTTTCAGGTTTTAGGGTTTTTTTGAAATTGTAACTATATATTAGTCAGTCTCTTCTTCATGCCGTGAGCAAAGAAAATCCAACTTTTCATTAGGTGAAAAACTTCATTTTTTTTTCAGGCGTTTAGGTTTTTTTTTGAGACATTACGTCTAGCCGATTTTCCCGAAATTTCAAGGCATATTATGCACATAAAAAAAATTCATTTTCTTGATCCCGCATTAGGTGAAAACTTGCAGTTTTCCTGCTTCATCGAGGAAAATCTTAAAGATTAGAGTATTCGGTTTATTTTCTTTACATATTTTCCAGGCATGCAGTTTTTCCACGATTAAGTCTGTTGGCGGCCCGCGTTTCAAAATACCTTATCCCGTGCAACGCCGGGTACCACTGCTAGAATATATATATATATATATATATATATATATATATATATATATGCATATACAGATGCGTTTCCATGCCGAAATTTCAAATAAATCCTCTCTTTTTACTTCACTCATGACTGAATAATTCTGACCGTAATGTAACAGCATGACTTAGGAATTCCATTGTCTGGATATGTATGTGTATATGTGTGCGTGTGATTGCGTATTATGCTTGATGATGATGAGTATATAGGATATGTGTATTTATATATAAGTGTATGTGTATGCTGTATGTGTATGTGTATTTGTGTATGTGAGTGTATGTGAGTGTATGTGTGTATGTATATATGAATTCTTGAATAAATATAAAAACATGCAGACCATTTGCCCAGTCACAAATCTTAAAATGCTATTTCCTCTTTCATTTCTATACTGCTTCACCACTACCTTCCTCACTACCTTCCCTATTCATAAATATGCATGTTTTTAATATGTGTGCCTGTATCTGATTTTGTATATGTGCCTCTACGTTTGCATGCGGAAGTCATTGTATGTATGTATAAACGTATGTGTGTATGAATATATGTGTGTGTATAAATTTTAAAGTTACATCTGAAGTTATGTATAAATATACAAACACGCATACACACACACGCAAACACACACACAAAAGCATGCGCACCCACAAAGTCACACATTTACAATCACACACACACACACACACATATATATATATACTTTAAATTTATACCTAATTGTGTATGGTTGACGGTATATTTGGTCAGTTTCTACATGCTGTTGAAATGTTGGGTAAATACTCTATTGTGGTCAACCACGAAGAGGCTGCTTTCGGTTATTTATCTAATATCACAGGAGCCTTTATTCTTATAGCCTGGTCTAATTGATTTTTTGTATGGTTAATTATGCTAACTGGGAGAGGAAATTGTATATATTTTATCTAATAATTCTAAGGACATAATTTATGATATATATATATGCATGTATATATATATATATATATATATATATATATATATATATATATATATATATATATATATATATATATATATATACATATATATATATGCGTGAGTGTGTGCCGAGAAAGAGAAAGAGAACGAGAATGAGAGAGAGAAAGAGAGAAAGAAAGAGAGAGAGACATTCCTAAAGGAAACTCAGAAGTTAGTTGATATATTTTTGTAGAAAAAAACAATCGCGTTTTCTGTTGAAATAAAATTTATTATTTATTATTGAGAATTTTATATGAAAATATATAGGTAAACGGAATACAATTTTGAACACTGATTTGTAATTAACTTGTAGGTCTTGCAGATTTGAATCATAATGTTAATAATTGTTTCTACTTTTGGCAAAATGCCAGCAATTACCCAGTTCATTACTGGTACTTTATTTTATCGACCCGTTAAGGATGAAAGGCAAAGTTAACCTCGACGGGATTTGAACTCAAACCGTAAAGGGACGTAACTATGCTGGAAAGCATGGCATCCGACCCTCTACCGATAATGCCAATTCACCGTCCAATGTAAATAATATCTTGTTTTTGTAATATGTTAATGCGTATCATTGTGGTTAAGTGTGACAAATAAATATTTCGTGATCGAAAAAATATTTCACTCAATTTTTACGACATTGCTCAAATCAGGAGATTGAACCAATTGAAACAATGTTAAAATTTCCTTAGTTGAGAATAACCAGTTGTTGTTTAACCCGGGTGGCTTAATAGTTAAGGTGTTCAGTTCATGATCGTAAATGAGTGAGTTAAATTTCCAGTGGCGCTGCTCAGTGTCCTTGAGCAAGACACTTTATTTTACATTTTTCCAGTCTACTTAGTTGGCTCAAATTAGTCGTATTTGTACTTCAAAACACCAATCATATTAGACTGAATCTGTCTGACAACTCAGTTAAGAGTGCATGTGTCTATGAAGTGCTCAGCCACTTGGACGTTAATTTAATGTTTCCTATTCAAACGACTGGAACAATCGCCGTCGGAACCAACTGAGTTCCTAAACAAACACACAAACACGCACGCACGCACACACACACACACACACACACACACACACACACACACACACACACACACACACACACACACACACACATAAATATATATATATATAAAAACACACACGCTCATCCACACATATATAAAAACACACGCTCATCCACACACATACCCACAACCACTCATGCATATATGTTACCTTCCCGATTTGTGGTACATTGTCGGTTAAATGGACTGTCTTGTTTGAGGGATTATAATTTACTTGTTCCCCACGTGATTTGACTGAGGCTTATAATGGAGGGTTAAAGCGATTCTAGTACAAGCCTGATACTACTATGTTTTACGACGCTAGAAGGATGAATATGAATATATTAATGTTCCCAAAGGGAATAGAATAGTAGGTGCTTTTTTTTACTATTCCAATAACTCTTACATGATTTAATTGTCTTTATAAATTTTTGTTCCTGTGTTACTGTATTAATGATCACCAGAACCAGTTGCAAAGCAATTGGTAACTATCTCGGGGCACTTAGTTTTGTTATTAATATTCTGCGATCGATAACACGAGTACTAGACAAGTGCTGAGGCTCTTTTAATTAACTGGTACATTTCTGAAAATTTATAGCCATATACCAAACTAAAGATCAATATAATTTAGTGCTACTTTCATTATAAAGAATGAAAAGACGAACACCTTTTTCTGGTGGGGCAAATCTAAACCTTGAGGCCACTATCTCGTATGTTCTCATCAGTCGTGGTGTGATTCTATTGAATTTTATATTTAATATCCTCACATATCTGTGACAAGTGAGAGGGAAGCAAATCTAACACATACGAGTAGATAACCTTTGCAACAATTTGGGGATCCTTTTCGTCAAACATTACAAGTAATTACTTTCTGTCAGTCACATATGTTCCTAGTGATAAATTTGTCTTTCCACTAACATTTACAATGACAATTTAGTGGTGTCTGCACACCGATATTAACATTTTATAAACTATTCAGACCGTCTTTAGATTATAAATAAATAAATAAATAAATAAATAAATCTATCTATCTATCTATCTATCTATCTATCTATCTATCTATCTATCTATCTATCTATCTATCTATCTATCTATCTATCTATCTATCTATCTATCTCTATATATATATATATATATAGAGAGAGAGAGAGAGAAAGAGAGAGAGAACAAAAACAAAGAGCGCTTACATCATCAATTAATCTTTATTTGCTGACAGTGTTTCGTTCTTGCATAATTGCAGAACTCATCAGAGCGTTATAAAGAGGAATGAGATCAATAGTATAAACTCTACCGACCTATATCACAAGAACGATCCATATGTAGCACAGAGGACAAAGAAGAGTGGGGTGCTTGGACGACGCGTCAACGCGAGAAGCCGATACACATAAGACCTAAATCAGTTACAATAATTAAAGAAAAATAAGGAAAATTAAGGACAAATAAAAGATAAGGAAATTAAAGATAAGAGATAAAACGTAAAGGATAGAGTCTAGAAGTAAGGATAAAATAAAGATAACAATAAAGTGATGATAATATAAGGAAATATAAAAAAATAATAACAAATAATAAAAATAAAAGCAAAAATAAAAAATAGAATAAAAAATACACACACACACGCAAACGTTATGTTCTACTGATATATATATGATTGCTTTCATCTGCCTCCGCTACACTTTGCTTTAGCGATCTGTATGTTCTGTGAACCACACAGATAAATTGCATTTGAACGCCACCTATAACACTTGTTGCCATACTGTGATGGATACATGGAATTCCACCATATGATCGCTTCATCTGGCTCCCACTATATCTGACTCTGCTTACATTCACTTTGGTTGATACCATTCTTAAACTGTCACCTCTGGAATCCTCTACTGTCTACAACCATATTTACTTGCATTTATTTGCATTGCTTATATAATGGGTTACCTTTTATGTTTCATTTTTATTTTTATTTTTATCACCTATTTTTTATTCTAATGTTTATTTTTGTTTTTATTTTTATTATTTGTTATTATTTTTTTATATTTTCTTTATTTTATTTTATCCTTACTTCAAGACTCTATCCTTTACGTTTTATCTCTTATCTTTAATTTCCTTATCTTTAATTATTGATTTAGGTCTTATGTGTATCGGCTTCTAGCGGTGACGCGTCGTCCAAGCACCCCACTCTTCTTAGTCCTCTGTGCTACATATGGATCGTTCTTGTGATATAGGTCGGTAGAGTTTATACTATTGATCTAATTCACCTTTATAGCGCTCTGATGAGTCCTGAAATTATGTTCTGTTGTCTAAACATAATATATATATATATATATATATATATATATATAATCTTATAGCTTGGTCTAATTGATTTTTTATGTGGTTAATTATGCTAATTGGGAGAGGAAATGGTGTATATATTTTATCAAATGATTCTATGGACATACTTTATGATATATATATATATATATAAATATATATATATATATGTATATATATATATATATATATATATATATGTATATATATATAATTTGAAAAGATAACAAGGATGGTTGGTTACTCCTTCATTATATGTATTGGTTGGTGACGCGCGTTTCGCCACTGATCAGCTCAAGGTTCGATCTGTATCGATCTTACCCGACTCTGTAATCTGCAACTCGACAACCATCAATATAATGCACTCTCTATAGCACCTCCACACAGAAGTGAACCTAAACATCGAGAGCTCAATCGGGTGAACCTACAGTAACTCCAAGTTACACTCCCTATATATATATATAGGGAGTGTAACTTGCTGTTGTTGTTAGATGGTGTGTAGCTAATCCTTTTTCTTATATGAATTAAATACCATCCATTATTTCTCTCCCACCTACCTCACCACCCTGAATTACCTCCCCCTGCATATTAACTCTCTAAAAACGGAAATCATATCAAACCCCAGACTACCATTTGCCTCCATCATGGATCAACTAACCACTCTTGCTATATTAACACATTTTTATCTGCTTATCTTCAAGAACTATGCCTGTAAATAATATTTTTTCTTTCACATTGCCCTATTATGTTCCACATTACGCCCCTTTTTTCTTTCTTTTCTTTTCTCACTTCATAAACCTTGTTTGTAAATAACATTATTCTTTCTTCACCATTTCCTTAACATGTTCAACACCACCATTTTACACCAATACATCATTATCATTTGATAATGCATAAAAATGCTGAAACCGGTAATAGACAATTATTAAATATATAAATAAATAAATAAATGCCATTGTTAATTAATAAATAAATTAACTAATACCATAACACTTCACACAAAGTAAAATATTTTGTTTTAATCATTTTCTAACCCAGAAAAAAGAGAAGAAAATACTTTACACACACAGACACACACATATATATATATATATATATATATATATATATATATATATATATATATATATAATACAATGTGGAGAAGGAGCACACGAGTTAGGATATATATATATATGAAAACAGGGAGAAAAGACGATTATTAGGAAGAAGAATATATTTTTTTACTTTTGTAAAAAAATATATTCTTCTTCCTAGTAATCGTCTTTTCTCCCTGTTTTCATATATATATATATCCTAACTCGTGTGCTCCTTCTCCACATTTTATTATATATATATATATATATATATATATATATATATATGTGTGTGTGTGTGTCTGTGTGTGTTATCGCACCCCCAGACTTACGTCTAATCGGTACGCTATAACTTATTGTATTCTATTTTCTCCTTGGTTACTCACTTACATTTTCCACTGTCCTCCCCTCCACTATCTGGTCTGTTTACCTGTTTTATCTCCTTCTTCCTCTTTCTTCACTACCTTTCCCCCTTTCTTCTTTTTTCTTTTCTTTGCCTCCTAGTCTTTTGATCGCTTTTAGATGTCCTGATCTCGGTTTTTCAGCTGATGAAGGATTCTTTTCTTCTTTCGTTCCGTCCATACTACCATTTTAAAATTTGTTTACTGTAACAATTGGCATATTCTATACATGATTCCTCTTAATATGAATCCTCTGTTCAGTAGAAGTGTTGCGCGAATATCAAATAATTTGAACATTCCTACAGAGAAAATTTCACCTTTCCACAAACAATCTATAAACACTAGCAAACCGCAAGGAATCAAGTCTTATGCTCTAATAATTCTTTTGAACAATTTCCCCAAAAGATGAAAAATAAAGTTGAGCTCGGTGGGATTTGAATTCAGAGTGTAGGGAGCCAGACAAATAACACCAATATTAAATCTGACACACCAACGGCTCTGCCAATTGGTCTCTTCTATGGTATAATTGTAATTAAGTTATATTATCACGCTTTCAAACATTGAGCAATACAGTTGACATGCCCAAAAGTCAGAAAAATTGACTGTGAAACAGGTGAGTGTTTGTGTCTGTGTGAAGGAGAAAAAGCGGGAAAGGCAGATTGAAATAGAATGAGAGAAATAAAGAGAAACAAAGATATTCAAATTATAAGCCCAGTCATCAATTTTACATTCATCAATTACACTACCCCTCAACTTTAAAGCTATTTCAGTTCAGCTAGTTATTGGAACTTAAGTCATTGATCATAGATGAAATATAATGGTCATTCACTGAACCGTCTATCCCAGAGATGGGGAACCTGTAGCCTTAATGTCGTATGCGATCTTCTATGCCATTCTGTGCGACCTTTTTACTTTATGTATTTGTGTCTCTTAAATCGCTTATTGCTGCGAATCTACATTCTCCTACATAACCAAAAACAAGACGCCGTAAAGATTACAAATGGGGGATGCCTATTTCGAGGTTCAGTTGAAATTTCGGATTTCCATATTGCAACCAAATATCAAAATGCTTTCCTAGAATAAGCTGTAACAATATTAGTCATTGAAAGGCAGTTAGCTTTAAAATTATATATTTTTGGTTTTTTAGATAATTAGTATAAAGTAATTAGATTTTTTACAAAATAATGTAAATTTTAATAATATATAATTATGGTTTCTTGAATATGGCCTTATTATATTACAAGTAACGTAATGCGGCCTTTCAACACGAAAAGATTCCACACCTCTGGTCTACCCATTTAAATATCAAGAAATGATATATTTTTTATAAAATAGAAAATCCTCTTTATTTTAAAGATTTTTCATCGTGCCTTACACAACTCTTCGTTCTGAGTCCAAATTTCTCTGTAGATGTTGGTGGCTAATCAATCACCTGATTACGGGATCGCCCCGTTTAGCCCACACATAGTCAGCATGGACTGGCAGACTTAGAAAAGCAGAGTTGCTGAAGCTTCTTCAAGAGCTGAGTTCATCAACATATCATTTCTGTTATGTACTAAATTGTCGAAACGCAATGTTACGAAATATAAACATAGACACAAGCCTAAATACGGACACATAAATGCTCCCCTCTCTTTCTCTCTCTCTATCTCTCTCTATGCATATATATAGTACCCCCACCCCCCCTCCCCTAGTCTTTGATAGATTTGGCGGACTCCGCCCTTTATAGCAGCTGGCTTAGACCCCGGATACTTTCCCCCTTTTTCCGACCGCTCCCACTATTCTCTGTGCCCTCTATATTTCTTAGTGGCACATGCCTTATTTTTTCGTTTCAGTATTTCTTGCTTCGCTTTTCTTCTGGGCGGGGTGGATTCTGAATTTATTTCTCCGTATTCTACCTTTATTTCGTACGAACTTTCATGTAGCTTGTTTTAGATCTTTTAGAGTTAGCATTAGTATATATTTTTCTCGGGACTCAGAATTATTATCTCGTACAAGTTCACTTTGCTGCACTGGGTCGTTGCTGGCCCGGGATGGAAACCTTTATTGTTTATTTCGTGGTAGTCTCTTTAGTATTTTGGCCCCTTTTGTTGACCCGTCACCGTATCATTTACGTACTTATACCTCTTAAAAGGGTCCTTGCCTTATTCGTCCCACCTAGTTCTCTTACTTATTTCCTTATTTATTCATTTATTTATTTTTTTACTTCTTTCTTTCTTTCTTTATTTTATTCTCGCCTAACAATAGCCTGACACCTAGGTCGTAGAATTTAATTTACTTTACTTTTCTTTACACTTATTTGCCTTTCTTCACTCTCAGTATTTTTTTTTTTTTTTTCTTTCCTATTTCTACCCCCCATTGTTCTACCTACCGTTCCGACTTCCTCCCCCTCCCCCTCCCCTGTATCTTCTTTGACCTCATGCCCAGCTGTAGCTGGCACTACCAACGCTTGATTGGGTCTACTCCACCCCCTCCCCTCTTTCTCCTACTGGCAGGTTTAGCCACCATCTCCCCTACTAATTTGCAACCACAGAATTACTACTGATTTTTGACAATCACTTTGACCATATATGGAATTACCCCTTGAGAAGATCGGCTATTTAAATACCAGGATAAATTTTCATTTAGTCCAGAATTAGCCGTCGAAACGGCTTGAGCTCAGCTGTCGGGGTCTTACTGGTTCCTATTACCCACTCTACTACCTCAAGTATTGAGTACTTTGGTGCGTTATGGTCCACCTGGTTCCTTACCACATTTCCTTCGTTATATATATATATATATATATTGCTGACCCGTCCGGCTGGCGCCCGGCAAGGTAATACCGGCATTTTATATTTTCAGGATTTCCCTCCACTCCAGTGCAAAGTTATCGCACGCCTTCTTAAGTCAGCGAGTGTGAGTGTGTGAGTGGGGCTGGGGCTGGTGGGGGGTTTAACGACGTGCTCTAATGTTGGGTTTGAATAGTTTTTAGGATTCCCCATTTCAGCAGCCAGTAAGTTAAAGAAAATTGATAGTTACCATAATAAAGGCTGAGCATTGAACACATTTTTTAACAAACTTTACAATAATTTGTACAACCATAATGGAAATTCCAAGTAACAGAAAATACATAAATTACATTGTTAGAGCCTCGGAGTATACAATATTTTTTGTTCGGCCTTTGGGAGCAAAAATAAAGAGATTGTTTGGCGAGTTCACCGTAGAGCATCCTACATACAATTGACCATGGGAGAAGCATGGTTTTCCCAGATGAAGGCTAGCCACATTTAGGGTTTGACCCTGAGCTTTGTTGATGGTAATCGCGAAGCATAGTCTCGCTGTTGCTCTATTGCGGCCAGGCTGGGACTATTTGGGTGGCATCTCGCCAGTAACAATGACGATAAGCCGTCTGTGCTTTCGTGAAATAAATACGTTTGTTTATATTTTGTTTTTGTGTAGGCAAAAATATCTGTACACGAATATATAATTATATATACATATATATTGTTATACTTTGGGAGGGTCCTGTTGCCAATAAGAAACACGCGCACCAGTTGCTTTCACTTCAATTTATTATAAATTTTATACATTTTATAAATTTCCGGTTGGTTGTTTGGTTCGACAACCGGATGGTTGTTCATATATTGTCAAAGTTCTTTCGTTACACATTGTGTGACCTCTTCAGTGACTGGGAATTCTTTTCTTTGTTTTGTGCCTCTCCTTTGTTCTGTCCTAGGCCATCTTGTTTTTGTGTGTTGTGTGCTTAGTTTGCGCATGTGTTACATCCGGGTGTCGGTGTGTGTTTTTACCTATTTTTATGTGGAGAATGACGCCGGAATAAAAACACGATACGCTGATATATATAAAACACTCCCCGATGACTAATCTATGCGCCTGTAAAGTTTCATGAAAATCGGTCGTAATATGTAGGCCCCTATAGGTAATACACAAACACACAGACACACACACACTTACTT
Organism: Eledone cirrhosa; assembly: GCA_964016885.1. Classification (NCBI taxonomy): domain Eukaryota; kingdom Metazoa; phylum Mollusca; class Cephalopoda; order Octopoda; family Eledonidae; genus Eledone; species Eledone cirrhosa. The sequence goes on from OZ024741.1 coordinate 206,298,044, forward strand.
AATTTTACACACACACACACACACACACACACACACACACACACACACACACACACACACACACACACACACACACACACACACACACACACACACACACACACACACACACACACACACACACACACATATATATATATATATATATATATATATATATATATATATTTATATATATATATTCAGTAGTTAAGCAAATCAAGACCACAACATTAACTGCAGTTTAATATAAAAAAGGGGGTAATAATGTCAGTTTACAATTGTTTCACTACTCCATATAATGTTTCTGTATCAATTGATTGTAATATCGTTATTGATTTGGTGCAGAGAAAGATAATTAACATAGAATAATATTATGGAGCAGCTCCTCAGAACTTGAAGTTAGATAATGAAAATATTAATATGTATGAAGTAGAAATAAAATAAAATAAAATAACAGGGTTACGTGTCCATGAATAATCGTCGGATTAGCAGGTCTCTAGATGGTGTCCCTTGGCACTGGAAAATTCAAGTGTATGTTATAAAGAATCGCTACATATATGTCGAGGCTGAAAGTAAACAATGCCGCCAAACTCACAACAAGATGGCTTCTTGTAGGGAAATTACCTTATTGTACAGAGATGGGTTTCAATGGAGCAACTCCTTGAAGATCCAAATGCGACAATGAGAGTTGTAACTAAGATAATGTCAAAGCGGTAGCTTATAGGTAAAGTTATAATGAGATATCTGACTAAGATAATGCGGGGGAGGAAACTTATAGATGTTTACGTGGTGGACTAAATATGTTATAGTTTGTTAGTTATAGGGAGGAGCGTGATTAAATGATAGGCTAAGGTGGGACAAATATTCTGTTAGCGAAGGAGCTCGCTCTGCGGTGGTGGCAGTTGGTTACTAACTCATTCCTGTCATTTATGGGGGTGGAGGCCTTGACAGAGTTATGTAATAGGCCTCAGTGTGACAGAGATCGCAACAATTTCTTCTCCCGTTAAACGCTGGAGATCTAGCCAAGATAGCCCAAGTTAGTGAGTGTTCAATGTTGGCCAGTTTAAGGTTTTTAACGAGCCTAGCTAGAGAAGTAGAGCATCTATGGCCAGGGTCGCGGAAGGAAAATGAGGGCGCGTTATAACGAACCTTAAATGGGTTAGATGTAGAGTCAATATATGAGCTAGTAGATGAGGCCGTTCTAACCCTGCACCTATATACGATATTGAGGTAAGGCACTGCCCGTTAAGCGGGCATGTAGTGGGGTTACGGCAGTTGCAATTAGGATTGCGATTAGTGGGACCAGGGTTGTTTAAGCTGTGCTGCTGGTGTGTACTAAAGGGATTGGAGCGGGGTTCTGCTACTAGGATGAGTATTGGTGTAGTTGTATGGTGTACTTATAGGAGGTGGTGGTGCCGCAGGGGGGAGTTATATTTTTTTAGTTTATGATGGTTGCTAAATGCGATGTGGCTAGCTAAGTTCGGTGTGGTGGAGAAGAAGATTTTTCTACTAGAAACATAGTATATAGCATAAGGTGTACTGAGGGACAATGTAAAGATAAGAATATAATGTACATAGGTGAGACAGCTCGTAGTATAGGAGAACGATTAAATGAACACTGGCGAGAGCTCCAAGATAGAAAAGACTCCACCAACATGCTAAAATAGGACATAAGGGCAAATTAAAGAACATAGAAATAAAAATAAAATCTACACACAGAAAAGACGCAATGTTTAGACAAATCACAGAGGCAATACACATAAATTAACTCCAACCAAAATTAAATAGAAAACATGAATGGAATAGTAACATCACAACTTACAATTAAGGTCAAAATGAAAACACACACACATAGAACAAACAACCAACTAGTAACATGTTTTAAGAGAGATGGTCACCATTTTAGAAGGCTGCGTTGTTTTACAATTTAGAGGGGAGTTTGTTTCCCTAGCTTGGCTGCTAGACATCTCTTCTATTTGTTGTTAGATGTAGGTAAACAATTAAGCAAAAAGAACATACCTCGAGATTATATGTACATGAGAATTTTAATCAGAGCAATAGACAAAACAGGTTATCTTATCAGTTGCTCCTTGATTGGTAATTCGTAATTATCATTAAGTGGCGGTGTTCAAATATCCTGTGACCGCATGGTGCAATATCGCTGTTTCGCCACAGTGAAATGCATCTGCTCGCATCAACACACAAAGTTGAAAAGAGCGTGTTTTCAGCTACTGATGTCAGAACGTGAGGTCAGAACTAAGGGCAGTTAATCGACTGCCTGCAAAGTCAAAGCTAGGTGGCGTGATCTTCTACATGGTCTCCCACCAGATTTTTAGAAAAGGAAATAAAAATCGGTTATCGGACCATGAATGTAGGAAAACGATGAGCAACTAGCAAAAACCCCAAACCAAGGAGCAATCAGCCCAACCGAGCATGACGGGCACAACAAATTTCAAAAGGACATATGAAACAAGCATGCAAGAACGAGCAAGAAAAAAAAATGTAAATACAATTTTTAAAAGTTCAGATAGAAAATACAGGATTAAAGAGCCGCACAATAACAGCTTAAAAATATACAGTGCTACACAGTTTTTCCCAAAAGGGGTCCAGTGGCCAGTTCATATAATAAAAGTTTGGAAGAGTTCTTTGGGCCAGTGGACTCTTCGACCGGAACGGGTCGTGGTCTTGTATCTTGGTGATGAAGGGGGGGGGGAGACAAAGACGACGACGAAAAAGCAGGTGTGTGTGCGAAAGAAAAAGACGGGGGCGTTTGTGGCTCAGGTGTGATAGCGTCTGTGTCCAAATGTGCTCGTTTGAGTCGATCAATAGAAACCGTCTCTCTGGAATCCTTAATGTCTACAGTGAAATGTTTCTCGGAACGAGTTAATACACGGTAGCGTCCAGAGTACGGTTGTTTGAGAGGTGATCTCACAGCATCGTTTCTCACGAACACATGGGTCCACGAGGAACTATCCCTCGGGACTGCAGATTTTACAGTTTGCTTCCTCGTATCCATCGGCGGCAGGTCCTGAAAATAAGAACGCAGACGGGATACGTAAGAAAGCGGATCCTGTGCAGCAAGATCGACAGGGGCAAGCATTTGCCCAGGTAATGCTAGAGGAGCACCATACAATAATTCGGCCGGGGAGAACCCAAGGTCCTCCTTTATTGTTGACCGAATCCCAAACAACACAATAGGGAAATACTCGCTCCAACGCGTAGAGTCAGGAGAAGTCCGGAGAGCGGCTTTTAGTTGTCGGTGGAAACGCTTCACCATTCCATTAGATGCTGGATGATATGCAGTCGTTCGGATGCGTTTAGCGCCGAGGACTTTCGTTAATTCATGGAAGAGATTCGATTCAAACTGCCTTCCACGGTCCGTGGTAATTGACGTTAGTACTCCATATCGAGCGATCCATCCAGACACAAGGGCACGCGCTGTCGTCTCAGCAGTGATATCTTTCAAGGGGATAGCTTCAGGCCATCGCGAAAAACGATCAATAACAGTCAATATGTAATTATGACCACCGCTGATTGGCCAAGGTCCCACGATGTCCACATGAATGTGGCGAAACCGAGCGTCCTCGGTTACTAAAAGTACATAGAGGAGTCTTAACATGCCTGTGAACTTTTGATTTCTGGCAAGCAATACAGGAACGGCACCAAACAGTAATATCACGTCTCATATTTGGCCAGAAGAATCTAGCCGTTATGAGTTTTACTGTGGAAGAAGATGCTGGATGTGAAATGCCGTGTAAAACAAGAAAAAGAGTTCGACGATGGTTCAACCGAACAAAAGGGCGTGGCGCATCCAAAGAGACGTCGCAGAGGATCCGTCAGTCTACGGTCGATAATGGTAGGTATTTCATCCTGCAATTCACAAATTCAGATGATGTAACATCCAATGATTCTAGGGTAGGCTGATCGGCTTCCAAGCGATTCAAATCTATGTCATCGGACGACGAGATCGAAGCAATCGGCAAACGAGACAGGGCGTCGGCCGCTGTATTCATAGAACCCGGAATATGTTGAATATCATTAGTAAATTGAGAGATGAGGTCGAGATGTCTAGTTTCTCTGGGCGAGTATTTGTCGGCCTTTGCTTGCAAGGCGAATGTCAACGGCTTGTGGTCCGTGAAGATGGTGAACGTTCTTCCTTCAAGCATGTGCGAAAAATGCTTCACCGATAAGTATATAGCTAACAACTCCCGTCCAAAGGTTCTGTAGCGGGTTTCGGCAGGTTTCAGCTTCCTGGAGAAAAATTCCACCGGTTGCTGTTGATCATTCCTACTTTGTTGCAAAACTGCACCCACGGCAGTATCCGACGCATCAATACAAAGCGAAAGCTTAGCATTCGACACTGGGTGAGCCAGCAAAGATGCATTGGCTAGAGCAATTTTCGCATTCTCAAAATCCTCGAGCTGAGTTTCATTCAAAGAAATGTCTTTATTTTTCTTTCGGCATTTCTTTAAAATTTCCGTCAAAGAGAAGAGTAGCTTAGCACAATTAGGCACAAACCGCATATAAAAATTAATCAGCCCCAAGAATTGGCGCAACTGACGAAGTGAGGTTGGTGGAGGCAAATCCTCTACAGCTTTAACTCTCTCAGGAATAGGTCGAATACCGTCAGCGTCAATGACGTGGCCCCAAAAATTCAGAGATTCGGAACCAAAAACACATTTTGATGGATTAATCCGAACATTGTAATCCTTAAAACGACAAAATAGAAGGTCCAGATGGCGCAAATGTTGCTCTGGAGAAGAGCTAGCAACAAGAAGATCATCAATATATGTGTATACAAAATCGAGGCCGCGAGTGACCTCATCCATAAAACGCTGGAAGGTGCTAGAGCATTTCTTAACCCGAAAGGCATGGTGAGAAATTCAAAATTTCCATGAGTCAGTTGCGGGAACGATTTCAACAATCCATGATATGGGTTTCCGGAGTTAGTGATGAAGAATGTCGGGCTAACTGTAGAAACTTCTGCTGTCCTGCCACAAAGAGAAAAACCAGTCATATCGTCGACTAGGCGTTAGTGACGGACATCCACCGTCAAAGAAAAATGGTGCAGGAAGTCCGCGCCCAAAATCGGATATGGCAGGTCGGCAACAGTGAAAACCCATTTGAAATCCCGACGAAGATTTCGAAACTGAAGAGGAAGCGAGATCTGTCCAAAAGTTCGGATTGGTGACTGGTTGACAGCTTGCAATTCAATCGACGACTCGGGAGGAGTTACAGTCATACAATTGACAGGCCAAATACTGCACGAAGCTCCTGTGTCTACGAAGAAGGCTCTTCCAGACAGGAGGTCCTCTATGAATAAATGGCGGTTCTGTTGTGTCTCGCAGAGTTCACTTGCCGCCTTTAGTGACTCTGATCTACATTTCCAGAAGCTGAATATTTACATGGAGGCCGGCGATGTTTTGCCTTATCCGTGAAGGTGGCATGATACCAGCAAAATAATGGATTGTTTGCGGGCGAAGTAGTATGCTGACGTGGAGTCGCGAAAGAACGCGAACGACTCCTAGGCCGCCGGGAATATGGCCTATTCTCCCTGCATAACCGAGCGACTTGCTGCGTCAAAGCGTCAATAGCTTTTAACATGGCATCCTCGCGTGTCGAGACGGGCTGGTTCGAATGTGAAGAAGAAGCAGGTAAATTAGGACCACTCATTGTCAATCTATATCAACTTGGACGTATAAAAGTAAGTGATGTTCACGTAAAAAGAATGCAGAAATTTCTTTAGATGTTCAGAATAACGGGAAAACAGCACAAATTTCCCTCAACATCCATAAAGGTAGAAGAACGGAAAAAAAATAAATGTTCTCAAGTGTCCATAACAGGGAAAATAATCCGGCGAGTTTGTAAAAAACAATCCGAAGTCGACAAGTCAAATCACTTCATGGCAGGAACTCTAAAATATATATATATATATATATCGACAGCATATCACGCTGCTCAGTTAAGGTCGAGAAAAGACGGCATCACGTGATGCGTCTCAGCCAATCAGATGGCTGCATTTCGGAGAAGAAAGACAATTGGCGGGAAAATGATCGGCCATTACAAAAATTAAGAATTCTTCTTTTTCTTTTGGTTTGTCTGCTTTAAAAAAATGTTCAAAAATGTTGATAATCATTTTTTCTTTTTTGTTATATATTCACTGCCCAGAGAATAGCATAATAGAAGATATAAGTGTTTCGCATGTATTATCAGAAGGTTGCCATTTATAGAGTTCGATGCTCAGGGTCAACCACTTTAGGAGAGATGGTAACCGTTTTAGAAGGCTGCCTTGTTTTACGATTTAGAAGGGAGTTCGTTTCCCTAGCTGGGCTGCTAGACAACTCTTCTATTTGTTGTTAGGTGTAGGTAAACAATTAAGCAAAAAGAACATACCTCGAGATTATATGTACATGAGAATTTTAATCAGAGCAATAAACAAAACAGGTTATCATATCAGTTGCTCCTTGATTGGTAATTCGTAATTATCATTAAGTGGCGGTGTTCAAATATCCCATGACCGCATGGTGCAATATCGCTGTTTCGCCTCTGTGAAATGCGTCTGTTCGCATCAACACATAAAGTTGAAAAGAGCGTGTTTTCAGCTACTGATGTCAGAACGTGAGGTCAGAACTAAGGGCAGTTAATCGACTGCCTGCAAAGTCAAAGCTAGGTAGCGTGATCTTCTACAATGTAAATAAACAAATAAATAAAGAAATAAAAACGCACACGGACACCCGGATGTAACACATGCGCAAACTAAGCACACAACACACACACAAACAAGATGGCGTAGAACAGAACAAAGGAGTGGCACAAAACAAAGAAAAGAATCCCCGGTCACTAATGAGGTCACAGAATGTGTGACGAAACAACTTTGACAATATATGAACAACCGTCCGGTTGTGGAACCAACCAATCAACCGGAAATTTATAATTTCTTTTTTTAATTTATAATAAATTGGAGTGAAAGCAACTGGTGCGTGTGTTTCTTATTGGCAACATGACCCTCCCAAAGTATAACAATATATATATATATATATATATATATATATATATATATATATATATATATATATATATATATATATATATATATACATACATATATATAACAAAGTTTCACAGGAATTAAAAAAAAAAAGTAATGTGTGCGACAAATGAACACCCATCTACCACATCAACCAACCGTTAGACAATGTAATTTTGTGGATAAAGATGGTATTGCATGATATTGAACCTAGCCTGTAAGAGGGCTTCGAACAAGACAATGCAAAGATACTTATGAGATAACACAACAACTTAGTGACAGGGAAAAACAAGTTAATGTCTTTCGACAAGGGAAGGTTACGTTACGAACAAGTGCAAATGGTAACGCTAGGAAGAAAATAATATTTGGACTGTATATATATATATATATATACATAGAGAGAGAGAGAGAGAGAGAGAGAGAGAGAGAGAGAGAGAGAGAGAGAGAGAGAGAGAGAGAGAGAGAGAACAAGAGGGAGAGAGAGACAGTTTGCTAAAAGTCGAATGACTGAACTAGTAAATGAATAAATGGATAAAAGTATATATATATATATTATTGTGTGTTTATTCTTGGAATGATTTATTTTATTATTTTATGTTTTCTTATATTATCCTAATCACAAAATATAATATAACTTGCTATTGTGCATGAAAAAGTGAATTTATATCTAATTTGAAAGAGAAAGGAAAATATAGCCGAAATATTGGCAGCAATAAATCAAATTATTTCGTGTCACATTTGATTAATAAACCTATACACATTTTACACAATGTCTCAAATCACTGTTAATATATATATATATATATATATATATATATATATATATATATATATATATATATATGGATACATTCTTATTCATCTTTTTATTATAATTTTGCATTGTAGTTAACGTGATGGAGTACGTTTCCAATACTGCAGTTTTCTTGCTGGTGAGGCAATCGTCAGTTAGTAAAACAAAGAATAAATCTCATATACATTTACAAGTCTGTGTCTAGTAAATGGTTCTAATGATAACTTGTATTATATCAACCAAGGAGTATTTTTCTGGTAAAGTTTCCAATGTAGATTTTGACATTGTTTCTCTCTTTCAGCTTAAAGTGCTTTTGTTCATTTCTCATTATAATAGTCATGACATATATGCATAAATAACATACTTGGAATCATGTTGTTCTATCGATGGATGTGATCTATTCCATGATAAACCAGTTAATGTAAAAATGGTGAACAGATCGTTGGTTTTTTAAACTTGATATATAACTTTAAAAGGCTGTTGGTGTTTCTCCTTTGCTCTTTTTTTAATGTGGAGCTATGATTAGGGAAATACCTTTTTAATCCGCCTTCGCCCATACTAATATGTGTCTGTGTTACTGTCTGAGATTTTACTTAGTCATTTTAGATAAATGTTTTCGTTAAACAGAACCGATAGATTTCGATGCGCTTTTACACTCAGCTTCGTGGATATTACTATGATGGACACCTTTTAGATGCATATCTGTGCTTATATATATATATATTTGAAAAAAAGGAAAAGAATGCCTTCACTTGTAGTGTTAAAAAATTTGATTTACTTTTATAATATTATAATATTATGAGTTGGTAGATCTAATAAGATCTTTGTTAACTTCAGTGGGAAGAATTTTAAAGATTCCTGGTTAACTTTGGTTGGAGAACTTTCTCGCATTCGTCTGTGGTGATTGTCAAACTGAGATCAGGTTGTGTTGACATGTGACTATATATATAAGAGAGATTGGGATGATTCAGCTATGCCATTATATACTATCAAAAATCAGCTAATGAAATAAAACCATTTTCTTAGTGTATATATGTGTATGTGTGTGTGCGTGTGTGTGTGTGTGTGTGTATGTATGTATGGTTTAATTCCTCCAAATCTTCATCATCATCAACACTCATTAACACCACACCCCACACCCCAGAGACATCCCAATTTCTCTTATATATAGTCACACATCTCAACACAACCTGATCTCAGTTTGACAATCGCCACAGACGAATGCGAGAAAGTTCTCCAACCAAAGTTAACCAGGAATCTTTAAAATTCTTCCCACTGAAGTTAACAAAGAACTTACTAGATCTACCAACTCATAATATTATAATATTATAAAATTAAATCGAATTTTTTAACACTAGAAGTGAAGGCATTCTTTACCTTTTTTTCAAATATACCTAACTGTACCAAGGATCTCACACATTTTCCAATATATATATATATATATATATATATATATATATATATATGTATGAGTGTGTGTGTGTGTGTATATATATATACACACACGCACACATATATATATATATATACGCACACATATATATACATATATATATAACGAAGGAAGTGTGGTAAGGAACCAGGTGGACGCATTAGAGTACTCGATACTTTGGGTAGTAGAGTGGGTAATAGGAAAAGAGTCAGGACCCCGACAGCAGAGCTCAAGCCGTTTCGACGGCTATTTCTGAACTCGAGAAATAGCCGTCGAAACGGCTTGAGCTCTGCCGTCGGGTTCCTGACTATTTTCCTATACTTATATATATATATATCTGTGTGTGTGTGTGTGTGTGTGTGTGTGTGTGTGTGTGTGTGTATATATATATATATATTTGATATTTGTTCTACACTTCCTTATGACCAAGTAAAGCTAGGGTGAAAGGTGAGCTATTTTTAGTGCTCGTTCCTACTTGCCGACCGTCCATCTATTACTACCTTTTATGCCGACTGCCTACCACATGCCATTTTTTCCTTTCTCCAAAAATCATACGTACCGGTCATTTGAAGATACCTCTTGTTTTGAGAAAGTTTCCTGAGGGCCGGCGTGCTCTCGAATTTCGATATCCTAATTTATTAGAATATCCCAAGTCGATCTTACACGACGAAACCACGGTCGAGATATTTGAAGTAAGAAGGTATCTTTTTAACTTGCTTGTCTTTTCCAATTTCTAATGCTCTGATTTAATTAATTGAGCTATACCCGGTAAATGCTAGACACCACCACCGCCTTCTAAGTTTGACCACGTACACACTTACTGCTAAAACATCTCAAAATGACCCGATCTCAGACCATGCTGCCACTAGGGAATGGCTGGGAGGATATAGTGGTGGAACTGTCTTTGACCAATAGCTAGGGGTCTTGTATATCTTTTGTGTTGATGGTCTGAAGTTGTTAAATCATACGTTACTAGCGCTTTGAGAAAGCAACATCAATGATCAGCCCGTGACATATCAATTGAGTACCTTACTGTGGTTACCCCTGATTGAACCCGGGATAAGCTTATATATATATATGTATATATATATATATATATAAAATTATTTAATGTATAATAAACAATACAATATAATTACCTCATTACCAGAGGTTTCCCGAATAAGACGGATACAAGAAACGTCCGCATTCGTTAGTTAGACAAGGCAATTTTAAACATAGTGAGATATTTGAAAAATCTACCCAACTTACATAGAGCACTCTTCATTCCTCTGACTTCTTCAACGGAAACTTCAACACTTATATATATATATATATATATATATATATATATATAATATATATATATATATATATATATATATATATATATATATATATATATATATATATATATATATATATATATATATATATATATATATATATATATATATATCAGTGTGTGCATATGGGGTGCGTGTGTATTCATTATGCCGTGTGTAAAACAAAAGCAATATAATGTTTTTTGTTTTAATTTATTCCATTTGATACGTTTTTTTGTTGTATTACTGTCATTTTGTCATTATTGATAAAATATTTTAGGATTATTGTAGGTTGTAGAATGATAAAAATGTGGAAAAAGATTATGGAAAATAGAAGCAATAAAACATCGAACAAGAATTGATTATACACCCAAAATAAAATAAAATATAATAAAATATAATAAAAAAAGATTTTTAATAATATGATTGATTATGTATTTCTGTGGCAGAATTATGAGTAAATGTATTCGACCATCACTCACGAAGCAATGTTCATATAAACACACACACTCCCTCCCACACACACACTTACACACGCACACCCACACACACAGACACACATATATACATATATATGTGTATGTATACACATATATATAAACATACATATATATATATATGTATATATATATATATATATATATATATATATATATATACATACATATATATATGTATGTATATATATGTATATATATATATATATATATATAAATAAATATATATATATATATATAAGTTAAAAACAAAAAAATAAAAACAATAACGTAACCGTGTTAGTATTAATCTATATATAGGAAAAGAGTCAGGACCCCCGACGGCTGAGCTCCAACCATTTCGACATCTACTACCCATAGTATAGAGTACTCTGGTGCGTTATGGTCCACCTGGTTCCTTACCACACTTCCTTCGTTTTATATATATATATATATTACTCTTTTACCCTTTTACTCTTTTACCTGTTTCAGCCATCCGGCTGAGGCCATGCTGGGGCACCGCCCTTGTATTTCATGGCAGCGGTGGGATATATATATATATATATATATAAGCAAAGAGATATTTTATTTGTTGGTAATTCAACAAATATATTTTTATAAGATTCGAAGCACTCGACAAACTTTCTGGAGTATAATATCAAGGATATTAATAAATGGAGTCTATATTTATAAAACCATATTTATTCTATTATATATATTTCAAGGGTACCAAAATCATCAGATAAAATACAAAATTTGTTTTATAAATAGTGACATACCCAGGAATGGGACCTTAACAGTTCAAGTTCCGTTTCGGTACCCTTGAAATATATATAATAGAATAAATATGGTTTTATGAATATAGTCTCCATTTATTAATATCATTGCTATATATATATATATATATATATATATATATGATGAGACACTCCGTCGATTACGTCGACGGAGTGTTCCAGTTGATCCGATCATGAAATCGTGCAAGTGGTTAATCTGATGAAGACATTAAAGTGCAAGTAGCTGAGTATTCCACAGACATGCTGACCCTTAGCATAGTTCTCAGTGAGAATCAGCGTGACACAGAATATGACAACACTGACCATTCGAACTACAGGTACAACTAATTTTTGCCAGCTGAGTGAACTGGAGCAACGTGAAATAAAATGTCTTGCTCAAGGACGCAACGTGCCGCTGGAATCAAACTCACGACCTCACGATTGTAAGCCGAACGCTCTAACCATACACAAAACCATCTATCTATCTATCTATCTATCTATTTATCTATCTATCTATCTATCTATCTATCTATCTATCTATCTATCTATCTATCTATCTATCTATCTATCTATCTATCTAGGTCACATTGTATAGATGTGAAAGCCATCACCGAGTCCAGAATTCACGACAAAAAGCAACTAACCCCCATGTTCGATGATTTTGAGATCTACACATCTCTCTGTCAGCCAGGAGGTGGAGGGGGAGTTGCTGTTCTGTTTCGAAAAAAAATTTGATCTCAAAATACAGGCCATTCACTTGGACCCGGAGGGCAGCCTGGTGGTCCTGGACGTCAATGGTAGTGAAGGTGGAGCTTTCAGACTGGTGGCCGTATATGCCTCGACTGGGACATCGCGACCAGAGTTCTTCAAGCGCCTCGAGCCATTCCTGGGAACGTCTCGCTCCTTAGTATTAGCGGGGGACTGGAATGGCATCTTAGACGCACGTTGGGACTATGTAGAAGCTTGTGATAATATAGGGGGTGTAATAGCCTAAAAAATCTCATCAGCCAATTCCAACTGGCTGATAGATATCGACTAGACTTCCCAAGTGCACCACTGTGGACGTGGAGCAACCGCACTGGGTCTTCTAGATCGTATTTAGATAGATTTTTAATTAGACAGAATGATAAGGAAACATTAAGCTGTCCACAAATGGTTGCCTATTCAGACCACAAATTAGTCACCTGCGTAGTCAACCTTGATAGAACACATAGACAGGGACCCGGATACTGGAAGCTAAACATGTCGCTCCCGGCGCGTAAGGCCTACAGTAAACGGATTAGCACCTTAGTTAAGTGCCAGTTGACGAGGGCGATCGTCAACAACAGGTGGTGGAGCTCTCTCAAGAGAGCAATTAGAATAGAATCAATAGCATTTAGCAAGGAAGTAGCTTTAGAAAAAAACAGAACTGAAAAGGAACTGGTAGCTAAAATAGAAGAGGCACTTAGGAATGGCAGTACAGCTGACGTGCTAGCGGCGAGAACGGCACTAGACCAGTTCTTCAACGTGAAACACGAAAGTTGTATTGTCAGAAGTAGAATACGTGCTCTAAGAAACGAGTGAGCCAAAGCTGTTAGCTGGGCCCGATTTGGTCTTTGCAAGACAAAGATGGACGCATTATACTTGAATCCAAGCAGATGTACGCGGCCTTCCAACAGCATTTTGCACAACTGTTCGAGCAAAGCGGTACATCGAGCGAGTTGATGGACTTCAGCTCCTACCTCGACGGCGTACCGCGACTCTAGAGCACGGATGCGGAGAGCTGCGAAAGGCCGATCACAGCGGGAGAAATAGAAGATGCCCTAGGCCGCTGCGGGAAACGCAAATCACCCGGTTTAGATGGTCTACCCTATGAGTTTTACATAGGCATGCCAGACTTGTTCTCTGGCGTCCTCGAAGCGTTCTACTGCAACTGGCAGCATAACGGGAGGATTCCCTGTTCTGTAGGCAGACGCGTAGTAACGCTGATCAGGAAAGATGAGAACAAGGGGGGATGAGATAAGCAATTTCAGGCCCATAACTCTGCTCAACACAGAGTTAAAGATTTTGGCCAAGGTGTTAGCAGCAAGGCTGGCGCTTGTCGTCGAGAACGTGGTAGGGGAAGCCCAAACGTGTGCAATCCGACCAGGTCCATACACGACAACCTCCACCTCATGAAATACATCATAGAGAGGGTATGGTGTAAACCTGGCTTTGGTGGGGCTCTGATCAATTTAGATCAGTTTAAGGCATTAAATAGGGTCGACCATCAAAACTTGGAAGCAGTTCTCAAGGCGACCGGCTTCGGTCCCGTCTTCAGAGGCTGGGTCGCTGTCATGCACACCAACATCTGCTCGGCAGTCAAGGTGAATGGCTACCTATCAGAGCCATTCCAAATCATGCGTTCCATCCGTCAGGGATGCCCTCTCTCCTCCATTCTGTATGTACTGACTCTCGAGCCGTTACTGCAGACATTGGAGCTGTTGCAGGGCATCCCGATCGAACCAGGACTGCGGAAAGCAGCGTCAGCCTATGCCGACGACATAACCGTAATGGTGTCGAAAACCTCGGAAATCATGGTAATCGGCAACCTCTTACAGGAATACGAAACGTTGACAGGAGCAAGACTAGACCCAAGCAAGTCTGTCGGTTTGCAACTCGGCATATGGAGAAGCAAACCCATGCCTTCCGACAGTGTCGTTGGACGCTGGACGGAAGTACCGGTGAAATTGCTCGGGGTCTGGTTCGGTCCAGACCTCCAGGTGGACAAGAACTGGAACGAGGTCACAGCGAAGGTGTTTGCCCTCACCCAGAAGTGGGCTGAGTACAAACTCTCCTTGAAAGGTCGAGCGGAGGTAGCGAACACTTACATAGCGTCCGACATCTACTACCGCTTGACAGTCGTGCCTTGCCCCGCGAATACCTTACCAAAATGGAACGCATACTCTTCATGTTCCTCTGGAAGAAACAGGCTCCATTGGTGAGGAGATCTATCTGCTGTCAACACCCTTCTAACGGAGGGCTGGGAATGCCGTGGCTGATGATACGCAAACATGCGCTGAGGCTACGCCATCTCCAGGTATTCCTGACCGGTGAACCGGTGTGGCTGTCGTTTGTGAGACAAGCTCTTCCACAACGCGTCTCACTAACAGAGTTGCAGTCGTGGGTCAAGCGAAGACCGAAAATGGGTACCTGGCACCTCGAGTGCCTACAGGCGCTAACAGCCCTCTACCAGGCGGAAACGACAATCAGCGGAGACTCTACTTCGACATTCTATAAGGGATTAGTGGAGGATGAGTGCGACGACGTTCTCGGGGAAAGTCTAGGCATCGAGGAGGACGAACTGACCAATCTGTTCGGGAGGACCTTCCGTCCAGGGCCTATGGATAACTTCCAGAGGTCTCTGGCCTGGCAGTGCTACCGAGGAGCTCTACCAGTTCGAGACAAAATCTACAGGCACGGACACCCTGGCAGAGATCCTGCCAAAAGGACCTGTCCAAGATGCGAGCAGTACATCGAAACCGTTCTGCACGCAATTGTTCAGTGCCCAGGGGTGACCGACCTGTGGAATATGTCGAACAGCTCCTGTTACGTGTGGGACGCATCCAGTTGTCAGCCGAGTCCATAATGAGGATCACCACGCCGCCTTCATTTAAGAACGAAGGAGAGGCGGTTTTTCTCTGTCTGGTGGCTATGGCGAAAGAGGTAATATGGTGGACGAGGTTAATAGGACTGAGGGCAAACATAAGGGTAATTTGAAAGAAATTTATTTGCTATTTCTAGCAGATCCTGAAACCACCTACAGGCTTCCTTGTTGGTTTAGAAATAGTCAAATGTGTATTTTGCTGATGTTGCTAAGCCTCATGTTATCTCTAATTATACAGATACGTGATCGATGTAATTCAGGCGACTGAGAATATAAGACTCCTACCTAGACAGGATGCTAAAAAAATGTAGGAAATACCTCTAGCTCTAGCTACACAACCACAAGGTGAATACTTTCTATATCGAATCCGAAAGGCAAAGTAGAACACTGTAGGACTAAAATGCAGAGCACAGAGAGGTGAAAAAAAATTGACTCACTCAAATTGACTACTGTAATTAAAGAAGCTTCAATAATGATAATATCTAATAGAGATATAAATCTTCTAACACCATCATATGACCTGAACCAATTAATGGAAGTCCTTAACAGCATGGTTCCAAACGTCATTTTCCATTTTGTTTTACTTACAGGAGTTTTCGTCTTGAAGCCACTGGTAATGCGGAATTAAATCAAGCGGTTTATATAAATAATATAAATAAAAATAAATAGTAATAATTGTTTAAATGTTTGGCACAAGGCCAGCAATTATCCCTGTGCATTACTGGTACTTTATTTTATCAACCTCGTGAGGATAAAAGGCAAAGTTAACCTCGGCGCTAATTTGAACTCAGATCGTAAAGGGCCATAACTCCAAGTTGCAAAGCATGGCGTCCGACGCTCTATAATAAATATAAAATCCAATACCCAGAGAGGACGCGGTAAGAGTTATATATATATATATATGTATATATGTAAACCTTTAGATAATCTCGATTAGGGTGAAAGCAGAAATTGTTTGCTTAAACTTGTAATCTGTATTAATAATGATAATAATGACTTTTACTATAGGCACAAGGCCAGCAATTTTGGGGGAGGGGAAAGTCGATTAAATCGTCTCCAGTGCGTTGCTGGTGCTTCATTTCATCAACCCCGTAAGGAAGAAAGGCAAAGCTAACCTCGGCGGGATTTGAAGTGCAAAGGGCAATAACTCTATGTTGCAAATCCTATTGTCGGACGCTTTTCCGATACTGCCAATCCACCTCAGTTAAAAGATGATGGAAGTATTTCGTTAAAGACTCCTTAGCTTAATGGCTAAAGCGTCTAGCCGGTATCTGGAGCATAAGAGTTCCAATTTTTCATAGCGGACGATGGCAACTTCTTTTTCCGTCTTTTATAGGGTGTTCATCCTATTTTATAAACTATCATTATAGCATTTCTGTACTTGAGCACTTTCTTTATACTTATATATATTCATTCGTGTATGTGTTGGTTAATCACCGACACTTTATATATATAAGTATGAGAATAGCTCAATGTAAAATATCGTGAACAAGTGATTAAATGTTTTAAACACTCTTTCATTGTTACTTATAATATATGTGTGTGTGTGTGTGTGTGTGTGCGTGTGTGTGTGGTGTGTGTGTGTGTGTGTGTATTCATGTGTGTGTGTATGTGTGAGTTGGATCCTCTTCCTGTAAGTTGGCTTTGTTTCCAACCGACACTTGTACCCTTAACGTAATTTCCAAGAGAGAAATGAGGAAGATATCAGATAGATAGGTGAATTAATAAAGATGGTATTCCCAAAGAATTTATAAATCTATCTGTTAGACACGCAGTGACTAACAACAGAATCTTTTAAGTCTGCGTGTTCTGATGACATATATGCGTAGCTTGTGAATAATAAATTTAAGGGGTTTCGTTGGCTGTGGTGATCCCTGCCAAACATCTTTTGTAATGTATCGTCTTATTGGCTAATTTCATCAACCAATGAGAGTAATTGTTGCTCAAAAGCATCCGCCACTTTGTTTGCACGTTTATTTATCGTTTCGCTTTCGAATCTTCCTCCGGTATTTCGTCGTTTAACATCAAAATATTTTTACCGTTTTGGTAAGTTATATTCTTAATTTATATATGATTTTTATATTTATATTAACTATTCTTTTTCAGTTCCTTATAACATGCTTATAATATTGGTTGTATCATATTTACTTGTATATTTGTCCATATTATTGTTCGTTTTATGTTAGATTATTTTATTATTATTATGTTAGATTATTTTTTAATTATTATGTTAGACTATTTGTATGTAATATTTAATTTTTATTAATTCAACTATAACAATTATTATGTAAAATATGTTTGGGTGGTCGATTGGCAGTATCGGTAGAGGGTCGGACGCCATGCTTTCACGTATAGAGTTACGCCCCTTTATGATCTGAGTTCAAATCCCGCCGAGGTTAACTTTGCCTTTCATCCTTACGGGGTCGATAAAATAAAGTACCAGTAATGCACTGGGATAATTACTGGCCTTGTGCCAAAAGTAGAAACAATTATGTAAAATATGTTTATTTAATATTGATTGTTTTTTGTAGTTGTTTATATTAAAAGTCTGAAAATATTTGTATACATCTTACAATAATATTTATAAGATCATTTATAAAATAACAATTATATATTCTAATTACATTACAACGATAATTTATTATTAATATATATCATGTTTAACTAGAGTTATTACAAGCGTTGCCTAAAAAAAATATCAAACTAGACCTGAAAAGTGCGCAAGCTCAAAAGAGCCACACAATGTTATAATAAACCTTCAAAAGTGTGGGACTAGAGTTGTTGCTCAAAAATATTGTAATCATTATCTATCGTACACTCTGTGGCATCCTTTTATACAAAAAGAATCACATAACAAACTCAAGACGACACGATAATTATTTAAGCTAATGTTCAATATCTCATATTAGATGTTTAGTAATGATTAATACGAAATGCACTTAAACCGTTATGAGTCTCTTTTTTATAAATGGATGCCACAGAGTGTACGATAGATAATGATTACAATATTTTTGAGCAACAACTCTAGTTCCACACTTTTGAAGGTTTATTATAACATTCTATGGCTCTTTTGAGCTTGCGCATTTTTCAGGTCTAGTTATATATAGATAAATCTAATGGGCAAAGATAAAATAGTTTTCGAAATCTTATTATTACCTATCGAATAATTAATGGAAACGGGGTGTTTCTTCCCCATACATCCATTTCTCACTTAACTGTTCTGTTATTTCATAAACTCTCAGAGAATATAAGGCAACACCACTTACTGTTATCTTTCCAAGCAGTTTATTGATAAAGTGACGCTATATAATCCGAGGAAACTGTTTAATCTTCGTCAGTAAATAGTAAAAATAAACAGTTCGTAAGGTGGAAAATATTAGAATTACGTGTAAAAACTGACCAGGTTTGACCCTTCTTCTGATATTAATCAATGCTGTTGCTGAGTTATTGTTAATTTTGTTTCGGGTAGTTCGCTAATTCTTTTTCACTTAAGGCATTTGAAATGCTGATTCATTTTTCCTGATCTCACTTTTCCTTTTCATTTTCATATTTCTCATCTGATACACGCTACCACAGATAAATTATTTTCAAAATATACAAGCAACCGTTAATTATTTGATTCTACTCATCAGTTAATCTGCTACGAATAGCAGTCAAATCTCCCTCAAATTGCACACAGCAATCATATACAATCAAGACATAATGGATAATATAAAGCGGAATATACGATATCTGAAATATAAGACCACTCGTATATTGAAAGAACTGTAATATCTTTGATCGTAATTCAGGGGCTTAGAAAACAACAACATTTCAAAGGCCGACGAACTTCAGCCATCAAGTTCAATTAAAATTTGGCAAATTTAGCCAATTCAAACCAAAGCTGGCCAACGAATTCTAACCAGTTAAATGAACCAATTAAACCAATGATAGCCAATCGTTTGCAATGGTCAGAATTCGTCTTAGACTTAATTACATTGAGAGGTTGTTGGTGCAATTTATCTGTCCTTTCTAATTTATACATTCCACATTATTCTCAGTAGTGAATTCTAGTTGCATTATCTGGACTTCTCTTAGTTCTTCGGAGATAATTGATTACATTTGCCAATAAAATAATGTACCTTTTCACAGTTTATACATTCTAATAATTGTTTCTACTTTTGGCAAAAGGCCAGCAATTACCCCAGTGTATTACTGGTACTTTATTTTATTCACCCCATAAGGATGACAGGCAAAGTTAACCTCGGCGGGATTGGAACTCAGATCATAAAGGGCCGTAACTCTTTGCTGCAAAGCATGGCGTCAGACCCTCTACCGATACTGCCATTCCACCACCCTTTTATACATTCTAATAATTGTTTCTACTTTTGGAACAAGGCCAGCAATTACCCAGTACATTACTGGTAATTTATTTTATCGACCCCGTAAGGATGAAAGGCAAAGTTAACCTCGGCGGGATTTGAACTCAGAATGGCAAGGGCCGTAACTCTATGCGTCAAAGCATAAAGTTCGATCCTCTATCGATACTGCCAAATAATTGTTTCTACTTTAGGCACAAGGCCATCAATTACCCAGTGCATTACTGGTACTTTATTTTATCGACCCCGTAAGGATGAAAGGCAAAGTCAACCTCGGCGGGATTTGAACTCAGATCGTAAAGGGACGTAACTATGCTGGAAAGCATGGCGTCCGACCCTCTACTGATACTGCCAAATAATGAAGATATTGTAGGTTTATACAATAAGATTTAATATGGGATATGATGCAAATATTAGGATTACAGTCTCAGACTTTCGGAACCATTTTCTTACCTTTGGCTATCAATTATCCAAACAACCACGCGTTCATTCATCTTCCATCCTAAAATATATGTCCATATATATTGATGTACTAATAATAAAACTTCAGTTGCTGATATGTGTGGGGGGCTGGGGGCGTGTGTGTCTGTGTATGTGCGTGCGCGCGCGCGCGCGCGCGTGTGTGTGTGTGTAAAATATATAGGATTTGGTTGGGCTATTAGCTGAAGCTTTTCTATCTAGTGTTGCTTTGTTTTGTTTTCTATATTGTAACGCACTATGATGATTCGTTGTAAATATATATGTTTAGGCGCCGAAAAGTATTGCAGTTTTGTGGTAGTTTGAACCTTTTGATTAATGATGTTGAAAACTGCCATGTTTTGGTTGCCTGAAGTATGTTAAATGGTATTCATATTTGTGTTTTGCGTTGATGGGGACGTAATTAAAGTTCTTGCTTTTGTTTTTGTTTCTTTTTTTTAAATATATTCCTATTATTTATTTGTGATTAAGTGTGATACAGTAAAATACTCTTGGACTTTGTCGATTCAGTGAGATAGCGTTCAAGTTGATTGCTCAGCAGAACAGTTTTCTCGTGAAGTAAACGTGTAAGTGGTTGAGCATTGCATAGACACATGCTGTCATACCATAGTTCTCAATGAGAAACAGCGTGCCACAGAGTCTGATAAGATTAGCTCTTTGAATTGTGGGTACGATTCACTATTGCCAATTATGTGGACTAAAACAACGCCAAATAAAATGTCTGATTAATGAACACAACGTGCAGCCCGATCCAGGAATCGAACTCAACATTTTACGATCATGAGTCCAATACACTAACCATTAAATCACGCGCTTTCATAATTGTTTCTACTTTAGGCACAACATTACAGTACATGGCGATACAAACGACGAACCAAAATTTGACAATCATTAGTTTATAGAACAAAAACGTTATATGGAATTCCACTAAAACGAAAAAATAGAATATTAGCAATGGATATTTTATTAATAGTAAAATATAAATGGCTGAAGGAATATAATGTTATACGATTGAGTGATTAGGTAAGACCCAGCGTACAAATAAATAGTGGACAAAGGGTTATTTATAGTGAATTATGGATGTGTGGGACGTGAGTGAGTTGATGGGTTGTAAGGATGAGAGAAGAAGGCCGAAGATCGAGAATAAGGTCGCTGGTGAGAGGATGAAAAAACAACAACCAAGGATTCGATGTGATTGCATGCTGACTGTGAGGGGAGGAGTAGATTATAACGTTGTTAGGAAAAGAGGTGATTCGTAAGAGTTGTGACAGCAGGAAAGCGATGCGATTGATGTAGTAGCAGTGTAGTGTGATCTAACAAATAACAGACACCAAGACACATGACGTATAATATTATCGTATTTGTCAAAGAAAAGAAACATTTGATAAAGTAGTCCAACATGTGTTATAATGTGACCTTCTCTTCAGTTTATGTGTATTACTCGTTTGGGTGTACTAAGATATATCTTGCGGTGTTTGTTTCAGATTTGTGCGTTCTGAGTTTAAATCCTGATGAGTCAACTTTGCCTTTCAACCTTTCAGGAACAGTGGAATATCGTAGCAGTCCATGGCGGTGGATCGGTGGATTTGCTAGATTGCCCTGTGGTATTTGTTCTGGTAATAAAGTACTGGTCCATGGCGGTTGATGGGGGATTTGTTGCATTACCTTGTTTGTTCTGACTTCTTGCGTTCTGAGTTCAAATTCCGCTGCGTTGTACTTAGACCATTGATCCTTTAAGAGACCGCTCTGTTAAAGGCATCAAACTAGATGTCTGATTTAAGGGTACCTTGCTCATTCTCTCTTAACCAGAAATGTCGGATACCCTAAAAGGGTGCACGGGTACTATTTTTTCTCATTGACAAATTCAATTAGACTATGTAATCTCCTATATGTTAAAACTAACACAGTGTATTATTGTATGTTGTGTAATATCTTTGAATACTTTAAATGACATAGTCAGGATTTTGAGTGTCCAAAATTGGCGGAATGATAAAGTGAAAGGTATGCTTAAATCGGATTCTTGGTCCGAATGCTTACAACAGCGTGGATTCATTTAAATGTATTGATATTGATACTCGAATTTAGGATGCACCATTCTATTTATTGTTGATGTTGTTTAGACCTGTGTTACATCTATGATCAGCACATCTATGATCAGAGGTATTCTAATCGTCACCATTCCATCACATTACAACACATGTAGGACTACATTCTCAAATATCTCTTTTCTTTTACAAATACAATACTGTTTGTAGGGAATTTGACTGCTATTGCTAACAGTTGCAGTTCACACATAGATGCTCCATTCTCTGATAGAATAGTCACTATATGTTGTGTTTGGTCATTTGGAATACTAAAAATAGTAGCAAGATCTACGTCAGCTCTCATCGTACCACGCCGTTTTAACAATGAACCAGTACAAATGCACCACAAAACAAACAAAAACAAGATGTAGTAGAAGGTTAAGACCAGGATAAAGAGAAGGCACATAACGGATAGTCAATGAGGCGGTCATAGAATATGTGATCAAAGAACTTTAATAAACGAATGATAACGAACAATAATGGTAACGATAAAGTGAAAATCATATGGCAATATGACCATCCCGAAATATATATATATCCCCAATATATATATATATATTTAAGTTATTCCGGGTTGAATCGGAGGCAACCACAGGAAGTAAGGTACTCAATATAGAAGAGCTTCTACAGGACTAGAACTGTTTCATTCATGAGAAATCATCAGGAAGCTCATGAGCTTCCTGATGATTTCTCATGAATGAAACAGTTCTAGTCCTGTAGAAGCTCTTCTATATATATATATATATATATATATATATATATATATATATATATATATATATATATATATATATATATACTACTGTACGTCTGTATACATATATGTACGTACGTATACATACTTACATTTAAGTAACTGCCGTACTAAGAGTGAGAAATGAAATTTCGTTTCATTTTTTTCCATTTATCGATATCGGTGCACCCGGCCGACTAAACTCACTCGATATGCAAATTAGGCTGCTCAGCCGTTAATATGCATAAGGAAAGTATATACTTTCAGACGTTCAATCAACTGGCAGGAAGGTATACGATGCTGACGATAGCTAATAAGCTTGAAACTAGTACACCGTTCCTTTGTCAGTGTTTAACAAAAGGGTAACGATGGTTGCTAAACACTGTATGGCTTAATTCGGGCTGTTTGTTTACAAACAAACCGAACATTATAATAAATGTTCGGTAAACCGATACGTACATATATATATGTGTACATGTACGTCTGTATACATATATGTATGTACGTATACATACATACATATATTTAAGTATCAGCCGTACTAAGAGTGAGAAATGAAATTTCGTTTCATTTTTTCCATTTATATATATATAACAAAGGAATTATTGTAAGGAACCAGATGTACCATGACGCACCAGAGTACTCAATACTTAGAGTATCAAAGTGGGAAATACGAAAAAGTATGACCTCGACGGCAGAGCTCAAGCCGTTTCGACGGCTATATCTGGACTCGAAATAGCCGTCGAACCGGCTTAAGCTCTGCCGTCGGGGTCTAACATTTTCCTATATATATATATATATATATATATATATATATATATATATATATATATATATATATATATTTATATTTATTAAAATAACAGATTAAAGTTTAAGCAAAAGAATCGCTGCTTTCACCCTTGACGGGATCTTCTGAAACTAAAAAAGTCAATCTGTGAACGCTGAAGTAAATATCTCAAAAAACGTTGCAACCGAAGGAAGACAGGAAGACGATAGTTTGGTTCGTTGAAACGTTCCCTGGCAAAGAACGAAAAAAAAACCCGAAGATAATACGTCATTATTTGGTGCAGGAAAACAATTACATCGACAACACCACGTTTATGGTATAAATGAAGTCGTAGACTAATATTCTATTAGGTGGTTCATGGAGACGTTCTCTGGCAATGAACGGAAAAAACGAAGATAACACGTCATATGTGGAGCAATGAGAACAATTACACGCAAAGACAAAACCACGTAAATGGTATAACTGAAGTCGTAGACTAAAATTCTATTTAGGAAACCGAACGATTTTCGGCTTCAGAGTTAAGAATAAAGTTAATAAAATACAGAGATAATTGAAATTAAATATATACATACACACATCCATATACCTACATACACAAGCATACGTGAAAACACTCCCCATGGGTTTGCAAAAACAAGCACGTACATAAAAAAACATACACACACACACGCACATACAGAATCCACGCAACGCCAACCGCACACGTACGAACGAATACACCAAATACACATAAAAATAAATAAATAAAAACACACATATATACACATGTGTGTGCGTGTATACGTAATTAAATAAACGTATATAAATATACACACATAAATACGTATACAACGCGCACACACAAACACCCTCTACGGTTCTTATATATCTGATATATATTTATCCTTATCGAGCCCTCTTTGGATTTTAGTCTTCAAATTTATTATTATTACTATATATATATATATATATATATATATATATTTACATATATATAATATATATATATATACAAATATATAAATGTAATCTGAGTTTTTCGATTAATAATAACATTCAATTCGTTTGCAATTATGCAATCAAGCCTCAATTATATAGCCACGTCAATAGAATGAACCCTTCATTCTTGCTCTTGTGTTGGCATGTGAACAGAACTGCAGACACTAATGTTTTTGAGTATCACCCTTCATCAGTACAGCTCACTGTTCTGCCAAACTGTCAGAGCTAGTGAAAATATATGCTATTTTCAAAAATACACAGTGACTGATCGGCCTGATTTGCATATTAGCAGACCGGCTGATCAGTCAGATCTGCATATCAGCAGATCCACTGATCAGCCAGATTAGAATATCAGCAGACTGACCAATCAGTTTTCTGTTTACGAGTGTTAAATGGCCGGCTTTGCCAAATTCAAATAAATACACACACACAACACACACACACACACGCACGCACACACACACACAAGCACACAAATAAACATACATATCTTTACTTTCTTTATTCAATAGAAAATCTGAATTCTGACACGCCAGCGAACTAACCATATTCACTGAACCAGAACAATTCTCCCATCCCTTTCTCTTGACCATTATCTTTCACTTATCATAAAATTCTCTAAAAAGGCTACAGAATGTATTTCCAAATAAGGGCACGAACATTTAATGAAAACTTGTTCACGTGACAGCCATAATTTCATTTATAACCAACCAAAAAAAAAGGTCCGCCATGTTCAAGAAAGAACATACATATTCACACATGCATCTTTAGTGTTTAGACTTGTGATGTACTTATATTGACAGAATCTTCCTTAGTATATGGGCAGTTCCCATTAGTACTATCTTTTGTATTTCTCCTATACGAGGGTTTCCTGGGATTTGCGATAAGTAATCATTAGACCCCTTAGGTATCATTCCCAGAAGCGCCTACAACCACTGGTATTGTTTTAGTTCTCAATTTCCACATGTTTCCAATTTCTATCTCCAGGTCCTGAGACTTGCTCAATTTTTCAAATGTTTTTATAGATACATTCTTGTCTATTGGAACAGACATATCAATTAGCAGGCATACCCTCTTTTGAAAGTCTTTCAATATTATATCAGGTCTGTTTGCATATATTTTTCGGTCTGTTTGGATGTTAAAGTTCCACAAGATTGAGATGTGATCTTTTTCAAGTATGGGAGGTGGTTGATGCTCCCACCAATTCTTTTGATGGGGCAGGTCAAAATGCTTACACATTATCCAATGTATGTATTGTGCAGCTCTGTCATGCCTGTTTAGGTATTCGGTTGGAGCTATAGGACTGCACATTGAAATTATATGGTCAATGGTCTCTGGTTGTTTTTTGCATACACGGCATAATGGGCTGCACCCATTTTTTATTATGTTGGCTTGGTAATTTTTTGTTGGCAGACACTGATCTTGTGCCGATATAATCAGTTCTTCAGTCTCCGATTTCAGTCCAGAGGATGCCAACCACTGATGGGTTAAAGTTTTGTCAACATCAGGATTGTTAGCTCGCTCTGGGTATTTTCCATACAGAGGCTTTTCTTGCCATTTCTTAGCCAGTTTCTGTAGCAGTTCTTTCTTTGCAGTTACTTTTACCTGCTTTGCTTTTTCTGTGTTTTCCATTTCAGCAGTAAATGGGACTTCTGAAATTTGTAGTCCATTACTGTATCTTTGTGCATCTTTTGTAATGGAATATGATCTTTTGATGCTTTCGTGTTTCAAAACGAGTTTGATCATCCAATCATGTGATTCCCTTAGATATGTAGATAATCCAATTGTTGCAGTTTTCAACGCAATGTCTAACTGGATTAACCCACGACCTCCTTCTTTCCTAGGGAGATATATTCTATCTATATCTGCCTTAGGGTGATGCATTCTGTGCATGGTTAAGAATTTTCGAATTTTTGTATCGAGCCTACGAGTTGATGACATTGTAACTGTAGGTTACTACAATATTATTTTTATAACCAGCTTTATGTAAACATCATTATAATATACGACTTTACCATTAAATATGGATCTATTAGTGGATAGTCTGGATATTCGTTGTTGTACACTGTTGACTATTGCATTCTTAACACTTTTAGGATGATTAGAATAAAAATTAACATCATTTAAGTTCTCATTGAGTTCATGGAAAGGGTAATGAAGGCCTGAGTTACGTCTAAAAAATTCACTATTTTATTGTTATTTTCTACTGCTAATTTCAGGTCATAATTTAATAAAAAATCTATAATTACTTTCTTTACTCTATTTAATTCACTATTATTGTGTTTTTCTACAATAAATAATATGTCGTGTCTAAATAAACCACCGGTAATCTCCGGCAGTTTTCTATTTATGATGTTAAAGATGAAAATTCCCACAAGATCGGTAACTTGCGCCGAATCAGACGAGCTCATAGTAATATCAAAGTTCTTCTGCCTATCGGATTTAGTCCAAAGATCATTATTAAATTCTATCAATGTTCGCCTTGCAGTTAAAATAATATTTGTCTCATCACTAGACAGATCCGTGTGTTTATATGCATATGATAGCACCTTATTTAGTAGGTTAGGAGTTATTGAGGAATGTGCATTTGAATAAACTTCTGATTTTTTTTATTTTCTATATTATTGAACCAATCTATGACTTCACTAGTGCCCTTCCATAGGTTTAGCCTTGATCTAAATTTAAGCGTTGGCAAAATCCTATCTATAATGTTTTTACTAATTATTCCGAGATCTGATTTCGAAGGTGCAATAAGTCTAACAGGTAATTCTTCTTCAAAATTACTTTTATGGTCTTTAAAATTTATCCGTGGTTGCCTTGGTATGAAGGGTTCGGTTTTCCGCTCTATTCCGAGATTAATGATAATTTCAAATGCATCATTATTAATATCCACTAAGTCTTCACTTGGGGCCTTATTGTAATTTTTTCTAAATTCTTTTAAAATTAAGTCGTTATATTTTGATCTTTCAATCCCATATAGATTGTTTGTTTTGTCTGATTCCACTAATATTTTGTTTACTTTCTGTATGTCATTAATTTTTCCCGGTGGATTGGCAGTATCGGTAGAGGGTCGGACGCCATGCTTTCCAGCATAGATACGTCCCTTTACGATCTGAGTTCAAATCCCGCCGAGGTTGACTTTGCCTTTCATCCTTACGGGGTCGATAAAATAAAGTACCAGTAATGCACTGGGTAATTGCTGGCCTTGTGCCTAAAGTAGAAACAATTAATTTTTCCCTTTAGACCTCTAAGGTATTCTTGGCCTCTATAAGGTATTCTTGGCCTCTATAGAATAATTTAGCAGCTGCCAACATAGAGCCGGTAAAATATTTCAAGCATTATACAAGTTTCGAAAGAAAATTGACAATTAATAATTTTTTATAATAATGTTTATAAATATATTTATATTTATAATTTTTGCCTTACCGGAGTAATAATGTATTTGATATATTATATTAGTATAATTTAGTATAATAAGGGCGGTGAATTGGCAGTATCGGTAGAGGGTTGGACGCCATGCTTTCTAGCATAGTTACGTCCCTTTACAGTCTGAGTTCAAATCCCGCCTATCATCCTTACGGGGTCGATAAAATAAAGTACCAGTAATGTACTGGGTATTTGCTGGCCTTGTGCCTAAAGTAGAAACAATTATATTAGTATAATTTGATATATTAGTATAATTAGCTTAACCATAACCAAATAGCAGAGATATTCCATGGTCTATGGTAACTGATTGGTTGACCCAATTGACCTAATATTTGAAAACAAAGTTTTTTTCTATTCTTTTGTCGTTATTTCTTCTTTCTTTCTTCTTTTTCTTCTTTTTCTTCTTGTTTATATATATTTCTTCATCTTTTTCACCCATTCATTGAAATATGTATTTTTTTATTTTTTCTCTTTCTTTTTCTTATATATATATTTTTGCATATCCTCTTCTTTACACACTCTCTTATATCTCTAATTCGCTCCACGTCATTTTCTTCTTTAAGTTTATCATATTAAAATGTTGAGATTTGATGAAATAAATCACTGCCAATACTGGAATTGAAATATCAAGATCGTAGAGGTATGTCATATATCAAATCATATATTTTATCTGACGGGGACGTACGAGGAAAAAAAACAACACAGTACCTTCGAAATATATATAATAAAGCATATATTTTGATTATGTGAATATTTTCATTTGTTAATATTTTGAATAATATATATATATATATAACGAAGGAAAAGTGGTAAAGAACCAGATGGAGCATAACGCACCAAAGTACTCAATACTAGGGGTAGTAGACTGGGTAATAGGAACGAGTAGGACCCCGACGGCTGAGCTCAAGCCGTTTCGACGGCTAATTCAGTCCAGAATTAGCGCCGTCGGGGTCCTACTCGTTCCTATATATATATACACACACACACACACACACACACACACATATATATATATATATATATATATATATATATATATATATATATATATATATATATATATATATATATATATATATATATATGTATATATGGAAAAGAATGAAACGAAATTTCATTTCTCACTCTTAGTACGGGTGATACTTAAATGTAAGTATGTATGTATACGTACATACATATATGTATACATACATGCACGCACACATATATATATATATGTACGTATGGGTTTACCGAACATTTATTATAATGTTCGGTTTGTTTGTAAACAAACAGCCCGTATTACGCCGTACAGTGTTCAGGCAACCATCGTCGCCTTTTTGTTCAACACTGACAAAGGAACGATGTACTAGTTTCAAGCTTATTAGCTATCGTCAGCATCGTATACCTTCCTGCCAGATGATTAAACGTCTGAAAGCATATACTTTCCTTATGCATATTAACGGCTGAGCAGCCTCATTTGCATGTCGAGTGAGTTAGTCGACCGGGCGCATCGAAAACGATAATTCGGGCTGTTTGTTTACAAACAAACCGAACATTATAATAAATTTACGGTAAACCCATACGTACATATATATATATGTGCATATTTGTATATATATATATACATACTACTGTACGTCTGTATACATATATGTATGTACGTATACATACATACTTACATGTATATATATATATATATATATATATATATATATATATATATATATATATATATATATATACATGTACCTATGTATATTCATATATATATATATATATCTGTATGTTTATGTGTGTATGTGTGTGCCAGTGTGCATATGTGTACATACATAAAGGTATATATAATAATGAAATAGGGTACCATAGAACAATTAACCCCAGTGATTTACAGTAGATTAATGCCTTTATATTATATCCACCACTAACTATAAAATATTGTTAAAGAACTGACACCCTCACGAAACAAAAAGAAGAAAGATTTATAGAAAACCAGAACCATGACAAAAAGAGAACGTGGATATGTTTAATATAAGACAATTACTAAATGCCAATGCGTCGTTAATGGGTAATAAAATGTTGGAAATATAAGTAATAGACATTAATTTTGTGTCTGGCAGTTTAATACAACTGACAGAAATTAAATGGAAAACGAAAATGGACTGCTAGGAATTTGATAATATAAACTATTACGCTTTTAAGTATATTAATCAGAAGAACAGTGAATATGATTTAACCTATTTTGTGCATACTTGATATTGCTATTGATATTGATATTGCTGATGCTGTCGTTGTTGTTGTTGCTATTGCATTTTAAATACAGTTCAGCTCTAATTGAAACGAATTACGATAAATGACGTTTTCAGCGATTTCCGTTCCGGTGTTTTGTAATGTCCCACTGTGTTCTTTTTAAAACCTTTTTATAGTTAAGAATGGAAGGGCAGTGTCTAAGACATTCTCCGGGTCCTCTAAGATTGGTGAAAAGGAAGGACGAATGTATCCCCAAATCAGAGACCTATTCTAAATGCTTACAGTTAAGTGAACTCCGTTAAATGGCGCCGAAAGCTCGGTGGAAGTATTAAAATAGCAACGGATTAAGTCAACTTCGCTGAGAGAGTAAAAAGCCAGAATAAATATCACTTGGAAAGTTAGTTTAGATGTTAATATTGCCGTTGTATTTTAATCACAGATCAGCCTTAATAGAGAAAAACCTCTATATGTCACTTTCAGCTATTAACATCGCAACAATTTTTCTATATAGGAATTTTGTTTGCTTCAGTCTATAGTGTGGAATTTAAGGTATTTTAGATCGTATTACTTGAATGCGCATGGGTTAGTGGTTAGAGTATCGGGTTTAAATTGGTGAGGTTAAGAGTTCGATTCTTAGATCGGGCTTTGCGTTGTGTTCTTGAGCAAGACACTTTATTTCGCGTTGGCGTGGAGAGGGGATACTGGTATGCATGGGCGACTGCTGGTCTTCCACAAACAACCTTTCCCGGTCATGTGCCTTGGAAGGGAACTTTCTAGGTGCAAATCACATGTTCATTAGTGACCGAAGGGGGTCTTTACCCTTTACTATTAGGTAGAACGACCATGAAGACGCTATTTCTGTGGCTCATATTATTGTTGACCTATTACTAGTAGCATTCCAGTATAGAATACCCAACCTTTATTCAGATATATTGAATGTAGGATTCCACTATTGAATGACTTCTGTTGTTTTAAAATGTTAAAATGAGATTTGAATGAATGTGGCTGTTAATTCTAGCAGCTAAAGTGACTGCAGAGAGCTTTTCTGTCTGTCACATGTTGTTGGAAGTGATTGTTACAGTTGCTTTTGTTTAGTTCTAGCTTTTACCTACTTGCTATTTGTTCAAATAGTGCTACAAGAACCATATTATCAAATGTTTATCTCTAATTTTAGATTGTAGGATATTACATGGAGAAAATTTGGCTGCTATGTATAGCAGGTGTAGCGACAGTATAATGACCACAATCCAGAAGATAATTTTGAATATATTCTAATATGATTCCTACTATTAATTTTAGTAATAGAGACAATGAACTTAAATGTGCAGCTGTAGCTAACTTTCAAATTGGGTTTAGTAAATGTTTTGTGATATCGGTGTTTTGGAATGGTATTCCTGACTAAAAGGGAAATTATACCACTATATCTTTGGGTTATTTTAATTTAAAGTGACTCGTATCGGATCATTTAGTACGTAATGCATACATAAAAACCACTATTATCATTGTAATATCCAGCAGAGCTCTCTTGCCGTTATAGAAACGGCCTCTCAAATACAACCCCATGATTTCTACTTTGAATTAATACATGGTAGAATGTATTCCTACAAAATTCAAAAAAATACAGGAAGGCCGATGTTGGAATGCCTTTGATCAGAAAAGATATTCACGATATAAAAGCTTACCTGTACCTAAACAACAGCCTTTTTAAGGTAACAGAAGGGGGATTTCAGTGTTTGTTAATATACTGCACTCACACATTTGTTTTTCTATGAGGTGCATATATATATTATGATGTCCATTTAAAACTAATAGCAATAAATTAATGGCAGACTAATGAGAATTCTGTCACAAACTGTAAATTTATGTAAGTGATCATTGAGGCATTTAATTTCATTACTGCACTAGGGCTTGGTGAACACAACCACAAGGATATGGTCCGAACGTGGAAGAGCCGAACTCCCATTGTCATCGCCTCCATCTCTCTCGCCCTCCCCATCTCTCCGTATAGTGAGCAAATGGGGTCCCACGTGCTGGCCTCCCCACAGCCCCGGCGGACAGAATGCAGTATGTATATAAATTTCACTAAATATTTTAGAGTATGGCTTTCAGATTCAGCTCTGAAAATGTTCCTAAAACTATCTAGTCGATGATTAGTTCTATAACTAGTTCTTTGCAATAAAAATACGATGTGTAAACATCAATTTTTATAGGTCATCGCCATCAAACGATACGATCAAAATATCGAAGATTTTAATGCTATTTGTTGTTGCCTATTAAAACACATTACAAATAAACACAAAAATGATTTTGTTCAGTCCATGATACAGCCAATATTATGATAAGTAATGAGTGTTACTAATGTCCAAATTCAAAAGCGTTTTGGAGAGGCGGTTTAGATGTAAATAGCTAGAACTAAATGTGTAAAATTACACATTTGTCTATACGGTACGACATTAAATCACTTAAATTAAACAAGTATTATATCAATTCATAGCGATAATTAGGTGTTGCTTACTTCATATTAATCGTAATCCACGGTATCTAATATTTACTTTACAACCTCACTTATCTACCTATTTCATTCTCCACATTACATGTATATATATATATATATATATATATATATATATATATATATGTATGTAATATATATATATATATATATATATATAAACGGAAAAAATGAAACGAAATTTCATTTCCCACTCTTAGTACGGCTGTTACTTAAATATAAGTATGTACATATATGTATACAGACGATAGCTAATCAGCTTGAAACTAGTACAGCGTTCCTTTGACAGTGTTGAACAAACGAGCAACGATGGTTGCTAGACACTACGGCTTAATACGGGATGTTTGTTTACAAACACACCGAGCATTATAATAAATGTTCGGTGAATCCATACGTACATATATATATGTGTGCATGTATGTATATATATATACATACTACTGTACGTCTGTATACATTTATATATGTATGTGTACATACTTATATTTAAGTAACAACCGTACTAAGAGTGGGAAATCAAATTTCGTTTCATTTTTTCCGTTTATCGTTCTCGGTGCACCCGGCCGATTAACCCACTCGATATGCAAATTGGGCTACTCAGCCGTTAATATGCATAAGGTAAGTATATACGTTCAACAATCTGGCAGGAAGGTATACGTTGCTGACGATAGCTAATAAGCTTGAAACTAGTACAGCGTTCCTTTGTCAGTGTTGAACAAACGAGCAACGATGGTTGCTAGACACTACGGCTTAATACGGGATGTTTGTTTACAAACACACCGAGCATTATAATAAATGTTCGGTGAATCCATACGTACACATATATATATATGTGCATGTATATATATATACATACTACTGTACGTCTGTATACATATATGTATGTACGTGTACATATATATATATATATATATATATATATATATATATAAATATATATATATATATATATATATATATATATATATATATATATATATATATATATATATATATACATATATATATATATATATATATATATATATATATATATATATATATATATATATATATATATATATATATATATATATATAACGAAGGAAGTGTGGTAAGGATGGGCCATAACGCACCAGAGTACTCAATACTTAAGGTAGTAGAGTGGGTAATAGGAAAATAGGAAAATGTTCAAGACCCCGACGGCAGAGCTCAAGCCGTTTCGACGGCTATTTCTGGACTCGAAACAGCCGTCGAAACGGCTTGAGCCACTGCTGTCGGGGTCTTGAACATTTTACTATATATATATATACTATATAAATGCCAATTTCTGTGTATCTATGTATCTGTGTATCTGTGTAATATGTGTATAACTTATTGGCTCCTAAACTAGTGATGCGATTCTGATGAAACTTTACACACACGTTAAGAAGCAGGAATGGCTAATTGGATTTCAGAAGCAGGAATGGCTAATTGGATTTCCATAAAAATCAATACTTGAACCCCTGGGGACATATTTACAATGGATGAGGGAAGAGAAAGGGGGAAGAGGAGATACCACTACTGTATGTTAAACCCTTCCTCCCATTTCTCCCCTTCCTCCTCTCACAACACTGTCCTCCAAAACGAGGCAACAACTTATTAGAAATATACATGAAGAAATTTCAAACAAAGGAGACTGAACAGATGTCTCTGTATATACATACATACATACGCACACACACACACACACACACACACACACACACACACACACACACACATACACACACACACACACGCGCGCGCGCACGCACACACGCACACACATATATATATGTATATATATAGCGTCCGAAACGTTAAGACCCTCTTCCTGCTATATCAAGTGTTAACCTACTATATACCTTCCATATATTGTACCGATTGTGTTGTTATTTCTGTTTACATTTTACATATATACATACCAAGATATTAATAAATGGAATCTATATTTATAAAACCATATTTATTTTATTATATATAGTTCAAGGGCGACCAAGCCAATCTTGGTGCGCTTTCATCAGATAAAATACAAAATTTGTTTCATAAATAACGACATACCCATGGAAATCAACCTTAACGGTTGGAAATTCGCTGGATAGTAACTGTTGAGTGCTCTATATTAGTTATAAACATTTGTTTGTCGGAACTCCAACAAATTAAATATAATTTCTACATATATATATATATATATATATACGATATTAAACAAATGGAAACTATATTTATAAAACCATATTTATTTCATTATACATATTTCAGGGATACCATATTAAAAATATGGCATGCCTTCTTCAGATAAAATACAATATATAAGCAGTTTTATAAATAAATTTGACGTACCATAAAATATTGATCAACTTCCATTTAAAAAAGTTGGTTTGCCATATTTTTAATATGGTATCCCTGAAATATGTATAATGAAATAAATATGGTTTTATAAATATAGTTTCCATTTGTTTAATATCGTATATCTACTCCAAAACTTGTTGAGTGCTTTATATCAGTTATAAAATATTTACTCGTTGTAACCCAACAATTTTAAATAAAACTTTTGCATATATATATATATATATATATATATATAATAAGGGTTGACGGACCCACCATATTTATCAATGCCAGTACCGGTTGTATCTCAGCGCACTCAATGGGCAATGTAAGATACACAAAGTTATTTGCCTCAACACAACACACGTAAAACGGGTGCCTATACGGTTCCCGGACTCGAGTTTCTGCCGCACTAATGCATCAGTAAGGTGCACTGCTCCATCTGTCTGCATATATTATGCAACAGTGCACAATCGGTTTATGCGGCTTCTTCAGCGCGTATCGCCTAATCAATAACCAATCGATCGACAGAATCCAATATATATATATATCACATTCCTAATATGGATTCTGAACACATGTACACGCTTAGGTCACGTTAAGGTGAACTGCAGGAATCGGTGACAAGTTACAAAAAAGTGTGATGATCAATGACCTGGAAGTTGGCTTACCATGAGATTAGTCCAAAGAATAAAACCCAAATAGTATGTTGATGAATATTCCTACTCCGGGCATTTTAATTGTAATATATCGTCTTTGAGAGTAGAGTTTATTTTGTCCCTATTTCGAGGTGTCGGATCGTGGGAAGATTAACACGAATTAAGAAAATGTAACGTCTCCCCCATTATTGACACTTTGCAACAGTGAAGGTTACAAGGCACTCTTTAGGGCCAATACTTCTGATTGTTTATCCGACTTATTAGGGTGTGTTTTCTCGGGTTATGTCTACTGCGGGAAGGTTTTATTAAATTGCTTTAGTCATTCGAAGGGCTTTACAAACGTTGATATACAGGGTGCTTGAACAGTACCTGAATATGTTCATTCGGTTATAACTTCTTCAATAAATGCGATGACTTCCTCAATTGTTCTGTGTTTGTTCTTGAGCGCTAAGGCAGTAAGTTTGCTATTCATATACATAAGTTTGTTGAGTAAGTTCGATACTCTTCGAGTTCAAACTTCCCCGGCTTATTCACTCTGAATGAAGAAAGCTGGATGGAAGAAGGACTTATGCCTTAAACAGCTATTGATAGTTCCACATAAGAAAATTGGTCTACCATAAACACACCTAGCAAAGGTTGCTATTGAAAATCAAGTATGGGCACCCTGGGTTGCTAGCATTTTCAGGCGCATTCTGGGAACTGCGAATAACCCCACCTTTTCCGGGTCAACAATTTCAGTGGAGGAGAAAGTTGATTAAATCGACCCCAAATCGTTACTGGTACTTTATTTTATCGACACTGTAAGGATGATAGGTAAAGCTGACCTCGCAGGATTTGAACTCAGACCGTAAAGGGGCATAACAATATATCGCAAAGCATATTGTTTAAGGCTCTACCGATAATAATAAGCAATGTCTTAGGTAGTTTCCACGAGATTTCGTAGTCACTAAAACAGTCCATATACAATATGCGTGTAATGTACGGAGAGATTGCCGAACATACAGAGAGGCATATATACATATACGCATACATACACACATATAAATACATATATACATACATAATACATACTAACACATACGCAAACATATATATATATATGATGTCCCTAAAAAATGTATACATACTTCAAAAGCATCCTAATCAAAGGGTATATACATTTTGGGGGACACCCTGTATATATACATATATATATGTGTGTGCTTGTATATATATATATAAATACATACACAAACACAATAACAACAAACACATATAAACACACACTAGTAAACTAAGATAGAATACATTAACCAATACACAGTCATCCAAACAAGAACACACATCAAACAAAACACTATGCACACACGCAAACGCATGCGCAGAGAAGGCAAAACAAATAAACAAATAAATAAATAGACAGACTAAATAAAAATGGCGTAAGCATACAATGGAACGGGAGGAAACATAATAGCACCACTGACGATGTTGCAGATGTGCAACGAAAGAACTTTGATAGACTGTGTTTGTGTCTATATTGTATCTGTACTTTTGACCGTTGGTCAGTCAATGGCAACATCGAGGACCGAATAAATTAAATTAACCTATATAAAAGACACAGAAGCGAAAACCAACCAAACAGTGAGTGTGTTCTGTTATTAATTCTGGCAATATTATTACACAAATATGACCCTCCCCAAGTATAACAATATATATATATATATATATAATAGTCTTTTTCAAGACTATACAGAGCATTTGTAGTTGTCCCAAATTGAGGGTGAGTATTTTAAACTTTGTTTTATCATGAGTTAAGGCTCTATTGATTTTTCCCTGGATTTCACTAAATTCTGTTGGATAAATCTATATCCTGATTCTTTTTGAATTGAGTTTGATTTATTTTCCCCACATCTTACGTTAACTATTTTCCCATTTTGACGCTATAGCCACTTATATATTATGGAATACTTTCAATACAATACTTTCTATACCTTTCATTTATATATTTATACTCGGATTTCTTTCCTAGAGTGCTAAAATTATTTGTGACTAATCCCGGTATTTAAAAAAAAAAACCGCGATAATATTGCTTTTTGCTGAACTCCTTATTGTAGAGTTTTTTCGGAATGTTTTTGACTGTTGTTTCATGTAAACAAACATTCGTCTCATTCTGACGTCACCAGCCCTGTTTTTCCACGTGTGCGTTTTATTTTCATAATCACGCATGATGTTAAACAAGCCTGCTTTTAAATTCCCTTTTTGGCATATTAATCAGTGAGAATTTGGCTATCGAGTTGAGCTCTGCTGAGGATCGAATTCCAACCGTGACCATCTCCACTGAAGGTTTTCGTGAAATAGTCATTTTCAAGACTATACAGAGCAGTTGTAGTTGTCCCAAATTGAAGGATGAGTATTTTAAACTTTGTTTTATCATGAGTTAAGGCTCTATTGATTTTTCCCTGGATTTCACTAAATTTTGTTTGATAAATCTATATCCTGATTCTCTTTGAATTGAGTTTGATTTATTTTTCCCACATCTTACGTGAACTATTTTCCCATTTTGACGCTATAGTCACTTATATATTATGGAATACTGTTGGCTTCTTGCTACAATACTTTCTATACCTTTCATTTATATATTTATACTCGGATTTCTTTCCTAGAGTGCTAAAATTATTATATCTATATATCATGAGCTGTTTAGCGACTACGAATGCGGGCGGAAACTACCGAAGTTGTTGTTTATGATTTACATAGTAAGCTATGTACCTAAGACGAAGGTAGGCTGTAAATAAAATAAGAATAAAAAATAGTAATAATAATTTAACCACAATGCGCAGTTGTATTAATGTACCATAATTATAAATCGTTATAACCATATAAGTTTGGTTAGCTGGGCACGTACATGAGTGCATATATACATACACACGCATACACATAGGTACATTACATACATATAAATACATATATATTCACACACATACATAAGTGCATACATACATGCTCATGCATACACATATGTAGATATACATATAAATACATATAAATCTACACACATACAAGAGTGAATACATACATATATATAGATTTCGCTGTGACCTGTCTTTTTCTCTTCCCTTACTGCTATCCTCTTTCTCTCTCCCCCTTCTCTCTCCTTCTCCCTCTTACTTTCATTCACCCCCTCTGCTAGTCACCCTCTCTCAGCTAGCCTCTTCCTCACACTTTCACTCACTCACTCTCTACCACTCACCCTCTCTCTCACTTCCTCCATCGTCCCACGCCGTGCGTAATTCTTTTCTCGCTTACTTTCGCTTGGTTGGGATGTGCCTCTCGTCTTCTCGTCAATATTCGCAATTTCTTATTTTCAAATGAATCATTGACTTGATTTTCTCATTTTTTCCTTTTTTTACGTTGCCTCACCATTTATGTTTATTTACCTGTCTCTCTTTCTCCACCCAATTCTTTTTATCCCAATAACTTATTTTAGTTATTATTCGCGCTAGCCTGAGGTATCTGGTCTTTAATGCGAAGAAATACCTATGATGGCTAGTAGATCACTAATGATGGATAGTCCTATTTCTAATTCTTCATTTTAATTTGTATATCACATCTGCAACCACACATCACGCCATTTTTCATTTCCATATACGTACATAGATATACACACATATACATATATATACAGACAAAGGCACACACATGCATACATACCTAAGTACATACATGTATACATACATACAAATATATACATATACACACATGCATACATATATACACATATACATACAAACCGACATACATACGCACTTACACTCAAACAAACATACATACATACATACACATACACACATACACACAAAACGTTCCTATACTGTATATCTCTCCCTATATAAATTCTTTGTCTCTCTGTCTGTCTGTTCCTATGCATTATCTAACGGCTGGACCAAAAGAAAACAAATTTTACAAGGTAATAAAAGACTCCGGA
This sequence comes from Eledone cirrhosa, assembly GCA_964016885.1. NCBI lineage: Eukaryota > Metazoa > Mollusca > Cephalopoda > Octopoda > Eledonidae > Eledone > Eledone cirrhosa. Next base: position 206,338,000 of record OZ024741.1, read on the forward strand.
AGTGTTAACATGTAATTTTTATTTTCATTTGGATTAAAACAATATAAGATTTTAACTAAACTAATATTTTTATAGTGAACTATAGTAAACCACGATAACGACGACGACGACTCACATTTTGTATATGAGTGTGTATAAGTCTGTGAGTGCATGCGTTTGTGCGTTTGTGCGTTCGTTATGTATGCTAGGACTCAGAGAATTAAACACTCACACATCTACACATACACACACATAATGTGTGTGCGTGTATGTGAGAGTGTAGACGTCATATTTTCTGTGTATGTATCTGTTTTAGTATATGTATGTGAATGTATGTTAGAGTGTATGTGTGTGTAAATGAATGTGAGAGTGTATGTGTGTGTGAGTGTATGTGTATGTGTGTTGACTGACATAACGATATTTTCTTTAGTCAACTATAGTAAACCACCACCACCAACACCACGACAACGTCACATTTTGTATATGAGTATGCACACAGTCAATTAAACACACACACACATCTACACATACAAATACATATGTGATGACAGACAGGTGTGCGTGAATGTATGCCTGTCTTAGTATATGTGTGTGAGTGTATGTGAGAGTGTGTGTGAGTCTATGTGAGAGTGTATGTGTGTCTGTGTCAGTGTCTGTGCGAGTGTATGTGTATGTGTGTGTATGTGTGATAATTTTTATTTTCATTTGGATTAAAACAATAGGACGCCATAATTTGTATATGAATATGTATGTGTCTGTGAGTGTGTGTATATTTGTGCGTTCATTAGGTACGTTATTAAATACACACATCTACACATACATGAATTACACAATGAATATTGTTTACCCTAAGGTGCTTCAAGATTGACAGATTTTGATTTCTAAATTCTATTAACATTACAATTTTGATATTTCTTTTTATAAAATATAGATATTTTGAAATAACTATGAGAAAAAAATATCTTCATATTTATTGGTTACTTATCTGAATAAGAACAACAGTAACCTAAGCAACGCCGGGTAATTCAGCTAGTATAAGTATATATATATATATATATATATATATATATACGAGGTGTGTCAGAAAAGTCCCAGGACTGATGTCACAAAAGATTTATTTCAAACCCAAACTTCACACTAAGGGGTTTCTCCTTCAAAGTAACCTCCATGGAGTCTAATGCACTTTTACAACCTTTTTTCTGCCACGCTTGCATGCACTCATGGAAGGATTCTTCCGGGATCCTCCGCTGTTCCGTCGTCACGGCTTTTTTGATCTCGTCCACGTCTTCAAAACGGGTCCCCACAGGGTCGTACTCGAAGATCCATGACATCACCGGTGATGACTGTCCTTAGCAAGTTTGGTTCAGTTTCAAGACGCTCGAGGATGTCCTGTCACACTTGCATGCGTCGACCCTTCTGGTCATCGTTCAGCAGTTTTGGCATCATCTTCGCGCACACTTTCCGCATGTCCAAATCTTCAGTCAGAATCTTCCAGACGCTGTCCCGATTCATGCCCAGCTCATTTGCCCTCAATCGAACAGTCAGCTGACGATCGCTACGCACCATCTGCCTGACGTGCTCAACGTTGATCTCAGTCCAGATTGTTGAGGGCCTTCCGCACCTGGGGTCATGTTCCACGTCCTCGTGTCCTTCTTTAAACCTCTTGCAACACTGAAAAACATGTGAGCGTGACATTGTCTCATCTCCATACACTTGCTGCAGCAATCCCAGTGCTTCTGACGGAGTTTTCCCCAACCGTACCAGAAACTTCAAGTTTGTTCGTTGCCCTGTGCTCATTGCTTGACGACCTGAAACAGAGGACATGTATATAAAATTATGAAGAAAAAAGTTTGATCGCTGCAGAGAGCTAAAATTACAGTTACATGCTCCAGGGGGATAACTTTGAAGGAGAAAACTCTTAGTGTCAAGTTTGGGTTTGAAATAAATCTTTTGTGACATCAGTCCTGGAACTTTTCTGACACACCTGGTATACATATAAAATATATGTATTAATAATTATTAACAGCGAAAGCAAATTTTGTTATAGAAAAATTCAACGAGGAAAATACAACACACAGGAGCGATAAAGTGCAATGAAGATATTATTTTCACGCTTGCTATAATAGGAAAAGAGCCTAAAGTATCGGACGTTAATCCTTTATCAAAAGACAAAATGAGAGAGACATGAACTAGAAAGAGTAAGAATAGGACTCCCCGCCTCGGAAAAACACTTTACAGGAGGAAAACACGTGTGTTTATTCATAGGGAGTTATATATATATATAATTCGAATATATATATATATATTTAGTTATGTAATAAACAACATAAGATAATTATTTCATTTACCAGTGGTTTCTTGAAGACAGATGTGTCTGTCTTCAGTCGTCAGAATGAATAAAAAACATGGCGTATTTATTCAATATGGATTGGAAAACAAAATTTAGGAATATGAAAGTGAGGCTGAAAAAATGGGCGAAAAGGAAATAGGGGGAAAAAAATATATATATATATAAAAATATAAATACCTAGAGTGTAAACATACAGACACTCAACTACGCGCATATACTAAAAAGTACGTAGACGGATACTTTCTCACATAAGCGTATTTGCGTCTACATAGAAAACGGACATGAAGATAAATACATACACATACATATACACAGATATATACATAAATGCATACACATACATATACACAGATATATATGCACTCAAAAATGTACACAGAAATATGGACAGTGGTTAGGAAATTGGAATAACTAAATAAATAAATAAGAACAAATAATAAAATAATATGTATATATATATATATATATATTATTTAACATATTAACAAATGAAGATATTCACCTAATCACAATATATGCTTTATTATATATATTTCGAAGATACTGTGTTGTTTTTTCACTACGTCCTCGTCAGATAAAATATATGATTTGATATATGACATAACTCTACGGTCTTGATATTTCAATTCCTGTATTGGCAATGATTTATTTCATCAAATCTCAACATTTATATACCACAAATAATAATATGATAAACTTAAAGAAGAAAAGGACGTGGAGCGAATTAGAGATATAAGAGAGGGTGTAAAGAGGAGGAAGGCAAGAAAAAAGATAAATACATACATAAATATTTAAATGAATAAAAATAAATAAATGGATGGATGAATAGAGGAAGAAGAAAGGAGGAATAACGACAAAAGAGAGGGAACACAAAATATAGGAGGGGGGGGGGTAGAAAAAACCGTTATTTTCAAATATTAGGTCAATTGAGGAAACCAACCAATTACCATAAACCATTGAATATCTCTTGTATTTGATTATGGTTAAGCTAATTATACTTATATATTATATCAACATTAATCAATATACATTACTTTTTATAGCCGTCACATAATTAGTTTAATTAAAAATTTATATAATTTAATTTAACTCATTATAGATTATAATTTTTGGTTTAGGTAATATATTCCTTAAGTATTTTGTTACAACTTTTAAAAAAATGTTTTCTTTAAAGCAAATTTAAATAATTAGTAAACATGCATTAAAATATATATTAAAATACATGCATATATCACTATCAATATATATAATATATTAAGATCCTTTTTTATCCGAATTATTTTATTTAAATAGGATATTCTCTTTATCAAATCATTTCTATTCTTTAATTATCATATAATTACAGGATTAAATTGCAGTTTTTTTACCCTCAAAAGTTTTATTTCGTTAATTTATATTTACTTCTGTAATTACATATTATTATAGTTTCGTTTTAAAGATATTCTTATATTATTAAACTACATAATTCATGTCAAATATAAGTTAGCAAGCTATTCAAACAGAATAAAAATATTTACGAAGAATGTAAACAAAAGGAAGATAACTCATTCACCATATGTGAACATTTAAACCATGTATCTACTCTGAAATCTAGTGATATTTCTAAACCATAAATCAACAATTGTCTAGTTAAATATTGAACTGTCCTAATCAAAACATAGGATACAGAGACTCTTAATGAAATTATTCTAATAGATAAAACATCAATAAATTATTACCCCAGTAAGGCAAAAACTTATATCTATATATATATTTTAAATTTATTAATTGTCAATTTATTTCGAAACTTATGCTAAATTGCAATCTTTGCAATCTTGAGACTCTATTGATAATTACAAATTATGACAATTTAATTGTCAAGAAAAATGAATTATTCAGCAGCTGCCAACATAAATTCGGTAAAACATTCCAGGCATTGTACAAGTTTCGAAAAAATATTGACAATTAATAATTAAAACTCCAAACAATGTAAATAGCGGTTTCCTCTTTGGAAATAGTCTTTTAAATCGATAGTTTCTTTTGTAAACAAATGCTGTCTTTCAATTTTAAATCGCAGAAATATATGATAAATTTTATTGGAAATGTTTAAAATCAAAAGCCTTGTAAAGAGGTTTGAAACAATAAATGTAACGACGGGATTATTGCTGATGTTGTCGCCTTTGTTGTTGCTGTAGCTGCTTTTGTTGTTGCTAGTGAGTATAGTTTCTGTTTTTGTTTCGATCTAGGTTAGCTGTTACTGAACATACTTCTTATGACAATCACATTCTTTTTCCGACTGACAGCTGTTTCGGCCGTTTCGTTTAGTAACTTTCAGTGTTACAAGCAACTAAATTAGTACTCGTGAAATTATCATGTGACTCAAATCACTTAAGCCTAATTAGGTTGACCCTTTGAATTGCAAGTGCAAGCTAAGGAGACAGTGAAAGAGAAGTAGGGAAACTTAAGAAAGCACTGGAGTAGTACTTTAATTATCACCACCGAAAAGATGAAATACAAGCTTGACGACGGAGGAATTTGAACATAGAGTTCGTTAAATAATGTCATGTTAAATCATGTCATATGAAGAGCAGCTGCTCAAAAGTGTCCGCCGAATTAGATGTCTGTGTTGGACCCCTGTTGCATCCGACTATGAGTGTTCCAGTTGTTTGAAACAACGGAACAACCCGTCAGTTTATTTAGCGCGTTCGTGGATGATCATTCAACAAACACATGCACCTTTAACGAAGTTCTCAAGAGGATTCAGTGTAATGCAGTGGATGGCAAGATAGGTTTTTTTTAAATTATAGGTAGAACTTCATTTTAAAAGCTGGTTGGACTGAAACAACGTGAAATAATGTATCTTGCTCAAGGACACAATGCGTAGTTTGATACAGGAATCGAACCCACAACTTTCGATCATGAACCGGAAAACTAACCACACACCGTAACTCCATATATAAATATAGAACATATTCTTTAGACGCTTAGTACATTGGCTTGTTTTAGCAGATGAAATATTAATGCAACATTTCCATCAAAACTTCTGTCAAATGAAAACATGACTGGTATGATAATATAATTCGGGACATAAAACAACAATATTAAACTGTTTTAAATGTCAGTTGTCCAGCAGATGTGAATATTTCTTTCAAAATTACTGAGAAAGACATTATATACGGAATCTACAGCTTCTTGACGAGTGCACTTGATTATGGGGCTTAAGAGACAACGCTGCTGACTACAAAGAGGTGTTCGAGACAGTTGTGAAGTCCTAGATAGGATAGACAGGGTAAGCAATGGAAGACAGATCGTCTTCCAACAAGACTCCGCACCCTCTTATAATACCAGAGCGACACAAGCATGGATGCGTGGCAATCTTCATGCCCACGTACTTCCAGACACATGATCTCCAGTGTCCTGGACTATTGCATATGGGCCATAGTTGGAATAGAGGTTAATCATCCCTCACACAAGACTATAGAATCTCTGAAGTCCACTATTACCAGCACAGTGTCCAGAATTGATACAGGTCATATATATATATTTGTATATATATATATATATATATATATATATATATATATATATATATATATATATATATATATATATATATATATATCACATATATTTTTATTTGTTTGAGCCAAATTACTTGGTCGTTTTTATGGCTGTGCGGATAATTGTTTAACCATCGTCTCAGTGTGTTTGGCCTTTAACGTATGTTGTAGCTCTGGTTCATCTGAATCATTGAGCGCTTGCCACACATCTCGGAAGTTGTTTTTCGTTAATTCCTAAGCCGAAATACGATTCTCGCTAATTTATAATTGTATTAATCTCCAGAGTCTAGCCATTGAACAGTTAATTTTCTTGATTTTTTTTAGTTGATTCTATTGACTGATGAATAGCTTATGTTAACTTATAACCATTCTGTTGAGAGCTTAATTCGTTTTGTGATGTTTTGCATTCCTGCAATAATATACACATACTGAATTAATCCGTCTAAAATAAGGGTTGCTTCCCTTGCCGAGCCCCAGATGGGGTCGGTAACGGTCATTCCTTAAATTAGCACTCGAACTAAAACCTGTTGAAAAAGTGGCTTCCTTGTTCAATCATCTTACCAGAAGCCTAACATTATTTGTGTAAGCGGACAGCACTTGATTTAGGAGTCGCAGAAACCCAAATGCTGGATTTTACCAACCATCCAAGGGTCCGGGTAAATTTTCAATCACATATTTTTTAATGTGTTTGACCCGAATTACTTGGTCGTTTTTATGGTTGTGCGGATAATTGTTTAACCATCGTCTCAGTGTGTTTGGCCTTTAGCGTATGTTATAACTCTGGTTCATTTGAATCATTGAGCGCTTGCCACACATCTCGGAGGTTGTTTTTCGTTAGTTCCTAAGCCGAAATACGATTCTCACTAATTTATAATTGTATATATTTATATATTTATATATGTATATATATATATATATATATATATATATAATAGCTCAAGCCGTTTCGACGGCTAATTCTGTACAGAATTAGCCGTCGAAACGGCTTGAGCTCAGCCGTCGGAGTCTTACTTGTTCCTATTACCCACTCTACTACCCTAAGTATTGAGTACTTTGGTGCGTTACGGTCCACCTGGTTCCTTACCACATTTCCTTCGTTATATATATATATATATATATATATATATATATATATATATATATATATACCGAACTTAAGTTCACAGATATCATTGACTTGTTTCTCCTCTTCTCTTTCCGTTGCATTACCATCTCTGTTTGTTTACATGTCTCGGTCGCTTCACCCTATTTTACGTGTCCCAATAACTTTTTTTAGTTATTGCTCGCACCAACCAGATGTTTAATGCGAATAAATACCAATGACGGTTGGAATATCACTGATGAAGGACTAATTTTATTCATATGTACCTCATATGCAACATCGCAGCCCGCCATTTTTCATATATTTATATTTTGCCCTCCGCTGTGACCTGTCTGTTTCTTTCTTACTGCTTCCCCTTTCTCTGTATCTCACACCTTCTTTTTACCCCCTCTGCCAGTCACTCTCTCTCAGCTGGCCTCTTCCTCACACTTTCACTCACTCACTCCCTGCTACTCCCCTCTCTCACTTCCTCCCGTTTGACCTGTGTGAAATCCTTTTCTCGCTCACATCTCACCCAGGTCGGATGGTCTGTATCTCTCCTCGTCTATGATTTCACTGAACTTAAGTTCACAGATGTCACTGACTTGTTTCTCCTCCCCCTCTCTCTCCGTTGCATTACCATCTCTGTTTGTTTACATGTCTCGCTCGCTTCACCCTATTTTACGCGCCCCAATAACTTTTTTTAGTTATTGCTCGCACCAACCAGAGGTATATGATCTTTAATGCGAAGAAATACCAATGACGGTTGGAAGATCACTGAGGAAGGACTAATTTTATTCATATGTACCCCATTTGCAACAACGCAGCACGCCATTTTTCATAGCGTTTTTCATAGCATTTTTCATAGAATTTTCATAGTGTATAGTGTGTGATGTGTGTTCTTCTTTGGGTGACTATGTTTTGGTTATTGTATTCTATCCTAGTTTACTAGTGTGTGTTTATATGTTTGTTGTTATTGTACTTGATAGAATACAATAACCAAAACACAGTCACCCAAAGACGAACACACAGCAAACACTATACACACACGCAAACGCATGCGCAGAGAAGAAGACAAAAATAAATAAATAAATAAGTAAACAGATCAAATAAAGATGGCGTAGACATACTATACAACAGGAGGAAACATAATAGCACCACTGACGAGGATGCAGATGTGCAACGAAAGAACTTTGTTAGACTATATATATGTGTTTGTGTCTATATCATAGCTGTATTTTTGACCGTTGGTCAGTCAATGGTAAACTTTGAGGACCGAATAAATTAACTGATATAAAAGATACAGAAGCGAAAACCAACCAAACAGTGAGTGTGTTCTGTTATTATTTGTGGCAATATTATTACAACAATATGACCCTCCCCAAGTATAACAATATTTGTTTCGACACACGATTTCATATCAAAAATATATGTATATATATATATATATATATATATATACAATATCATAAAGAGCAAAAGACAACCTAAATCCATAAAAAACATCCTTACTCAAGCCAAAATCCAACAAATCCTCACAATAAACCCTACAGTAACAAAATGCGGAAGGCCCAACTGTGGCATATGCATAAATCTAATAGAAGGTTCAACATTCCATTTTAAACAAGGACAACATTTCACAGTTAAACACAACTTTACATGTGCATCTGAAACCTAATCTATGTTTTGACATGCTCAGATTGTCAAGAGCACTACATAGGACAGACAAAAAACAGCCTCCGACAACGTATGTCGGTCCATAAAAGACAAATCAAAATACAGGAATACAGAAAGATTGCGTTTAGTGAACATATCGCCAATTGTGCACCCAACCAACATCCAAACTTTAAAATGTTTTCCCCATTTACAAATTCATAGAGTTTCATCCATTGTACCAATAAGGAAAGGTATTTCATTAACAAATGTAGGTTTGTCTCGGCTGATTGAGAAGTCACTGAAAAATAAGTCTTTTAAGACAAATATGTGTGTGTGTGTGTAGTAGTAGCAAATATGTGTGTGTGTGTGTGTGTGTAGTAGGGATGTGTGTGTGAATTGCAGTCATGTTGACAGGTCAACATTTCAGGGGCCTATTAAGACAAGTGTGTGTGTGGGGGGGGGGTATGTGTAGCAGAGTAATTCGTGGTAGAGGGATCGGTCAGTAGGAATGTGTCTGTACGTGTGTGGGGGATATTTTAACATGTTAAAATATATTTTTCACCTGTTGTCTTATACGGAGAAGTGTGTGTGTGTGCGTGTGTGTGTGCGTGTGTGTGTATATGTCTCTTTGTATGTTAGTGTACGCGTGTGTATGTATGTGTGTATATGTGTGTGTATATGTGTGTATGTGTGTGTGTGGGTGGACTAGTATTTTTGTGATACTGGTAAAAATGGTGTACATTATTCGATATTTTCAGTAAAAACGATTCTCTCAATAGAACATCAAAAACCTTAAGAATAAAAGGTGTGAAATGATATATAGTATTGTCATAACACCAAGGTGTCTGTGAGTGTCCAGATTGTACGTACTGCAAGGGGGATCCATTAGGCCCTTCCGTATTGGAATACTTGTGTACAAATATGTATGTTATAGTAAAACACAATTTCACATGCGCATCAGAAAATCTAATATATGTATTAACTTGCTCAGGTTGTCGAGAAAAATACATAGGCCAGACCAAAAACAGCCTCCGCCAACGCATGACTGTCCATAGATCCCAAATTAAAATACGGGAATAGAGGAAAATACCACTGAGTGAACACATTGATACCTGTGCCGCCCAAAATCATCCCAACTTCAGAATCTTTCTCCTCTACAAATTTAAAGATAATGCCACCCACACCCAGTGCATCAGCAAGGAATCTCACTTTATTAACAAATACGGACCCCGTCTAAACACTTCTCCCTAAGACGAACCCACAATATACACACGTCAACATACATACCTACATCAGCATACAACCTACATACATCTCTATCCACATATAAATACAATGACATACGTAAACACACATGTTCTATGGTGCAACACAAACATACACAAATTTGCATACCTTTTGATGTCTATAGATATAAACGTGCCGACACACACTCATACATATACGCACACATGCATTGCACACTGATGGGCACATACATATTTGTACACAAGTATTCCAATACGGCAGGGCCTAATGGATTCCCCTTGCAGTAAGTACAATCTGGACACTCACACACACCTTGTGTTATGACAATACTATATATCATTTCACACCTTTTATTATTAAGGTTTTTGATGTTCTATGGAGAGAATCGTTTTTACTGAAAATATCGAATAATGTACACCATTTTTACCAGTATCACAAAAATACTGGTCCACCCACACACACACACACACACATACACACATATACACACACACACATATATACACACACATACAGACGCGTACACTAACATACAAAGAGACATACACACACACACACACACACACACACACACACACACTTCTTCGTATAAGACAAGAGGTGAAAAATATATTTTAAAATGTTAAAATATCCCCCACACACGTACAGACACATTCCTACTGACCGATCCCTCTACCACGAATTACTCTGCTACACACACATACCCCCTCCCCCCACACACAAACTTGTCTTAATAGGCACCTGAACTGTTGACCTGTCAACATGACTGCAATTCGCACACACATCCCTACTGACCATTATCACAACAATGAACCTTTTACTACTACACACACACATATTTGTCTTAAAAGACTTATTTAACAGTGACTTCTCCATCAGCGGAGACAAATCTACATTTGGCGCAAAATCAATTTTTAACATTCACATGACCTCTATCGACCAATGAAAATTGTTTTGACAACAATAATTTTTGCAACACGAATTGGCGCGAAACTTATTTTAATACATCTGGAGCCACTTTTTTCACATAAAACAGGTAGAATTTCCCAAACTAATCAGATTAGAGCAAACATCACGGGCGCTCTATCTCAAAATTATATTTGAAAAGCATTAGAAATGCGCAACCGGTAAAAACTTAAAACCAAAACTGAATACTAACCAATACTTATTACTAATTTTTACTTATTCCTAATTAAACTATTTTTCACTGGGAACAATTTGTCAGCAGTTTCTTTTCCTTTTACCAATATATATATATATATATATATATATATATATTAAGAAATAAACCAAAAGAAGCCTTCAATACATCAAAAGTCTTTATTAGCCAACAATGTTTCGTCCTATTAAGGACTCATCAGGGCAAGTAAAGCTATAAGAAGCACTATCGGCCAATACAAGCCAAAAACTCAGAAGAATATGGAGTATACATACATTAAAGCATAGGAAAATTATCAAGTAAAAATTATCAAGTAAAAATTGCTAAGGAAGTGAATAACATTTTGAACCATATTATAAAGATAGTACAATGCAAAAGCTAAAGCTAAACACAAGTGGTGATATCTATCTATCTATCTAAGGCGGGTAAAATTCCCGAGTTCCATGGACGAGTCTCTCCAGCGGTCTCTGTCCCTCATTATCGCTGCCATGTCCTGCATCTCCAACAGACCAGTGTCTGTCCTTAGGGCATCAACATACGTTAACCTTGGTCTTCCTCTTCTAGTGTGTCCATGTAGGGGCTCCCACAGGAGCACTGAGTGCAATGTCAACTCTGGATGTCGGTGAGCATGGCCAGCCAACCTCAGTCTCCTCTGTGTCACTTTTGAGCTGACTTTTGGGATGCTCCCATACAGCTCTGAGTTTTTCATCCTCAGTGTATACTGATTAATGTTCAGAGCCATCCTCTGGATTCTCGTGTAGCACCCATCCACCATCTGAGTGAGTTTCTTGGTCAGTGTCCAAGTCCAAGACCCATACAGCAGCACAGACTCCACTACAGCAATGAAGAGGCGGATTTTCAGGTCTCTACGAAGGTCCGACTTCCACACCGATCTCAAGCTGTGGCACGCCGCCCAGGCCTTGCTCTTCCTCTCAACCACATCATCCTCCGTATTCCCAATCTTTGCTCCCAAATACAGGAAGTCCTCAACCAATTCCAGCGGCCTCCCGCCTACATTAGTGATCCCCTCTGGCTTCTCAACATTCTCTACCAGATATTTTGTTTTAGTCTCATTCATTCTCAGCGCCACACTCATCGACACAGTCTCAACCTCCCGCATCAAATCCTCTGCCTCCTTCACTGTATTCGTCACCAAAACTATGTCGTCGACAAATTCAGCATCCGATACCTTTTTCGCCCTAACTCTCCTGCTCTGAGCCGGTGCTACAGTAAAGCCAGAGTCCTGGTGTTTCTCCAGTGCAAGGCGCATACAATAGTCCACTACGATGATAAAAAGGTAGTGAGGCAATATATCTCCCTGGAGCACTCCAGCCAGTATCTCAAAGAACTCTGTCATCCCATCAATGTGTAATGACTTGGGCTTTGGTGTTGGTGTAGAGCAGTGATATCAGGTCCACTTTCCTCTTGGGGATTCCATAAGCCTGTAAGATCTTCATCAGGCAGTAACGGTCCACAGAATCAAAGGCCTTCCCAAAGTCAATGAAAACCATGACCGCAGGCATGCACTTTGCTCTAGCTCCCTCTAATATCCTCATCAGCATCAGGATGTGACTGGTGGTTGATCTACCCTCTCTGAAGCCGTTCTGGTTGTCCCTGAGCTTCTTTTCCATCTCAGGCTGGATCCTGTTAAGAATCATCCTGTTGAGGGTCTTTGCCACAAGTGACGTCAGTGAGATCCCCTGGTAGTTTTTGGTGTTAGAGAGATCTCCCTTCTTTGGCACTGGGACGATGTTACTGATCCTCCACTGATTCGGAGCAACTCCTTTCTCCAGTGCCCCGTTACAGAACCCCAGGATGATATCATCAAATTCACACCTCTTCATCACCTCTGATGACACTCCATCTTCTCCATGAGCCTTGCCCTCCTTGATCCTCTTCTTGGCTCTCTGAAGCTCCTCTCTGGTGAAGGGCTCTGTCTCAACATCCAGTTCCTCAAACAGTCGCCTGATCTCCCCAGAGCTCTGGGCTGTGGAGGGTGGCTCTCCTAGTAGGGTCCTAAAATGGTCTAGCCATTTCCTCTTCCTAACCTCGGGCCCCGTTCCCTGGATCTTACTCGAACACCTCTTCATCCCTGTGATCTGGTTGATGATCATCCAGCTCTCCTTACATCCAGATCTGTCAACCGCTCTCTCCACACTTCTGATCTTCTCTATCAATGCCTCCTCTCTGACCTCAGTGTAAGCGGTACAGAGCTCTTCCCTCATCACCTCCACAGTCTCCATCCTCTCCTCCGTAGAGTGGTGATATAAAGGGAGAATTACGGTGCTAAATATAATATAATATAATATAATATAATTGATAATGATAATAATAATAATATTAAAAGGCCCAATAAACATACATATACATATACATATGTACACATATACATATACATATATATATCAATACACATATCCATCTATACAAACCCAAACTAACACCTATTAAGAGTTTAAATATAAATAAAAATAAAAATAAAAATAAAAATAAAAATAAAAATAAAAATAAAAATAAAAATAATACATATATTATTTACAGTATAAAATGATAAAGAAATGATTAAAAGTAAACATAAAATATAATATACTATATAAATATATAATTAATAATCCCCGGTCAATTTGCACAAACAGTATAACTATTACAATAACACTATAATAACTTGGCATAAAACTTAACAAATCATATAAAGTTACACACAGGGGCTGAGAAAAAAATATCATACAGAACTAAATTGTGTTGAAAAGATTGTGCTGGAAAAATATCTATACCGTTGTAAGAAAACAGACGGAGGTCAAGTTTTTATACAATTGGTATAAATAAGTATTATCTAAACATTACAAAAATTATAAAAATATAAACATATTACAGAATTTACAAAATTTAACATAAGGGTACATCAATATCAAATAATGAACATAGTATAATATACATAATTACATGGTTGGTAGACAGACATATGTGAATAAGTGAATAAGAACCAGACAGAAACTACGCACAGTAGTAAAAAAAATATAAATATAAATAAAATCAAATCAACCGGAAATCGAAAAACAAAAACAAGAATATTTACTTAGGTGTCACAAGCAGTTAAGTAAAAAAAAATTAGGAAACAAACCCGGATAAATGACTAGAAAACCCTATTAAATTAATTAATATTTTTTTTTACTTAACTGCTTGTGACACCTAAGTAAATATTTTTGTTTTTGTTTTTCGATTTCCGGTTGATTTTATTTTATTTATATTTATAATTTTTTTACTACTGTGCGTAGTTTCTGTCTGGTTCTTATTCACTTATTCACATATGTCTGTCTACCAACCATGTAATTATGTATATTATACTATGTTCATTATTTGATATTGATGTACCCTTATGTTAAATTTTGTAAATTCTGTAATATGTTTATATTTTTATAATTTTTGTAATGTTTAGATAATACTTATTTATACCAATTGTATAAAAACTTGACCTCCGTCTGTTTTCTTACAACGGTATAGATATTTTTCCAGCACAATCTTTTCAAAACAATTTAGTTAGGTATGATATTTTTTTCTCACCCCCTGTGTGTAACTTTATATGATTTGTTAAGGTATATGCCAATATATTATAATATTGTTATTATAGTGTTATTGTAATATTGTTTGTGCAAATTGAACGGGGATTATTAATTATATATTTATATAGTATATTATATTGTATATGTTTACTTTTACTCATTTCTTTATCATTTTATACTGTAAATTATATATGTATTATTTTTATTTTTATTTTTATTTTTATTTTTATTTTTATTTTTATTTTTATTTTTATTTTTATTTTTATTTAAACTCTTAATAGGTGTTAGTTTGGGTTTGTATAGAAGGATATGTGTATTGATATATATATGTATATGTATATGTGTACATATGTATATGTATGTTTATTGGGCCTTTTAATATTATTATTATTATCATTATCAATTATATTATATTATATTATATTATATTATATTATATTATATTATATTATATTATATTATATTATATTATATTTAGCACCGTAATTCTCCCTTTATATCACCACTTGTGTTTAGCTTTAGTTTTTGCATTGTACTATATTTATAATATGGTTCAAAATGTTATTCACTTCCTTAGCAATTTTTACTTGATAATTTTTACTTGATAATTTTCCTATCCTTTAATGTATGTACACTCCATATTCTTCTGAGTTTTTGGCTTGTATTGGCCGATAGTGCTTCTTATAGCTTTACTTACCCTGATGAGTCCTAAATAGGACGAAACATTGTTGGCTAATAAAGACTTTTGATGTATTGAAGGCTTCTTTGGTTTATTTCTTAATTCTTCGGCTCTGTTTAATTACATTGAGCTATACCTTTACTGTCATTTCTATAATATGAAGAGGGTGTTTAACTCCAACACACTCTAGTATTTTAATTCTTATATATATATATATATATATATATATATATATATACATGCTAGGGCTGTGAAATTCTGCATGCTTTCATTTCAGCTCTTCTTATTAATAACTGCATTGTTTCTTTCTAGGTAAAGTGACATCTGATATCTGACTGTTCACAGAAGACTTCTTGTGCCTTAATCAGAAACCACATAGATGGATAGTAGAATGTTTGAAAATGTTTGGTATTGCAGCTAACATTAGACAGTTTCTGGTGAACAGTATGGATGGTTGGAAGACTGAACTGACACCATGTAGACGAACATTAGGAGTTGTGAAGATCATGAAAGGAATATTTCAGGGAGACAGTCTTTCACCTTTGCTGCTTGTACTGTGTATGGTACCACTTTCACTGGTGTTGTGAAGGTCAAAGGGTGTCTACGAGTGGAGAGGACGAGAGTTTAATATAAACCACCCGCTGTTCATGAATGACCTAAACATTTCTGGGAAATCATATGAACATATTGATTCCCTTATACAGACAGTTCTTACATTCAGTACGGACATAGGAATGGAATTTGGCATAAAAAGTGTGGAGAGCTACTACAGAAGCTAGGTAGAATTAATGTGATGGAAGGAATTGAATTACTAGATGTACAAATTATGACATTGGGTATAAGTACTTAAGCATCCTGGAAACAAACCAAATGAAAGAGAAGGAGATGAAAGAATTATTATCAAAGGAATATAAATGGAGATTGATAAATGAAGTTCAATATTGACAAATCGGTGAATTCCCCACTTTTAGGCTGTGTAGTGAGAAAGGTGAGACTATAAACCACATTATTTGTACGGTGGATTGTTAGTATCGGTAGAGGGTTGGACGCCATGCTTTGCAGCATAGAGAGTTGCAGCCCTTTATGGTCTGAGTTCAAATCCCGCCGAGGTTAACTTTGCCTTTCATCCTTACCGGGTCAATAGAATAAAGCACCAGTAATGCACTGGGATAACTGCTGGCCTTGTGCCAAAAGTAGAAACAATTATTAGTGAATATAAGATGGTGCTCAGAAAGAGTACAAGAGAAGGCACGACAGCATTAAAAGATCAGTTGATTGAAAACTCTGTTATAAGTATGCCATGAGAAATGGTATCAGCGCCAACCAGAAATGATTGCTGAGAAGTGGTACTGATTGTGGTTGGCGTACTGGGAACAGTTTGTAGAAGGTCGGATGCATGGCTTGGGAAGCTAGAAATTACCATCAAGACAGGATTGTTACAGAAAACAGCCTTGCTGGGAACAGCAAGAATTCTAAGAAGTTGAAAGAGAAGGAATGTCTCAAATGACCTTTGACCATTGGCCATGGCTCGCTCTTTTTGTATAGTGTTGGTATAACATTTGCCAGAGCAAAAGCGTTACGAATAATAATAATTGTTTCTTACATAGGCACAAGGCCAGCAATCTTTTTTTTTTGTGTGTGTGTGTGGGTAGGGGGTGGTGGCTAGTCGATTAAATCGACCCCAGTACGTTACGGGTGATTTATTTTATCGACCCCGAAAGGATGAAAGACCATAAAGGACCGTAACTCTATGCTGCAAAGCATGGTGTCCCTCTCTCTACCGATCCTACCAATCCAGCGCCCTAGTAACAATAATAAGTACTCGAATATTAATAATTAGTGGTGGACACAAGTGGAAATATATATATATATAAAAACTTCTGTAAAGAGATTGATAGATTACCTATAATGATAGACCTAGTGACGTTCCAGAAGACGTCAAAATTAGGTATTGTAAATATTATTAACTACCAAGTTAAAGATATGCTAGTGAGTGAACGTCTCAATCACGCCATTTGTAATCGGAGCAACGAGAACGAGACAAATGTCATTTCTGTAAAGACATTGACTGATTACGTACCAGGATAGATATAGATTTTATGATCTGTAATTATTGTTAGCTATGAAATTAAATACATTATGGAATGTGTCTATGTTCCCATGCGTAATCGGTACAACGGGAATGATACACCAAGCACGAGCTGACGCTGGTGCGTCTATATATTCTCATAATCTGCTAGATGTAGAAGCCACATTTCAATCAAATATCACATCTTACCACTATGGGAAAGAAAGAATACTAACATAGTCCTCCAAACACCCACACACAAACACATATACTCACACACAATGTATATATATTTATATATAACATATATATATAAAATTAGAATTGGTGCTCTGAAATAGCAATGTGTATATGAATGTATATATAGTGTATTTTGCAATACACTGTATGCTTAATTAAAAACATTGTGAAGACCATACGCTATTGTTTCAAAGTAGCGACATTGTAACTTAGTTAACTTTTCGGCAGGCAGGGGGAGATACGTTGACAGCGCTGTTTCGTACTAATTGGTACTTGCCGAAAATTTAAGTAAGTGACAATGTCGCTACTTTAAAACAATAGCGTATGATCTTCAAAATGATTTTAATTAAGCATACAGTGTATTGAAAAATACACTGTATATACATTCATATATATATATCGCTATTTCAGAGCAACAATTCTAATTTTCCATTCCTGCTGGGCCGGCGACCGCTCTGTAAAATTAGTTCCTGATTGTTACTGGAATTCTATAAGAATCCAACAAACATAATTTTCGGCAGACGGGGAGAGTACTGAGTTTTGCAAGTACCAATTGGTACGAAACAGCGCTGTCAACTTATCTCCCCCTGCCTGCCGAAAATTTAAGTAAGCGACAATGTCGCTACTTTAAAACAGTAGCGTATGGTCTTCAACATGCTTTTAATTAATAATACAGTGTATTGCAAAATACACTATATATACGTTCATATATATATATATATATATATATATATATATATATATTATATATATATATATATGTAAAAGAATAGAGGTGTAACACACGAGTTATGATATATTGGTAAAAGGAAAAGAAAATGCTGACAAATTGTTCCCAGTGAAAAATAGTTTAATTAGGAATAAGTAAAAATTAGTAATAGTATTGGTTAGTATTCAGTTTTGGTTTTAAGTTTTTACCGGTTGCGCATTTCTAATGCTTTTCGAAAATAATTTTGAGATAGAGCGCCCGTGATGTTTGCTCTAATCTGAGTAGTTTTGGAAATTCTACCTGTTTTGTGTGAAAAAAGTGGCTCCAGATGTATTAAAATAAGTTTCGCGCCAATTCGTGTTGCAAAAATTCTTGTGGTGAAAACAATTTTGATTGGTCGGTAGAGGTCATGTGAATGTTAAAAATTGATTTTGCGCCAAATGTAGGTTTGTCTCGGCTGATTGAGAGGTCACTGAAAGATAAGTTTTTTAAGACAAATATGTGTGTGTGTGTGTGTGTAGTAGTAGTAGTAGTAGTAAAGAAGTTCATTGTTGTGATAATGGTCAGTAGGGATGTGTGTGTGCGAACCGCAGCCTGCTGACAGGTCAACAGTTCAGATGCCTATTAAGACAAGTGTGTGTGTGTGTGGGGGGGGGGGCTATATGTGTGTGTGTAGCAGAGTAATTCGTGGTAGAGGGATCGGTCAGTAGGAATGTGTCTGTACGTGTGTGGGATATTTTAACATGTTAAAATATATTTTTCACCTCTTGTCTTATACGGAGAAGTGTGTGTGTGTGTATGTCTAATTGTATGTTAGTGTACGCGTGTGTATTTGTGTGTGTACATATATGTGTGTGTGTGTGTATGTGTGTATGTGTGTGTGTGTGGGTGGACCAGTATTTTTGTGATACTGGTAACAATGGTGTACATTATTCGATATTTTCAGTAAAAACGATTCTCTCAATAGAACATCAAAAACCTTAATAATAAAAGGTGTGAAATGATATATAGTATTGGCATAACACCAAGGTGTGTGTGAGTGTCCAGATTGTACTTACTGCAAGGGGAATCCATTAGGCCCTGCCGTATTGGAATACTTGTGTACAAATATGTATGTGCCCATCAGTGTGCAATGTATGTGTGCGTATATGTATGTGTGTGTGTCGGCACGTTTATATCTATAGACATCAAAAGGTATGCAAATTTGTGTATATTTGTGTTGCACCATAGAACATGTGTGTTTACGTATGTCATTGTGTTTATATTTGGATAGAGATGTATGTAGGGTGTATGCTGATGTAGGTATGTATGTTGACGTGTGTATATTGTGGGTTCGTCTTAGGGAGAAGTGTTTAGACGGGGTCCGTATTTGTTAATAAAGTGAGATTCCTTGCTGATGCGCTAGGTGTGGGTGGCATTATCTTTAAATTTGTAGAGGGGAAAGATTCTGAAGTTGGGATGATTTTGGGTGGCACAGGTATCAATGTGTTCACTCAGTGGTATTTTCCTGTATTCCCGTATTTTAATTTGGGATCTATGGACAGTCATGCGTTGGCGGGGGCTGTTTTTGGTCTGGCCTATGTATTGTTCCCGACAACCTGAGCAAGTTAATACATATATTAGATTTTCTGACGCGCATGTGAAATTGTGTTTTACTATAAAACGTTGTCTTTCTTTGAAAGAGAATTCCGGACCCTCTATTAGGTTGATGCATATGCGACAGTTGGGTCTATCGCATTTTTTTACTGTGGGTTTCGTTGTTGTGGTTGGCAGTACTTTGGCATGTGTTAGGATGTTTTTCATTGACTTAGATTGTCTTTTGCTCTTTATGATATCGTGTGTTCGTAGGATTTGGTTCATTCTATGGTTCTTTTTTAACACAGGGATGTTCTGGAGGATGGTGACAAAGGCCTCATTGTTGAGGGGGTTGTGTGTGGAGATGTATGGAAGAGCTTTTAGTTTCGGTTGATTTACTTTAGGGTGTCTAAGGTCCTGGGTACTGAGTTTTAGGGCACGTTGGATTCCATTGTCAATTAGTGATGCAGGGTAGTCTCTGCCTATGAGTGTGTCCTTTAGTTCTTGTAGCCGTAAGTAACGGGTGTTTTTATTGGAGACTATAGTGCAGATTCTTTTGGCTAAGTTGTAGGGAATATTAATTTTAACGTGTCTAGGGTGGCAAGAGTTGAAAGGAAGATATTGCTTGGAGTCTGTGGGCTTGTAGTATATGTCTGTTTCTATTTTTTTGTTATGAATCTTAATGAGGATGTCGAGGAAGGGGAGTTGTTGATGGCTGTATTCCATCCCGAAGTTAATATTCGTGCTGAGCCCAGTTATAAGGGTGTGAAATTCTTTAAGTTTCTCGACGTTTTCGTGCCAAAGGATGAAGCAGTCATCTAGATATCGCTTCCAGTTCCTTTCTATGTGTAAGTAGAGAGTGTTTTCAAATTTATTTAGTACTTTAGTGTAGAAGGTGATTTCCTGTTATCCCATGACTAGGTTGGCATAAGTGGGGGCTGTTTTCGTTCCCATAGCGGTCCCAGATTTCTGCTTGTAGGGATTGTTATTGAAAACGAAGTAATTGTTCTCCAAGATAAATTTGAGTCCCTCTATCACGAATTCTTTTTTGATGCGTTGTGGGAGTTCATTATGGTAATTATCTAGCCAGAATTTGATAGCTTCTATTCCTAGTTTGTGGGGGATGTTGGAGTATAGGTTGACTACATCGAACGTCACTAGTAGGGTTTGTTCAGAAAGGGGCATATTAGGGAGGTGATTGAGCATATCTAGGTCGTCCCTTATATAGCTTTTGATGTGTTGGAGAAAAGGCTTGAGAAGGGTATCAATGAAGTTGCTAAGGCGTTGGGTTTCGCAAGAGGGGCCTGCTATTATAGGTCTTAATTTGAGATCATTGGGTGAGGGGACATTGATGACTATGTCTGTGGCTTCCTTGCATGCCTTACTTATTAATTCGCTCTTATGTACTTTAGGTATACCGTAGAAAAGGCTGGATTTACTTGTGAAGTCTGTGATGAAGCTGAATTCCTTGTTAATGAGTCCTTCTTTGTATTGGTTGATCAGAGTTTTTAGGTTTCTCATAATTTTCTGTTGATTGTAGTGTTCAGCCTTTTAGTAGTATGTTTCGTTTTCCAAAGTTGAGAGCCCTAAGTTGATATAGAATTGTGTGTGTACGTGCATATATATATATATATATATATATATATATATATATATATATATATATATATATATATATATATATACATCTATATGTGTGTGTGTATAAGAATAGACAAACATAAAGCAATTTCAGTCATATTACACCTTAAATAGCGCAAATGCTATATAGACTACAGAACATAAGCTGGCGCTATCTGACGTTGAAACAACTATATGCCGGCCTTCCACGCATATCTGTCGTTGTACGTAAAAGGACTAAAAGGAGGGTAAAAATTGCTGGCCTTTGTCATCGTGCCACATCTGAGGCTGTGTCCCCACCAGTGCTTTGAAAACCACAAGTAATCACTAATAACAGGTGGTGCAAGCTCTCCTATCCCGATGTCATCTCCAGAGATTCTGGTACTGAAATCTAGGACTTAGCAATGGCAATGAACGGCAGACCCACGTGGAGATCAATTGTTTAGTCAATTTCAGCTGCGGCCGCCGCATTATGATGGATGATGATATAGGCTAAAAATTATGATTTGCAGAGCTTCACTTTTCCAAACTTTTAAGGTGTAAAAATTTACAATATATTAAAAGTAAGCATTGCAATCAAAAAATAAAATTTAAAATAAAAATATAATTCCACCTACAAAATCATGCTTATAGTGCGGTCTCGTTCTGGCAAATAAATAGATATTAAGGTTATCAATTAATAAATTAAGACGCCGAAACCTTAAAACATACCTTATGGTTTTACAAGAAAATTAAAGTGTAATACATTGTGCTGTTACATGTCTAGACTGCAAAACCACCTCTTAGCAAAGGACACGCTAATATTATAAATAAAAGTCCATGTGCTTTTAGCTTTAAAACAGTAGGTCCGACCTCAAAAGCCGGAGCTTAAAAGGAAGCAAGAGATAGACCCATAAAGAAACTCTAACTAGATTAATTGAATTAATTAATAAGAGTAGCAATAATTAATAAGAGTAGCAATAATATAGGAATAGACTCAAATAAAACCATTTGAGTATAGTATATTACAACTATATTACACACACACGGGTATACATACATATATATATATATATATATATATATATATATATATATATATATATATATATATATATATATATATATATATATATATATATATATATATATATATATACATATATATATATATATATATATATATAAATATATATAGTGAAAGAGTGAATAATAACATGGTCAACATTACAAAATAAGTTTTATTTACAGTATTAACAATTGTTTCATTGATTAGGGTGTCTAAAGATTGCTAATCACTTGAAGTTGTGTCACCCAATCTTAAATACAATGTATGCCTAATCAAATCATCAGAATAACTGACAAAAATTACACACTAGAACTATCAGTATTTTGGTTTCTTCCTCAGGGAATTGTTTGACCAAATATTTTGTTTATTTGTTTATTAATTTTTTACAAAATGTTATTCTTTCTCTTAAACTTTTTTTTAAAATATTTTTTTAAAGCAAATCATTGGCCCCTACAATGCTACCGTGGGCCCACTTGCCATTTGGCAGCCTGGTAACCTGGCCAGTCCACTAATATATATATATATATATATATATATATATATATATATATATATATATATATATATATATATATAGGTAAGTTATTCCAGGTTGAATCGGAGGTAACCACAGTAAGTAAGGTACTTAATGCATAGCAGAGTATAAAAGTTTTAATATAGATGAGATTCTACAGGACAAGACCTGTTTGATTCTTTAGAAATCATCAGGAATCTCATTCAGATATTCCTGATGATTTCTAAAGAATGAAACAGTTCTACTCCTGTAGAATCTCATCTATCTATCTATCTATCTATCTATCTATCTATCTATCTATCTATCTATCTATCT
>OZ024741.1:206363839-206428839 GCA_964016885.1 Eledone cirrhosa
ACACTCGAAGCAAATAGGGATATAAAGGTTCTCCTATGGCGCTGACATGCAGCGTCTGTGCAAGACTCTGCCTCAGCAAAGTGGACTTAAAATTCATCTTCGCGGTCATAAAGTGAGACCACTGGTTGACTACCAGGCTGCTGTCGGAGATACTACTCATCACACCTGTCAAGCATGAGGAAAAAAGTGTAGATCAGCAGGAGGGCTCAAGCGACATACAAAGTACATGAAGACCAACCACAGCCAGCTATTGCCACTGAATGTTTTTATCATGCTTGCCAACTCTGTGCAAGACATTTTAGATTATTGGCTGCGCCATTGAGGGTCGGACGCCATGCTTTGACGCATAGAGTTACGGCCCTTGCCATTCTGAGTTCAAATCCCGCCGAGGTTAACTTTGCCTTTCATCCTTACGGGGTCGATAAAATAAAGTACCAGTAATACACTGGTTAATTGCTGGCCTTGTGCCAAAAGTAGACACAATTAATTATTAATGTGTTCTTTTTTTATCGTGCAATACCCATATTCGATATTCAAGGTGGCAGCCATCATGTATGTATGTTCTTCTGGATTTATAATTTCACAATTTTTTTTACCAGAAGAACATACATACATGATGGCCGCCCCCTCGGTCTTTGTGTATGTATGTTCTTCTGGTTTTATAATTTTATAAATTTTTACCAATAGAGAGAGAGTCGGTTTCTAACATAGAGACAAGACTCTGTCATTGGAATTTACACATCAACTAGCTAGATATGTATGTATGTCTACATGTGTAGATATGTATGTTATTGTATATGCAATATTAGATGCAACATGTTTGGAATGTTCTACATATTTTTACTGTTCCATTAATGGATTGTACTTGTAATTTCCTAACTAGTTGTGTTCCTTCTGTTCCTGTGAAGCCTAGCTTCTCAAGATTAGAATTGAGCAGTTACTAACATACCCCAGTGCCCCAATAATCACAGGCATAAATCTGAAGGTATAATCAGGGTGGAGTATTTGCAGATTTTTCATCAGTTCTGCATAAATATTCTCCTTTTCGCTAATCTTTGATATTATATTGGCATCTGCTGGGCAGCTAACTTCCACTACTGTGCATGCCTTCTTTCCCTGTCCCAAATCATAATATATGGTCTGTTATGCCTGCATTTTATTTGGGTTTTTACTGCAACATTCCACCAGTACTCTTTCATATTATGTATATGCATGTCTTCCACATTGCTGTAGCTTTTAATGTGTTTATTACGGGGCTATCTTTTCTACGCATTGAAATTGTACAGTGTTTTGGCCACTACATCATGCCTCATAGGTAGATAGTACCGCGATGAAATCTTTGGACAGCTGCTTATGACATGGGTGACATCTTCGATGTTAATTCTGCAGAGTCTGCACTTGTTATCACATCTAGGTGTTTTTTCTGCACCCCTATCTCTTTTGTGAATCAGGTGTTTCGTGTTGATTTCCTGTTCTTGGATTGCAAAAGCGTATCCTTCAAATTGGGAGCCAATATAGCGGTTGTTGGTCCAAGATAGACTACTTTCCTTATCTATATTACTCTCACTCTGGAGCTTCCTGGCAACATATCCATGCATGATTCTTTTGCTGATAAGCATGGATTCACTGCGATACTGCTGAGCGACTGACCTGGGTGTGAGTTTTTGATTATGTATGTATGTATCATTTCTCTTAATTTCGAGTACATTTTTGACCGGCCACGTTCCTAGTGGCAAGGTTGTAATAGAAAAGAAATTGTCATCCCTTAAATAGCAAGAATGTTTTGCAAATTTTGAATGTGCCAGCTATTGCAGCCATTTGTAGTCTATGAATTAGGCAGCTGCGGTATTTGTCCACAAATCCCAGTTCAGTTATACTTTGGTCCAAGCGGGCTGGTATATAAACCGTAGCTGCAACAATGATAAGTATGAAGCAAGCTGAAAGTGTATCTTGAATACTAGATCTGCAAACTCCTCATCAATGGCCTGTAGATGTCCTCCTTCTCTTATATTTTTCTTACAACGTTGACATCAAGTGGGCACCTGATCTCTACAATAGAGCATGATTTCAATGTGTGGTCTCAAACAACAATATCAGGCCGGTGTCAGTTTTATATTCAGGTTCCACCAGTATTCTTTAGTGCCATCTATCTCAACATATTCCTCCTCATTTGTTTTTAATTTTGTATTTCTAAGTGCGCTCCAGATGGTTCTAGCTATCACATCGTTTGGCAACAATGTGGCTAACATCTTCGATCTTTGTTTTACAAAGCCTACATTTATTGTCGGCTGATAGCCCCTCCCCTCTTTTGTGTAGAAGATATTTGGTAGGGATTTCTTGTTCCTGTATTGCATAGAGATATTCTTCAAGGGTGTCACAAACTTGTCGGAACTCCCTGTCAGGCTTTTTGAATGATCTATCCCCTCTATGGTCTGTGTTTTTCTTCTCAGGTACCCATGCACAACTTTGTCTGTAAATTGGTACATGTTTTATCTTGTCCGAACATTGAATAGGATCTTCCAATTTCCCCAGGAGAGAGATTTATGTCAGGCCTTATTCCATATCCCTCGTCTAGATCAGTGGCTATGTATTTCTTCGGGTTTTATAATTTCACACATTTTTTTCCAATAGAGAGAGAGCCGGTTTCTAACATAGATACAAGACTCTCTCATTGGAATTTACACAACATCAACTAGGTAGATATGTATGCATGCATGTGCAGATATGGGTGTTACTGTATGTGTGGATGTGTATGTTTTGAGTTGTATGTGTGCATGTGTATATGCTTTGTATCTGTACATGTGTATATGCAGTTATTAGATGCCAAATGTTTGGAATGTTTTATATATTTTTACTGTTCCATTAATGGATTATACTTGTAATATGTATGTATGTATGTATGTATGTATGTATGTATGTATGTATGTATGTATGTGACTTTGGACATCCTGCAGGACTAAAAACAAAACCTGTCAAAGGGCAAAGGAGCTCTTAAGAGTCAATGGCCATCCAAAATCACCGGGAGAGATGACCCCTTAGCCTTTGTCAAGGCAGAATTCTAGGAGAAGGAAAACTCTGATATAACACCTGCAACTCTGATGGTATCCAATGATGTTGACTTGTTCTTCTTTTTGGTAAATATCATCTTGGTTAATATCATTATGCTCACTATAAAAGCTTCACGGCACAGGCATTGCTTTATATCTGGAGATCTCTCTGCACTTGTCGTCACATGGTACCATGGGCCCAGCACTGTGTGTCAATAATTGTCACAAGTGTAGTGTTTGTACCAGAGTTTTCAAGTCGCTGGCTGTACTAAAAAGTCACACTCGTTCAGCGCATCGGTAGGGGTTCTCCTACATGGATATAAAGTAGTGGCCGTACTCGAAAACGAGTTGGCAGCCACCATGTATGTATGCATGTATGTATCCATACGAATAGGCTTTATGGTTCAGATTCAACGCTCATTTAGACTACCTATCTTTAAATGTGTATAGTGATTGTTATAGACACGTGGAGAAATACATAAACATATGTGTTTAATTTTATTGCTTCATATATTCAAATAGATTACCCTATTCATCTGTATCCACTGCCGTATGTTTTTTGTTGTTGATATTTTTGACGTTTTTCTTTATCCAACTAGAAACGTTATATATACATGTCTATTCTTATATATACATACAGGGAATGTGTGTATGCATGTGTATATTTTAGGTCTGTGCATGTGTGTATGATAGTATGTGTGTGTGAGAGGGAGAGAGAGAAAGAGAGAGAGAGAAAACAAGAGAGAAAGAGAGAGAAAGAGAGAGAGAGAGAAAGAGAGAGAAAGAGAGAGAGAAAGAGAGAGAGAAAGAGAGAGAAAGAGAGAGAAAGAGAGAGAGAGAGAGACAACCGCCAGAGAGACAAGCACATCATATTCAAATATAATAGTAATTTTTATCTTATTAGAAAACCATATTTTTTCACTGTCCAACACCGATTAACATAATCATTGCTGTAAATTCAGAGTTGACGTAGCTCTCGCTCTTTCCAATTAGCGTTTACTTCCGTTTATTGCAAGGACAAATTGCTCAAGGGTATATAGAATCATGCATGCATTATTAATTATTAATCGATGAGTTTTTGTTTAATAATATGGATATCTAGAGGGAGAATTTAGTGTAAGACGATCTACGCGTTAAACATATATATAAATATTTTTAATCAAATAACTACTTGGTGCCTTCGGACATAATTACCACACGTACACTAAGATCACGTTTTCCCGCTAAAAACCATAGTTCTCCATATAGTTTTGGCATGAAATCTGTCACGTTCATGCTATTTGATTACGGTTGCTGACGTGATCATTCTAGTCTCGTTGAGGGTGTTTACCAAATGCCAAACCGCTTAAGATAGACTAAATTGCCGGGCATAATCTGTCGCCTTGTGAATATCGGCAGATTTTGAATTCCGTGGTGCGCGTATGAGCGTTTTTAGTAATTGGTGGTGGCGGTGATGTTATTGTGCAATATGTGCTTTGGTGTTGGTTGTTTTGTTTGTATGAATTGTGTGTCTTGTCTAAGGTAGTTGTGGGAATTTACAGTCAATGTTTGTGCATAATCTGGTACGCATTGGATAACGACAGATCTTTGGAATGCGGTGCTGTGACAAATTTTCTTGGGGTAGCTAGATATGGAGGGGGCATGTAAATAGGACTGTTTCATCACTAATTGTAGAGGTAGTAGTAGTAGATTTTGACAATGATGGTGATTGTCTGTTCAGGTAGTCCGAGAGAGTAAAATATTTGAAAAACTGGGGTTTGAAGGATAGTTGTTGTTGACGTGGTCTTTCATTGTGCTTATATTAGGAGTATATGAGTCAGAGGCTGCTGGCTTGCTTGCTGTTGTTGTTAATGTTTTGGCTGCTGTGAATGTCGTTGTTGTGGCTGTTGCTGCTGCTGTTGTTGTTGTTTCTGTGGTTTTGCACTGATAGGAAATGTATATTCTGCAGATTAAGCCGACAGATTAATTGTAAAACTAGGAACGTAGTGAGGGACAGTATAGGAATAGGAACACATAAACCTGGATATAACGCATGCGCAGCCCAAGTACACAGCTGAGAAAAACAAGGTGGTGTAAGACAGAACAAAGGAGACACGCGAAATAAATAAATTAGTCATTGATAAGGTCACAGAATGTGTGACGAAAGAGATTTGATGACAATCAACAACTACACAATCATCTGGTTATTAATCTAATTCTGGGAAATTATAATAATAAATTGAAGTGCAACCCAACAGGGGCGTGTGCTTTTATTGGCAGCATGATCCTCCCAATGTATAACAATATTGTAATTCTTATTTTGAGTAAGAATATTATTCCACCTTGACACTTGTCCTTTCTAACTCGCTCAACGGTTCTAAAAATAGACTATATACATACATATATATATATATATATATATATATATATATGTGTGTGTGTGTGTGTGTCTGTGTATATATATATGTGTGAGTGTATGTGTGTGTGTATATATATATATATATATATATATATATATGTGTGTGTGTGTTTATATATATGTGTGAGTGTATGTGTGTGTATATATATATATATATATATATATATATATACATGTGCCATCTGGACCCTTATTATGAATGGTAAGATCATTTTCTATTTTTAACCAAGTGAATTCAATTGAATCCTGACCTGTTGAATCCCACTTCCACCTTTCTTTCCTGATGATTTCCTTCGAATGAAACAGTTCTACTCCTGTAGAAGCCATTTCTATATTAAATCTTGTATACACTCTACTAGTTATTGGGGCACTGGGATATGTTAGTAACTGCCTCAATACAAATCTTGAGAAGCTAGGTTTCACAGGAACAGAAAGAACACAACTAGTTAGGAAATTACAAGTACAATCCTTTAATGGAACAGTAAAAATATGTAAAACATTCCAAAAATGTTACATCTAATAACTGCATATACACATATACAGATACTAACCATATACACATGCACACATACAACTCAAAACATCCACATCCACACATACAATAACTGTTTCTACTTTAGGCACAAGGCCAGCAATTACGCAGTGCATTACTGGTACTTTATTTTATCGACCCCGTAAGGATGAAAGGCAAAGTCAACCTCGGCGGGATTTGAACTCAGTTCGTAAAGGGACGTAACACGCTGGAAAGCATGGCGTCCGACCCTCTACCGATACTGCCAAACATCCATATCTATACATGCATGCAGACATACATATCTACCTAGTTGATGTTGTGTAAATTCCCATGAGAGAGTCTTGTGTCTATGTTAGAAACCGACTCTCTCTATTGGCGAAAATTTGTGAAATTATAAAACCAGAAGAACATACATACATTCACACATATAACCAATCCATTTAATGTAGTGAAACTTTCTTTTCTACAGTCCCCTAGTGTTTATTTGTTTTTGAAACGCGTCAATTGAAAGATTTTCCGAAAATACTTTTTTGTTTTCTTTTTTCTTTTGTCATTCATTGATCTTTATATATCCATTGTATTATGCTTACATTTTTTCTCTTTACTTTATTCTTAATTCCATCAGATAGTTAATCCATCAATTTGTTATCCTCAAGCACGATAAGTCACATTCTTTGTCTTCTTTTACAGCAAGGGTCAAGAAAATAATGGTATTTATTTTCTTCGAATGTAATTTTTTTCTGATTTAACTAATGTCTGTATAATAATAGCTTAAGTAAAAAATATTCATTGCTCAAAGATATTTTCTTTTCACTTTCCTTTTTTGCTTTGACATCATCTCATCATCATCATCAACATTATTTTTATTACTATTATTTCGTTTTAGCTTCCGATTCCACCCCACTACAACACCAAATATTTACTTATTTCCTCTCTATGACCAAAATTCGTTTTCATTTATATAAATGGATCTCTCTCTCTCTCTCTCTCTCTCTCTCTCTCTCTCTCTCTCTCTATATATATATATATATATATATATATATATATATATATATATATATATATATATATATATATATATATAACCAAAGGTTAATATGGTTCGTTGATTACTCAATGAATACAATTTTACAATAGATTAAAAGCACTCAACAGTAAAAGTTTTCCTGGAGTTTTTTTATATTATTCAAAATATTAACAAATGAAAGATATTCACATAATCAAAATATATGCTTGATTATATATATTTCAAAGGTACTGTGTTGTTTTTTTCAGTACGTCTTCATCAGATAAATTATATGATTTGATATATGACATACCGCTACAGTCTTCATTATACAATTCCAGTATTGCCAATACTAAACAGATGCCTTGAGAAAAACGGATTAGAACGTTAGTTAAGGGGAGGTTGACAGGGACAGTCGTCAACCAGTAGTGGGGTGCCCTCAAGTGAGCGATTAGAGTAGAATCGGTAGCATTTAGTGAAGAAGTAGCGATAGAAAAAATAGAAAGGCGGGTGAGTATCTAAATTAGAAGACGCAATTAGGAGTGGCATTGCAACCTACGTACTAGCTGCGAAAAACGAAGGTTACATTGTCAGAGCTAAGTCGCGTGCTTTAAGAAACGAGGGAACGATGGCTGTTCGTTGGGCCCGAGTGGCAGAGGCGTTGCGTGACAACAAAACTACAATTCGGCCTTTGACGGATCGATATTAGCTCATGCTAGTTGATTTGAAGCAGATCAGTGTGGCCTTTTACCAGCCTTTTGCGCGACTGTTCGGAGAGAGCGGGGATCAGATACGGTGGCGAACTTCATGTCCTAATGTAACGACCTCAGTGATTGATGCGGACTACTGCGAAAAGCTGACAGCAGCAACCAAGATTCGGGAAACCCTGCCGACTATTCGAGGCGTAAACCGCTCGGTTTAGATGGTCTACAACATTAGATTTATGTAGGCATGCTTGACTTGTTCTTCGATCTATTTAAAGCCGTGTACTACAACTGGCAACAGTTCCTTGAGTCGGGACGTCGAAACGGTGATGAGGAAAGACGTGAACAACAGGGACGTCATTAATTATTTTCGGCCCATAACTTTACTAAACATAGAGTTTAAGCTTTTGGCTAAGGTGCTAGCAGCGAGGCTGGCGCTTGTCGTCGCGGGCCTGGTGCAGGAGGCGTAGACGCCGCTCGGTAAGATTAGACCTCAGAAGATAAATAACCGTAATAATAATGATTTCTTTATTTTAATAATAATGGTTTCTGATTTAGGAACAAGGCCAACATTTTGGAAGAAGGGGAAAGTCGATTAAATCGACACCAGTGAGTTACTAGTACTTTATTTTATCGACCTCATAAGTCCCTAGTCTTTCGTATATTCAGCCACTTAAATGTTAATTTATGTTCAATAATTGAACAACTGCACGTACATCATCGAAACCGACGAACGATCAATTGCTAATTAGTTTGACCCCGACCGAATGTCAATACTCATGACCTTCACAGTCATTCTCTCTTATACTTGTCAGTTATTTATGGTAGTTATTCAGCTAGAACATCTAGAAATCGACATGTACAAGTTAAAAAAAAATATTGGAAGAAATTAATGTAGAGTTTGGTATTAAAATTTTTGTAGTTGTGGTGTCCAGAGTGAATGGTAAAATCAATCTCTCAAGTCAGAAAGTTTAATAAAATCAA
Source organism: Eledone cirrhosa (assembly GCA_964016885.1). Taxonomy (NCBI): domain Eukaryota; kingdom Metazoa; phylum Mollusca; class Cephalopoda; order Octopoda; family Eledonidae; genus Eledone; species Eledone cirrhosa. The sequence continues at coordinate 206,372,493 of OZ024741.1, forward strand.
CGATAAAAATGTCTAAATTAGGGTTCACATTGACAATTAGGGATACCGTTTTGGCAAGATTATAAATGTGTTAGCCATAACTGTTTCAAAATGCTATGGCGGGACATAACCCGTTGTCTATTTGTTTATGTAAATCAGCTATGCATTAAGCTTACTACACTTGAAATTCACATATTCCAAACTCCAAACAAATCAGAGACCCCTAGGTTTTCTAATGTACTTCTAATATATATATTTATAACCCAGTTACAATTATGAAAATACACTCTTGACAGGTGCAATATGTCCGAACATGGGAGAGCCGATCTCCCATCGTCATCAGCCCCCTCTCTCTCGCCTTCCCCATCTCTCTGTACTCTGTATAGTGAGAAAATGGGGTCCCCCGTTGTGGCCGCCCCACAGTGCTGGCCGCCCCAAATATTAAACGAAGTTCCTGCATATCACCCAATTTTCTATAAACAAAAGAGCCCACCATCTGAACTCGAAATTCAAATCTTGCCGAGATGTCTTTTGTCCTTCTTCATTAAAGCGCCGATGAATAAATTATTGGACCATTAATCTTTGTATTCTCTTTCCTTTTCCTCTCTTTCTTTCATTCTCTCCCCTCTCTCCACCACACTCTCCTTCTCAGGATTGCTACAGTTGCTACAGTCTTTTCGTTTTTGAATCATGTTAAGAACATATGTATGTGTGGAATATTCAACCACTTGCATGTTGATTTCATGAGTTGTTCGAACAACTGGATCATAATGGTAGCTATGGAATGGTCACATGTGGAATGCTTTCGATCAATTTATGTTCGATCAGAGATGTTAGGTGACTAAGCAAAAAATAACTATACCAATGATAACAACGAAGACATGCGTAGCATGAACAACTTCAATAACAAATACAGAAACAAAAACAACAGCTATAAAAACAACAAAAACAACAACAATAACAACAACAACTATACTACTACTACTACTACTACTACTACTACTACTACTACTCCGATCACCACTACTACTACCACCACCACAACCACACAATCACCATCCGAAACACTTCTACTACTACCACAGTCAAAATGGCATCACACTCGAAATAAACAGTTTTAGCTCTGACAATACAAAAACGGAATGGACAGTAATAGTATCTGAAGTGTTTTCCCTGGTGATGGATATTTTAATAGATATTTCAGGCACTTCATCCCTCAACGTTAATAGTAAATTGCATCTACTTATGAGCTGGCATCAATTATTCCACCTTCAATCTCATCAATGCGGTGAATCGTTACATCGTTTGTTTTAGCTTTCTATGCTCTTAGTGCAAATCCCGTCAACGCAATATTTGCCTTTCAGCCTGTTGGGGTAAATAGCATCCAGGACGATGAATTTGTGAAATTGATAGAACGTCGGTCAAAATACAATATTCTGGTTTTGTGCAATCTGCGTTAAAATCATGCGTCATGTCAACGGGAAATTATTACATGATCGGACTGGGCCCCTTATTATCAAAACACCACAAAACAAAACAACGACTTATACGATGCAACCTCACAGGAAAAGGAAAATTTAGATAAAATGACCGCAAATATGTTAATAAATGTTATAATGTATTCTTTCATTATTTATCTTTCATTATTATTATTTCACTTGATATCCATTCAACGTCCACTGAGCAATAGTGATTATGTTTATGTGGCTAATGGCTGTATCTATATCACTAAAGATTATCCCACTAAAAGTTAGGGCGGTCGGGGGGGGGGGGGGAGGATACAGTGTTAACTAAATTCTTTGATGGATAAGCAATAAAAATCTGAATATATATTGGCCATAATAGAACACAGCTCCTCATATTGATGGCTTACTTGGGGATGTTGAGGGAATAAAAGCATGAAAGACATAGAAATACGTTAGAGACGGAAGGCGAAAGAAGGGAGAAGAATTGGCATGAAGAGTGAGGGAAATTAGTTTTATAAAATAACTTGGTCAGGCAGCAGTACATTAATATAAAATAGCAAAGACAATATATTGGTCAGAATATTTCCATTAGAGAAAAATAAATGATGGCTTAAATGACCACTTAACATACGAGAAGAAAAGGAATGAAAAAAATATAAATGTATATATGTATACACACGCACACACATACATGCATACATACATGCATGCATAAACATATACAACCATATACAGTCATACATACATACACACATACACAAATATCATATATATATATATATATATATATATATATATATATACATTTATATATATACACCCCACTCTCAAGCGTGAGCCTAATACTAACACATTGTACTGCCCCTTGGCTTTGTTTTTTGTTTTCTTTTGTTTTCTCTTTTAACTATAATATATATATATATATATATATATATATATATATATATATATATATATATATATATAAGTATATATATATATATATATATATATATATATATATATATATATATATATATATTATGTCAGGTCACCAGCTGGTGCTACTGGTAACATGTATCCCAGTACAACCTGTCTCATGGTCGGGTCGTTGGCGACCCCACCAAGGTTTGTCGGTGAGGAGGGTGACTTTGGACATCCTGCAGGACTAAAAACAAAACCCGTCAAAGGGCAAAGGTGCTCTTAAGAGTCAATGGCCATCCAAAATCACCGGGAGAGATGACCCCTTAGCCTTTGTCAAGGCAGAATTCTAGGAGAGGGAAAACTCTGATATAACACCTGCAAGCCTGATGGTATCCAATGATGTTGACTTGTTCTTCTTTTTGGTAAATATCATATTGGTTAAGAGAGTGGGACTGGCTTTGTGCAGTGCCTTTGCTCACTATAAAAGTTTCACGGCACAGGCATTGCTTTATATCTGGAGATCTCTCTGCACTTGTCGTCACATGGTACCATGGGCCCAGCACTATGTGTCAATAATTGTCACAAGTGTAGTGTTTGTACCAGAGTTTTCAAGTCGCTGGCTGGACTAAAAAGTCACACTCGTTCAGCGCATCGGTGGGGGTTCTCCTACATGGATATAATGTAGTGGCCGTACTCGAAAACGAGTTGGCAGCCACCATATATATATGTATATATATAAAAATGTATATATGTATATATATATATATATAAATGTATATATAAATGTATACACAGTTGAAAATTGAAAACTTGACTGTCACCACACATTATGAACCTGAAGATTGCGAAAGCATGAAAGTACTTGTTCAATTAACACTTAACATTTAATATTCTACCATACTATTTCATTCTAATACCATTATAAATTTTTAAGAATTGTAAATAAAACGAGTAAATCAGACAAAGTTGGAATTCCTTTTATTAATATAATCTTCTATACACAATCATACACACCCGTGTATATTTATCTACCTCTATATATATAAATGAATATATATATGTAAAACAGAGGATGTCTGTCTGTGTGTCTGTTTCCCTAAAACTCGAGAAGTACCTAACCGTTTTTTTCAAACTTTACACATGTAACCCGTATGGCCCCGGAAGTGTTTTGAGCCAAAATAATTTCAAATTATTCTGACCTAGGGATCGAATTAGTGAAGTGGCCAATGTCTGTACATAATGAGGGAGTGAGAGGGGAGAGAAAGAAACGGAGAGGCGAAGTGAAGAAGTGGCTTTCTACTCCTCCTCCTCCTTCTCCCCATTCGTCACAGCGGTTTTCGATAGAGGGGAGAGAGAAAGAGTGAGAGTGAAAGAAACAGACAGACTAAAAGAGGGGGATAGCGGGAGAGAGAGAGAGAGAGACGCTGGAAGAGGGGAAGGAAAGCTATAAGTAATTTACACGTGTGCGTGTGTGTGTGCTTGCGCGCGGGTGTGTGTGTGCGTGCGCGCGGGTGTGTGTGAGTGCGCGCGGGTATGTGTGTGTGTGTGTGTATGTGTTCGCGCAGGGTTCCATTATGAGTTAAATCTATTAACATGTGTGTGTGTGTGAGTTTCTGCGCTTGCGTGCTTCAGTGTGTGTGTGAACTTGCGTGTGGCGTTTCATTTACGCCATTTTTGTCACTGAAAACATATTCACTAGCTTACACTCATTCCAACTGCTACTCTTACTGTTACCCCTCTCCCTATCCATACCCCGTTCGGAAATCACATGCATCGGTTTTTAATTCACTGACGAGTTTACTCCTTATTCTACCAGTGAGTTTCAGTGTACTTCGTACTGCTTTTAGGTCATGCCTCGAAGGAAGAGATATTCCATTGGCCGAAAAACAGCGAAAGCAGCAACATCACGAACAGGGCAGGCAAACGAATCGTCAGTGGAATCTGCTATTCGACGATCGCAAGACGCTAAACGTACTGCCACCAGAAGAGCAGTTGAAACAGACAATCAACGAACTATTCGCCGAACCGCTAATGGCGCATCAACTTCTGTTGCACAAGCAGCCGAGACGGACGACCAGCGTAAAAGACGTCAGAGTACGGATGCTGCAAATACTGCTGCTGTGCGAGCTACACAGACCTCGCAAGAACGAGACATTTGACAACAATGTAATGCTCATCGAAGGGCCTTTGGACAGGGTATTTCAAGGCCGTGTATACAACATATTTTGCTCTTTTCTTCTAATATGTAAGGAACAATTTCATTCCCGGGCAACGCCGCCGGGTACCTATGCTAGTATATATATGCATATATATATATATATATATATATATATATATATATATATAAATGTATATATATATATATATATAAATGTATATATATATATATATATATATATATATATATAAATGTATATTATAAATGTATATATATATATATATATATATATATATATATATATATTTCATTATTTGCTAAACCTGATTATATATGTTCTGGCTCGTTAATTTATTAACCTGCCATTCAACCACATTGGCATATGGTTGGACAATACATGTGTCCCTTAGCGCTTTGTGCGTGTAGGAACACATATCCTATTATTACTATTCTCCTCTATGTTGAGAAAAAAATTTGGTCGTTCCGACTGCTACTAGTGATAGTGGTGGCCGATTGACCTACCTCCCTCTGCCTCTATCTTTACTTCGGCCCTTGAAAAAATTGATTCCACTTCATTTACTCTCATCTCGGGAACAGTTTTGGATAGCGCTAGTTCGTAATTTAAATTCAAGAATTTTATATTCTTCGAATGAAAAGAACCTTCTGACGAGAATCTTTCTTTGCAACGAAGGCCGTATGGTCTCCGTTTATTTTTGAGATTCGAAACCAATTCGGTAAAGGTAACTATAGTAAGTAAAGTTAATTTTTTAAAATTTATTTTGAAACTTTTTCATTATTTGCTAAACCTGATTATATATATATATATATATATATATATATATGTGTGTGTGTATATATATATTATATATAAAGGTATATATATATATATATATATATATATATAAAGGTATATATATATATATATATATATATATATATATATATATATATATATATATATATATATATATATATATATATATATATATATATATATATATATATATATATATATATATATATATATATATATATATATATATATATATATATATATATATATATATATATATATATATATATATATAATATATATATACACACACACATATATATATATATATATATATATATATGTGCGTGGTGGAGGCACGTGGCCTAATGGTAAGAGTGTTGGACTTGCGATCATAATGTCGTCGGTTCGATTCGTGTTGTGTTCTCGAGCAAAACACTTAATTTCACGTTGCTCCACTATACTCAGCTGGAAAGTACCAGCAATAGCTGGAGGTTTAACCCTGCGATGGACTGGCGTCCTGTCTCAGTCGCTTCACGCCATGAAACCGGGATAAGCACCAGCCAAATGAGCCTTCTGGCTTAAGACATACTTTAGACTTTAGATGTGTGTGTGTGTGCGCGCGCGTGTGTGTGTGTGCATATATGTATGTGAGTATACATACATATATACATATGTATATATATATAGAGAGAGAATCAGAAAAGAAACATCATAGATAATAAATATGTGTGTGTTTGTGAGAGAGAGAGAGAGAGGGGGTGAGAGGGGGGAAAGAGAGAAAGAGTATGATGAGAAATAGATGAGAAATAGATGTCAAGCCAAATGCCATATTACAAAGGAGGGTTTTGACTTCAGTGTTCGTCACTGGAATAAAATAGAGTTCGCCTGTGGATATTAATAAACTGCGTCTAAAAAACCACGCTAATGTGCTGATAAAAATGAATATTGACATGGTAGAATGTGGACATTAAATGGACATCGATTATATCTTTCACTTTCTACAAATCAAAGAAAGACATTACAGTATGTAATACACATAGAGGTTAATAGACTGTCAAATTTGAAAGAGATAAAGAGAGCTCGGAGAGACAATGAAAAACAGGAGAGACCTGGCTGTGCTATAGCTCGATCTGTCCAATGCATATGGTTCGATAACACGCAAATGGTAAAAGCTGCATCAGAGAATCACCCTATACCACATAAGGTGAAACAGCTCTTCTTAGACTACTAAAGAAAGTGCCTTTGGAGTTTTGTCCACAAGGCACCGCTCAAACACTGCCTCGCCCAATGCATAGAGCCCATCACCCTCTTCCCTTCCCCTTTTCTTTCTTCCGTGGCTCAAGAGTTCTTGTTTTTTCCCCCTTTTTCCTCTCATTTATGACATTTATAGTTTTTTCCTCTACTTTCCCATGCAGCTAGATCTTCACTTCTTTAACCCTTCCCCTCTCTTTTCATTTCTTTTTCTTTTTCATATTTCCATCATTGTATAAAATCTTTTTGTAAAATATACTTGACCATAATACACATTTTTATACTGAAAATTTAAGAATTGCCTCGGATCAGCTGTCAATTAATTAGCACCTTCTGGAAGGAGATAACCCCAGGTGCCTCATATCGGTGATCCTCTTTTGCTGTCTATGAACTTGATCAAATCACCTGCGAGATAGTGCAACAGAATCCTCGGTAAGTATGGTGTAACGTAGCCACCAATCAGAGCCATCTGGGCTTCCAGAAAAATTCAAGGTTTGGGTCTACCAACATGGGATATTCTCGATAATCTTCTGGCGCCTATTGATCTATGAAGTCATTATGGAAGACTTTGTGCGCAAACTGAGTTGCTATCTTCGTAGATTACTCAGCGTGTATCGCAGTTTTAGAAGCATAGGGTTGTATTGGAGTAGCAGCAAGCACAGTCGTCCATTCAACTCAATCATTGTTTCACGCTTATGAGAACATCAGCAGTACACCGGAACAAGGGATTGTAATGTGGCTGCGATTGGAATTGTCATGAAGACTAGAAGAAAGTGGAAAGCAGCCGAGACAGTGCAGCAGGCAGACGCACAGCTGAAGCATAGGTTCCTTCTTGGTTGTAATTGCCAGGGCAGGGTGGGACTTGGTAACTCAACGTAAAAGCGATTGGACACAGCAAGTAGGAAAGTAAGACGAAAGCTGATGCAGGGAGACTTACGAGCTTCAGTGGATCAGGAACGAGCAGCCAGATCTGTAGCAATACGTCAGCAAGTTCCTTGGATGAAGTGGCTATAGATGGTGGAGCAAAATATTACTAGGCAGGGGAACCCACAAAAGATCAAGCTCTTATTTTCTTTCTCCCGCTGTTTCTCCCCTCCCCCCCTCTCTCTCTCTCTATATATATATACTCATTATGAATGGTCGAAAGGAAACCTCTCAATAGAAATGTCCCAAAAAGTCCAAATTTTCTTTTTCAAATCATGGGTGGGGGAAGGAAGGAGAGAGAGAGAAAGAAAGAGAGAGAAAGAAAAGAAGGAAATAAAAAGAAAGAAAGAGAGAGAGAGAGGGACAGAGAGTGAAAGAGAGAGAGAGAGAGAGAGAGAGAGAGAGAGAGAGAGAGAGAGAGAGAGAGAGAGAGGGAGAGAGAGAAAGATTGAAAGTGAACTACTAGTATTCAGTTTGAGTAGCTTCAGAAATCTGTTTCCTTCTTTTGTAAGATTTTCCAGTACGTTCAAAGTTTACTCCGACTTTCAATCATTTGCATATTTACAAATACACACGATCTCACACAGAAACCTACAAATACGGTTCTCTCGCAAACATATATCTACATACAGTTACGTGAAGTTACACATACTTGTACATATATATATAATAGATATTGTATAATGTTTATTCTTATACAGAAACTGCGTAATTTGGCGGCTGCAGTTTGAAAACGTTCGTATCCCTATACTCATATTTAGAGCGGGTTTGGTGTTGGGAAATATAGAATATGTCTGAGGTAGGGATTATGGTAGATGTCTTAGTTCTAATATAGACATTTAGTTCATGATTGGCTTTGTTTTTACGAATGTAATTTTTACGAGTTTGGAATCTGATGGTCTTAGTCACTTGATGTTTTGTTTATTGTTCGCTTTGTTTACTGAGTGTGTTATTTACGTATAGGGCATTCGATGATTGCTTTCGGTTTGGTCTGGATGTGTTTGCGTCTACGTAACGAGAGTACATGATGAGGTCTATGGAGCTCTCATCAAGGAGATCTTTGAGTCTCCTTTCCCACCATACCATAAAAAGGTTGGCAACGTCACCAGCTATGCTGACGCCAATGGCTGCTCCCTCATTTTGGGTGTAGATCTTCTCGTTGAACTTGAATATGTGGCCCTTTAGGGTAGTTTTGATACTAGCCCCTATTGCATGTGCGACCATTTTTCTTACCTGATCATTGTTTTTTTTTTGGGGGGGGGGGGGGTCCGTATAGCTTTGGTCCACCCAATCCACCTTCACATGGGAGTCTTTTTTGTCATTGAGGTTATGGTTGGGGGGTCTACCTCTTATGGGTCTACTGGGGCAGAAACGTCTAAGGTCATGGCTGTCTAGGTAGTCAGTGTCGTAGTTAAGTCTAAGTAGGAGGCCCAGTTCGTCTGTGTCGACGTCGCAGAACTCCACCTCACTCTCAATGATCAATTCCACACATTTTTCCACAGCAAAATCAATGTTAATGGATGGGTACAGTGATACCACATCTATACTGCCTATTATGCAGTTGGATAGGTTCCTGTTTTTGTTGCACTCACTGATTATGCTGAGGAGGTCCTCTGTACTGTCACATACATCTGGGGACATCTTGATTATGGGGCGTATAACCATTGAGAGGAAGTAGAAGATCCTGTAGTTGCTAACTATATTTGCTCCGCATACAGGTCTTGTTGGTGGTCCTGTTGTCGGGTCGTCGAATGTCTTGTAGTCTTTGCGGAGCCCATACAAGTGTGGTCTGCCATTGTTGGACGCCTGTAAGTGTTGGCAGTGCGTCTGCTTGGCTTTAGGATGTCGGTCCACATCATCATGTGAGCGTTGAGGATTTTCTCTCTCCCATCATGTATTTGCTGTGCAATTTCGCTCGTGTGTATATATTTATTCAAAAATAAAGACCAGCATTAACTATAGTTTAATATACATTATGTTAACACCATAACATGCTAAGTATCCACACAGACACATACATACACACATAACACCTTCTACTTTAGAAAATAAAAACCAGAACTAAATAAACCTTAACATACGTTAATACTCCAACACCTTAACATGCTAACCATACCCCCCCACCAAACACACATAACACCCCACACACACAACTCCCTCCCTCATTTCTACTAATAGAATCACTTTCCTACACACAATCACAAAATATATATATTCTCTCCATCTTAACATGCTAACCCCACCTCCCCCCCCCACACACACATATAACCCTCTTACACACACACAACTCCCTCCCCCATTTCTACTAATAGAATCATCTTCCTACATACACACACACAAGCACACAAATAAACATACATATCTCTACTTCCTTTATTTCAATAGAAAGTCTGAATTCTGACACCCCAGCGAACCAGCCATATTCACTGAACCAGAACAATTCTCCCCATCCCATTTCTCTTGACGATTATCTTTTGTTTGGCACAGAATTCTCTAAAAGGCTACAAAATAAATTCCCAAATACGGGCCCGATATTTAATGAACTTGTTCACGTGACAGTCATAATTTCATTTATAAGCAATCAAATTACATTTATAAAATAAAGCCTTCGTGAGCCACTTTTTTTAAGTAAAAAGAAATTCAAACAAACTGGCGCGAAAGCTGATGTGCTTATTCACGTGACTGCATCAACCAACCAAACTTCACTCATATATGAAAAAACAACCTGAACCCCCCCCCCCTTTGTTTGAAGAACTTTGTAATACGACTGGCGCGAAATTTATTATTCACCAACCAATCAAATTACTTCTCTAAAAACTTAGCATTTCGAGCCACTTTTTTCCATATAAAACAAGTAACATTGAAAGACCAACCAGATGTGAGGAATATCACAGACCCTCCATATCAACTCTACTTTTGAAAAGCAGAAGAACTGCGAAACTGGTAAAGGAACCAAATAAATATATATATTTTTTAAAAAATAAGACTCCAGTTGCATTTTCGATTTCATCTTTTTTTCTTTATATATATATATATATATATAAAAACAAATAACGAAACGAAATTAAATTTCGTTTCGTTTGTAACTCACTTTTGTATGACTGACGCTTAAACAATTAAGTTAAAAATGTACATCCACATATGTATACTGAAATACTAGTATGCATATGAATACACACACGTATACATATGTAGATGTACCAAGTCTTTCACTGGTCACTTTACTGTGAGTGTCCAGCTATTCTGTATGTAAACACACAGACAAACCGGTTTTAAGAGTCATACTGGTTTTTGAGGAAACACCTTTCCTCTATTCTCCAGAAAGCCAGACAAGGAATATTGAACTAGTTTCGTTGTTGTTACAACTCATCAGCAATATTTACCTATCTTCCGGCCTTTCTGGAGAATCGTTTGTCTGTGTATTTACATACAGAATAGCTGGACACTCACAATAAAGTGACCAGTGAAAGACTTGGTACATCTACATATGTATACGTGTGTGTATTCATATGCATACTAGTATTTCAGTATACATATGTGGATGTACATTTTTAACTTAATTGTTTAAGCGTCAGTCATACAAAAGTGAGTTACAAACGAAATGAAATTTAATTTCGTTTCGTTATTTGTTTTTATCGTCTCCGTTGAACCGGTACGTACTCACGCTCTATGCAAATTAGTCTGCCCACTACTAATTTTCATAGAAAAAGCATATAACGATATGTGCTTTTACGATTCTCCAGAAAGGCAGGAAGATAGGTAAATATTGCTGATGAGTTGTAACAACAACGAAACTAGTTCAATATTCCTTGTCTGGCTTTCTGGAGAATAGAGGAAAGGTGTTTCCTCAAAAACCAGTATGACTCTAAAAACCGGTTTGTCTGTGTGTTTACATACAGAATAGCTGGACACTCACAGTAAAGTGACCAGTGAAAGACTTGGTACATCTACATATGTATACGTGTGTGTATTCATATGCATACTAGTATTTCAGTATACATATGTGGATGTACATTTTTAACTTAATTGTATATATATATATATATATATAAATATATATATATATATATATATATATATATATATATATACTAGCAAAAGAGCCCGTCGTTGCCGGGCACACCTTGATAAGATGAAGTAAATAACCGAGTTAAGTTTCAATAGCTGTGGTTACTACTCCCACATATACTCTGTCTCTCGTTCACTCTCTTTCTTTCTTTCTCGTCCTCCACCTTCCTTTACTTTCGCCACTGTCAAGAAAGACCCACCTCATTCCTTAACATGGCCTTCTTTAAATAACCCCAGAACGCTGCTATTTTAGGAGAGAACAAGATTTAAACCATTTGTTGACATGCTCAGGCAGCTAAATAATCTATGTATTGAATTTGAACAAAATCAAATGGAAACTGTGGAAATGCATCACCTGCATATAGACAGACAGACAGACAGACAGGGCAGAGGATTGGCAGTATCGGCAGAGTGTCAGACAACATGTTTTGTGGCATATAATTACGTCACGTTCCTTTACGTCCTGAGTTCAAATCCCGCCGAGGTTTGTTTTGCCTTTTATTGATAAAATGAAGTACCAGAAACGCACTGGAGTCGATGTAATCGACTTTCCCTTCACCCCTCAAAATCATTGGCTTTGTGCCTAAATCAGAAACATTTATTTTTGCTTCCTTATGTTTTGCTATATGAGATAAACAGAAATAGAAAAAAAAACAACCAAAAAATCTAACAGTAGTAGACAAAACAAGCTGCTTACCAATGTGCCCGAACACGGAAGAGCCGAACTTCTACTGTCATCGCCTGCATCTCTCTCGCCCTCCCCATCTCTCTGTATTATGAGCAAGGCTTTCTGTGCACTGAGTTTAAATCCCGTCACAGTCAACTTTGCTTTTCTCCCTTCCGCAATCGATATAATAAAGTAATACTGAAGTCAATGTGATCAACTTTCCCATTCCCTCAAATTGTGCCAATGTTTTATATTTCTTCACATGTCATTGATGATTAATTTTTAGTAATAAACTTCCTAGACCTATTTACATTTTCTGACCTACTCAGAGTTACCTCCGAATGACGTTATTGCTTTTATTGTTTAGTCTCCTACCAATCATCAACCAGCACCCTTCGATGAAAAGCATGCCGGCTTATAGATAGATCACATAGAACCATCGACTGGGTATTGTTCCATGTTTCTGTCATCTTCTAACAGGTGTGGATGATAGATTTGATCATGTGCTGTTAATTACAGTTTGCTTTCCATTATGTAGATTTCTCATGGTTGCGCATAGTTTCTGTGCAAACATTTTCTTCTAATTATACAAACACTTTTAAAAACGATGCCATAAAATAAAACAAATGAATTCGACGCATTGAATACCTCAAATATTACTTCTAATAAAGATAAACATGTAAGCAAATAATTTATGAAGTGTATTATCTGAATCAAACTCAAACTATGAATATAATTGATAAACAGATTATCACAAACCTCTTGAAACAAAGTAAAACAATTAAGACTAATAATTATTTCTACTTTTGGCATAAGACCAGCAATTATCCGAGTGCATTGCTGGTGCTTTATTTTATCGACTCCATACAGCTGAAAGGCAAAGTTACGCCCAGTGAACGTTTAATAGTAAACCAACAAGTGTTCTCCACTAATAACCATTGATGTGACCATCAATTATTAATGTGAATTATAAATTTTATTAAAACATTGGCAAACTCATTATACATAGGCCATATAGCTACGATGTTTTCTCGATGAATTCCTAAGCGGCATTCATAGTAAAATTCAATTGGAAAAATTAGCAAACGCACATACACACACACCCAGAAACAATTGTCTGGTTGTGGGTTCGATTCCTGGACCGAGCGATGCGTTATGTCCTTGAGCAAGACAATTTATTTCAAGTTGCTCCTTCTACCTGGAGTTGCGACTGATAGAGAGTATTAGCAGTTGGAAAGACCAACGGAAACATTGTTACCTTGGTCCGATTTGACGAAAGTCGATCGACTATCGATATATATATATATGACGAAAGGACTTCGTGTGTTTCTTCGGAAACCATGTTTATTCCCTTTCAGAAACTAATTAGTTGGAGTGAAATTTTAGTAAGTAAGTTAATTTATATAATTTTCTTATTTTACGTCTTTCATATATATATATATATATATATATATATATATATATATATATATATCGAATCGACATTGTCGATATATATATACATATATATATAGATATATATGCCGATATATATATATATATATATATATAAGTATGTATACGTACATATATATATGTGTGCATGTATGTATATACATACTACTGTACGTCTGTATACATATATATATGTACGTATACATACTTATATTTAGGTATCAGCCGTACTTAGAATGAGAAATGAAATTTCGTTTCATTCTTTTCCATTTATCGTTTTCGGTACGCCCAGCCGACTAACTCACTCGATATGCAAATTAGGCTGCTCAGCCGTTAATATGCATAAGGAAAGTATATACTTTCAAACGTTCAATCACCTGACAGAAAGGTATACAACGCTGACGATAGCTAATAAACTTGAAACTAGTACATCGTTCCTGTGTCAGTGTTGAACAAAAGGGCGACGATGGTTGCCGAGCACTGTACGGCTTAATTCGGGCTCTTTGTTTACAAACAAACCGAACATTATAATAAATGTTCGGTAAACCCTTGCGTACATATATATATATGTGTGTGCATGTATGTATATATATACATACTATGTACGTCTGTACACATATATGTATGTACGTATACATACTTATATTTAGGTATCAGCCATACTAAGAGTGAGAAATGAAATTTCGTTTCATTCTTTTCCATATATATATATGACGATATATCTGTTTGACAGGCAGTGACTAAGAACAGAATGTTTAAATCTGTGTGTCTGACATGACATATGATGTGTGACATACATGTGTAGCTTGTGAATAAAAATTTCAAGGGGTATCGCTAGCCGTGGTGATGCCTTCCAAATATCTTTTGTAATGTATCGTCTTATTGGCTAACTTCCTCGTTTTATTGGCTAATCAACCAACGAGTGTAAGTGTTGCTCAAAAGCATCCGTCACTTTGTTTCCACGTTTATTTATCGTTTCGCTTTCGAATCTTCCTCCAGTATTTCGTCGTTTTATCATCAAAATATTTTTCTCGTTTTGGTAAGTTATATTGTTAATTTATATATGATTTTTTAACTATTATTTTTTAACTATTAAAAATCTGGAGATATTTTTATACATCTTACAATAATATTTATAAGATCATTTATAAAATAACAATTATATAATCTAATTACATTATAACGATAATTTATTATTAATATATATCAAAGGGCGGTGGATTGGCAGTATCGGTAGAGGGTCGGACGCCATGCTTTCCAGCATAGTTACGTCCCTTTACGATCTGAGTTCAAATCCCGCCGAGGTTGACTTTGCCTTTTATCCTTACGGGGTCGATAAAATAAATACCACTAATGCACTGAGTAATTTCTGGCCTTGTGCCTAAAGTAGAAACAATTATTAATATATATCATGTTTAACTAGAGTTATTACAAGCGTTGCCTTAAAAAAATATTAAACTAGACCTGAAAAATGCGCAAGCTCAAAAGAGGCACAGAATGTTATAATAAACCTTCAAAAGAGTGGGACTAGAATTGTTGCTCAAAAATGTTGTAATCATTATCTATCGTACACTCTGTGGCATCCTTTTATGAAAAAGAGACTCATAACGAACTCAAGACGGCACGATAATTATTTAAGTGAATTTATAATATAGAATTCGGTTTAAGTACATTTCGTATTAATCATTACTAAACATCTAATATGAGATATTGAACATTAGCTTAAATAATTATCGTGTCGTCTTGAGTCCGTTATGAGTCTCTTTCTTTTTATAAAAGGATGCCATAGAGTGTACGAGAGATAATGATTACAATATTTTTGAGCAACAACTCTAGTCCCACACTTTTGAAGGTTTATTATAACATTCTGTGGCTCTTTTGATCTTGCGCATTTTTCAGGTCTAGTATGTATATAAATATAAATTCATCGAGAATCGGATTTCGGCGTGAAGAAAAAGTGAAACATAACGCAGATTCCGAGTCATGCTGGCAAGCCCTCCATAGTCTAAAAGACTAGAGCAATAAACATATGTTATAAAGGCCATACAAACTGAGAAGGCGGTCAAGAAGCTATAGACCACCTAAGCCAAAAAACAAGTCAAGCTAACTACAGGACTAGAACTGTTTCATTCGTATGAAGTCATCAGGAATGTATATATATATATATATACACATTCCTGAGGACTTCATACGAATGAAACAGTTCTAGTCCTGTAGCCAATCCCATGGACAGCTCCCTTTAATATTACTAACAGTGATACTATTACTACTCCACCTCCCCCATCACCCCCTTCTGTTTCGCCCACCGCCTCTCCGTCTTCCCTAGTCAAAGCCAACAGTTTAAACTGCTTCCACCACTTTTGGTAAGGCTCAGGTCAACACTAAGAGAGGAAGAAAGAAAACTACAGACAAAAATGTGAATTTTTCTCCCTAAATATGTATGTAAAAACTAAATTTTCCCCCATATTCTTATTATTCTTATTAATATGCAACTTAATTGCATTATACACTTCCGTCGTTGAAAAAGCTTTTAAGCTGAAACCGGTACAATTAAATGCGGAAATCCGTATTTTGTAAATAAATGTTTTGATGTTATTCCGAGAGAAACTCCCTTTAGCATTCTCTACTGTCTTTTTCCTTCTTTTCTACACACACACACACACGCACATACGCGCACACACACACACACGCACATACGCGCGCACACACACACACACACACACACACACACACACACACACACACACACACACACACACACACACACACACACACACACACACACATATATATAGTAAAGAATCATCTGTACTCTAGCAACATGCTAAAATAGAACACAAGGGTAAATTAGAGAACATAAAAATAAAAATAGAATCTACAACACAGAAAAGACGCAATGTTTAGACAAATCACAGAGGCAATAAACATAAAAGAATTACAACCAAAATTAAATAGAAAATATGAGTGGAACAGCAACATCACAACTTACAATTAAGGACAAAATGAAAACACACACACACATAGAACAAACAACCAACCAGTAACATGTAAATAAACAAATATATAAATGAACATAAACACACACAGACACCCGGATGTGGCGCATGCGCAGACTGAGCACACAACACACACACAGAAACAAAATGGCGTAGGACAGAACAAAGGAGAGGCACAGAAACAAAGAAAGGAATCCCCAGTCACTGAAGAGGTCACAGAGTGTGTGACGAAAGAACTATGACAATATATAAACAACTATCTGGTTGTGGAACCAACCAACCAACCAGAAATTTATAAATTTATAAATTTATTATAAATTTATTATAATAATAAATTGAAGTGAAAGCAACTGGTGCGTGTGTTTCTTATTGGCAATATGACCCTCCCAAAGTATAACAATATATATATATATATATATATATATATATATATATATATATAACTATGTATAAATTCATACATAATATATTTGATGATTATGTTTTTCAATATATATATGTATGTATATATACAATTAACAACAAAGACCGCTTAGAACATAGGTATATCTTTAATTGCTAACAGTGTTTCGTCCACACTAGAAGTGGGACTCTTCAGAGCATAAAGAGTAAATACATAGTATACAAGCATTGACAAAACCAAAACAGAAGAATATATGTGGGGATACCATAAGTTGGGAGGAGTTTAAAGAGTAAAGTAAAAGGAGTAAAATAAGAAGAGTTAAATAAAAATAAAAATAAAAATAAAAATAAAAATAAAAAAAATAAAAAAAAAAATAAAAATAAAAATAAAAAATAAAATAAAAAAAAAATAAAAATAAAAAAAAAATAAAAATAAAAATAATAAAAAAAAAAAAATAAAAAAAAAATAAAAAAAATAAATAAAAAAAAAAATAAAAAAAAAAATAAAAAAAAATAAAAATAAAAATAAAAATAAAAATAAAAATGAAAAATAAGAAATGTTATCACAGTTGGGCAGGGTTCCGTTAACATACAGCTACATACAAGTATACGCATAAGCATGAGCACCCGCATGCACCTACACACAAGCACCCGTATGCAACACATACAGTATACACTAATACAAATAACATATCATAGACGGATGGGCACAAGTTAAGAGATAGAGATAGATAAAAAATAGATAAGAGGTAGATAAAAAATAGATAAAAAATAGATAAAAAATAGATAAATAATAGATAAAAAATAGATAAGAAATATATAAAAAATAGATAAAAAATAGATAAAAAATAGATAAAAGATAAAAAATAAAATAAAATAAAATAAAATAAAGTAAAGTAAAATATACACCAGAAGATAAATAAAACAATACACCAAAAAAAATGGAGTAAAATATACACCATAAAGGAAGGTGTGGGTAAAGATAAGACTGGCAAGTGCATAAGCTATCAAGCTATGTTCAACAAGTGATATACGTACAACATATAAAATATACAAAAATATATACAAAAATATATATAAAAAATATATATAAAAGAGACGTATATATAAGGATATATATATATATATTTTTTATCTACCTCTTATCTATTTTTTATCTACCTCTTATCTATTTTTTATCTACCTCTTATCTATTTTTTATCTATCTCTATCTCTTAACTTGTGCCCATCCGTCTATGATATGTTATTTGTATTAGTGTATACTGTATGTGTTGCATACGGGTGCTTGTGTGTAGGTGCATGCGGGTGCTCATGCTTATGCGTATACTTATATGTAGCTGTATGTTAACGGAACCCTGCCCAACTGTAAGTGATAACATTTCTTATTTTTCACTTTTATTTTTATTTTTATTTTTATTTTTTTTATTTTTATTTTTATTTTTATTTTTATTTTTATTTTTATTTTTATTTATTTTTATTTTTATTTTTATTTTTATTTTTATTTTTATTTTTATTTTTATTTTTTTTTTTATTTTTATTTTTATTTTTATTTTTATTTTTATTTTTATTTTTATTTTTATTTTACTCTTTTCTTATTTTACTCCTTTTACTTTACTCTTTAAACTCCTCCCAACTTATGGCATCCCCACATATATTCTTCTGTTTTGGCTTTGTCAATGCTTGCATACTATGTATTTACTCTTTATGCTCTGAAGAGTCCCACTTCTACTAGTGTGGACGAAACACTGTTAGCAATTAAAGATATACCTATGTTCTAAGCGCTCTTTGTTGTTAATTGTATTACGGCTCTGTCCTCTGACATTGAGCTAACCATATACTGCCTATTTGATAAGTGGAGTGTAACACACTCCCAATTCTCTCCCTTATATATGTATATATATGTATGTGTGTATATATATAGAGAGAGAGAGAGCGAGAGAGAGAGAGGGAGGGAATGTTAAGAAGTGTCATACTATATTAGGAAAATAAGAAGACAGTAGAAAATGCTAATAGAATTTTAAAAACAATTTTTAGTACCGGGTTCAGTAAATAAAAATGTTGAATTCTTCATGCTACATAAAATATTATAAAAAGTATAGGTGTATATTAATTAGAAGAGAATATTACAGAATATAGTTTACAT
Source organism: Eledone cirrhosa (assembly GCA_964016885.1). NCBI lineage: Eukaryota > Metazoa > Mollusca > Cephalopoda > Octopoda > Eledonidae > Eledone > Eledone cirrhosa. The sequence continues at coordinate 206,391,680 of OZ024741.1, forward strand.
ATACATAAAAATTCACAATTTCTTTTATCTCTTTCTCTCTCTTCCTTGGTGGTGTGGTGGTAGTAGAAGACTAAATAACAGTTGGGTTATCCCTTGTTACTGTTTGACTGGCTGTTGACTTCAATGGCATTAGTAGTAGTACAGGGAGGCGAAGAAGAAGAAGAAGAAGAAGAAGAAGAAGAAGAAGAAGAAGAAGAAGAAGAAGAAGAAGAAGAAGAAGAAGAAGAAGAAGAAGAAGAAGAAGAAGAAGGTGTAGTAGTAATAATATGAGTATAGTAAGGAAGGAAGGAAAAGCAGTAGAAGAAGAAGACGGAGAAGGAGAGCTAGAAGGAGACGACGGGGAGGTATAGAGCTTTACAGCAAAACGTTACGGCCCTTTATGGTCTGTGTTCAAATCCCGCCGAGGTTAACTTTGCCTTTCATCCTTACGGGGTCGATAAAATAAATTACCAGTAACGTACTGGGTCCATTTAATCGACTTTCCCCTCCCCCAAATCACTGGCCTTGTGCCTATACAAGAAATCATTATTATTATTCAGTATCGGTAGAGAGTCGGACGCTATGCTTTCCAGCATAGGTACGTCCCTCTACGGTCTGAGTTCACATCCCGCCGAGATTCACTTTGCCTTTCATCCTACGGGGTCGATTAAATAAAGTACCAGTAATGCACTGGGTAATTGATGGCCTTGTGCCTAAAGTAGAAACAATTATTATTATTATTAAAGGGGCGGTGGATTGGCAGTATCGGTAGAGGGTCTGACACTGCTTTGACGCATAGAGTTACGCCCCTTGCCATTCTGAGTTCAAATCGCGCCAAGGTTAACTTTGCCTTTCATCCTTACGGGGTCGATAAAATAAAGTACCAGTAATGTACTGGGTATTTGCTGGCCTTGTGCCAAAAGTAGAAACAATTATTATTATTACCATTATGCAATTGTCAACAACAGGTGGTGGTTTACCCTGAAAAAGGCTATTAGAGTAGAATCGACAAGGTTTAGCAAAGGAGTAGTGATAGAGGGAAATAGAGTAGAGGGAGAGCTAATTAGAAAACTATAAGCGGTGTTTAGGACAGGCATCGCAACCGACGTGCTTGCGGCGAGATTGGCACTCGACCAATTCTTCAACGCAAAGCATGAAGGATGCGTTGTCAGAGCTAGAGCGCGTGCCCTGAGACACGAGGGGACGAAAGTCGTTCAATGGGCCCGGGTGGTGGAGCGCGACATGGCAAATAATCCACAATACGGTCTTTGCCTGATCAAAATGGGCGCATATTGCTCGAACCCGAGCAGATGTGTGCGGCTTTTCAACAGCACTTTTCTCGATTGTTCGGGGGTGGGGGCGGACAGGATCGGAGTATGGACTTCGGTGCATACCCTGACTGACTTAGCTTGGCTCTCAGCGACCGCAGCACAGTGTGGCGAGAGGCCGATACCACAGGTGAAATACGGGAAGCGATGTCGAACTGCACCAGGGGTAAATCTTCCAGGTGTGGATGGTCAAATCTACGAGCTTCATACTCTCGGTCTGCCAAGGTTGTCCCCTCTCGTCCCTCTTGTACGCACAGGCTTCTCGAGCCATTACTGCACAAGTTGGAGACCATGAGGTAGGTACCTCGCGAACTGGGATGCGGAAGATCCGTGTTGGCTTATGCCGACAACGTCACCATGGTGGTGTCGAGCACCAAACACGTCCAGATCCTCGGCACCGCTCTCAAGGAATACGAAGCGGTGACAGGAGCAAAGATAAACCAGGAAAAATTGATAGGCTTGCAACTCAGCACATGGAGAGGCAAGTCCATGTCGTCCGACAGCGTCGTGGGGCACTGGACGGAGGGACCAGTTAAATTGCTCCGGGTCTGGTTCGGACCGGACCTCCAGGTTGAGAAAAACTGGAGCGAGGTGATGAGCAGGGTGGCTTCTCTCACCCAGAAATGGGCAGAGAGGAGGCTGTCTCTGAAAGGTCGGGCGGAGGTGGCGAATGCGTACATAGCGTCCGTCATCTGCTACCACCTGACCGTCGTACCTTGCCCCCGTCCAACTCTGACCAAAATGGAGTGCCTTCTCTTCCGCCTTTTGTGGAAGGGATGTGCTCCCATGGTGAAAACTCCATCTGCTGTCAGCACCCGTTGTGTGGAGGACTGGGCATGCTGTGGCTAATGATGCGCAAACATGCGCTGAGGCTGCGACCTCTCTAGTGCTTCATTGACGGTGAACAGGTGTGGTCGATATTTACCAGAGACGCTTTTTCCCAGCTCGTCTCCTTGACGGAGCTGCAGTCCTGAATCAGAAAAAGACCGAGAGATAGCGTTTGGAAGCTGGAATGTCTCCAGGCGCTCACCGCCCTCTACCAGTTGGGCAATGATATCGGTGGAACATCCACCTTGGCGTTCTATAGAAGGCTAGTGGAGGAGAAGAGTGAAGACGTTTTCGGGGAGACCCTGGGCGTCGAAGAGGATCAGCTGTTTGCTCTCTTCAAGAGAACTTTCAGCCCAGGACCTATGGACAATTTCCAGCAATCCCTGGCCTGGCAGTGCTACCGGGGAGCATTGCCGGTTCGGGATAAGCGCTACAGACAGGGAGGTGCCCTCCGCCGAGCCTGTCCGAGATGCGCGCATGACGATGAAACCGCATTACACGCACTCGTTCAGTGCCCGAGAATTGGTGACTTGTGGAGCTATGTCGAACAGTTGCTGTTGCGTGTAGGACGGATCCGGTTATCGACTGAGTCCATTGTGCAGATAGCTCCGCCATCCTCCTTTAAAGAGGAGGAAGGGCAAGCAGTCTTCATCTGCCTGTTGGCCATGACGAAAGAGATTGTGTGGTGGACAAGATTGAAAGGGTTGAAAACGGACACTTTCCTCTCCGGCCAATCCTTGATTAACTTTTTCAAGTTTCACTTGAAGAGGAAAATCAGGGAGGAAAGGCAAGTGCTGTCTTCTAGTAAGTTCATTGAAAGGTGGGTGAAAGTGGCGAATCTGGTCCGAGTAATAACTCTGAGCATGCTTACCGAGATAGTGCTCTTCTCAATACGTGTGCAGTACCAGTCAAAGCAATTTTTGGCACCTCGTGCAGAGAGGGTAAACCAGGAATCATTCGCAAATATTGTTCTGTTCCTTTCTTGATCATTCCCAGTCCTCCCACAATCACTGGTATTGTAACGGCCTTGAGGTGCCACATTTTCTCAATTTCAATAAGCAGATCTTTATATTTTCGTAGCTTGTCAAATTCTTTTGCCGCGATATTGTGATCACATGGGATGCTCATATCTATCAACAAATTGACCTTGTTATGTTGATCTTTTATAATGATGTCAGGTGTATTGGCTTTTATGGTCCTGTCAGTATGTACAGGAAAGTCCCAGAGAATTGTTACTTTTTCTCCTTCAGTTACAGCCTCAGGGTGATGATTGTACCACTTGTCTTCAGCTTTGATTTTGTAATGCCGACATATTACCCAGTGTAGATATTGGCCAACTCTGCCATGTCTATATTTGTATTCTACTGGGGATAAAACTTTACATCCAGAGACTAAGTGATCCACTGTTTCAACCCCAGCATTCCAGAATCGGCACTTTAGGTTTATTCCGTTTCTCATCACATTGGCCTGGTAATTACGAGTCAATAAGCTTTGATCTTGGGCAGCTAAGATGAAGCCTTCACACTCCGCCTTTAGTCCTGAACTACGTAGCCACTGTTGGGTGTGCTTTTGGCAAACGTCAGATTGTTTGCTGCGGGCCACATATTTGCCATACAGAGGTTTCTGCTCCCAATTTGATGCTAATTGTCCTTGCCCGTTTGCTTTTGCCAGTGATTTTATGTGCCTAGCAGCATCAGTTGCAACAGTTTCTTAAGTCTGTTCAGCCTGGGTATCAAGCATGAGATCAGTAGCATATTATTTGCTCTCCTTCAAGATAGAATGAAGCTTCTTACTTCTCTCATACTTTTCAAAATGTTTCAGCATACAGTCGTTAGTTGTTTCAAGGTATTTGGCCAGTCCAATGATGGTGGTCTTGTAAGCAAGTTCAAATTGGATCAGGCCACGGCCTCCTTGTGTTCTAGGAAGGTAAAGACGATCCACATCTGCTTTTGGGTGGTGCATCCTATTACAGGTCAGTAGCTTACGGACTTTGGTGTTGATTTTTTTGATTTCACTCATATACCAGTTCAACACACCGAAGCTATAAGTGACAACTGGGACTGCCAAGGAATTTATGGCTAGCACCTTGTTACGAGCGTTTAGTTCTGATCTCAGAACTGCATGTACTCTCCTGTAACATTCTTTCCTTATCCTCTCTTTCATACTTGCATGCTGTATGCCAGAGCCCTCATTAATCCCTAAGTATTTATAGATTTGTTCCTGCTCAAGTTCCTTTATGATTGTTTCAGCATCCAATTCAAATGATTCTGAGTTTGAGTTGACAAGCTTCCCCTTCTTGAAAGTGGCTTTTGCACACTTGTCAAGTCCAATCTCCATCTTGATGTCGTCGCTAAACATGTTTTTATTGTCTGCAAAAGCCTTCTAGTTCGTCATTATCTTTGCAATATAGCATCAAATCCTCCATATAAAATAGGTGGCTTATTTTGTTGTTGTCAATTCTATAACCGTACTCTGTTCTATTAAGCTCGGATGTAAGGGGTATTAAAGCTATGCAGAAAAGCAAGGGTGAAAGTGAGTCACCCTGGAATATACCACATTTGATGTTTATATTCCTAGAGCACAGTACCGCAGTGGAATGAGACAATTGGAGATTTATGTTCCATAATGACATACTGTGCTTCAGGAAGTTTGAGATCACAGGTGAGATTTTGAAGATGTCCAGTGATTTCAGAATCCATGAGTGTGGTATGCTGTCAAAGGCTTTTTTATAATCGATCCATGCAGAACTGAGATTTCTGTGTTTATTATGACAGCTCTCAAGGATCATACGATTAATCAAAAGTTGATCTTTGCAGCCATATGAACCTCGTCGGCACCCTTTTTGTTCAATGGGGAAAATATTGTTCTCCCCCCAAAACACGTATGCTTTTTCCATGAGAATAGTTTATAATTGGTGGACAAGCAGGTTATGGGCCGATAGTTTTTTTTATCTTTGGTTTCGTTGTTTTTTGGTAGAAGGTAGGTAATGCCACTTGCTATCCAATCAGGTGTATTTTTTGGATCTTTCATATTTCCATTAAATAGCTTGACCAATATATTGTGAGTGCACGGGAGTGAGGAAAGCCAGAAATTTGGCACCCTGTCTCTACCAGGAGATTTCCATTTATGAGATTTATGAGATTTATTGAGAGCTGTCCGCTATAAAGATGTCTTACCACGCCTGTTCTTCTAAATTTGTGTAGGATTTTTCCAGACGACTAATCCAATCTACATTAGCATTATATGTCTTCTCATTATTATTACGGTCTGAGTTCAAATCCCGCCGAAGTTAACTTTGCCTTTCATCTTTACGGGGTCGATAAAATAAAGTACCAGTAATGTACTGGGTATTTTGATGGCCTTGTGCCAAAAGTAGAAACAATTATTATTATTATTATTATTACAGTTGCATTTATCTTGCTTTATGTTCATACGAGTTATCACCAAGTCATAACCAGTGACCTCAAGAGACAACAAGGTCCGCCATGTTCAAGAAAGAACATACATACACACACATGCATCTTTAGGTGTTTAGACTTGTGATGCACGTATATTGACAGAATCTTCCTTAGTATATGGGCAGTTCCCATTCTTTTGATGGGGCAGGTCAAAATGCTTATACATTATCCAATGAATGTATTATGCAGCTCTGTTTTTTGTTGGCAGACACTGATCTTGTGCTGATATAATCAGTCCTTCAGTCTCCGATTTCAGTCCAGAGGATGCCAACCACTGATGGGTTAAAGTTTTGTCAACATCAGGATTGTTAGCTCTCCCTGGATATTTTCCATACATTTTCCATTTTCTAGCCATTTCTTAGCCAGTTTCTGTAGCAGTTCTTTCTTTGCAGTTACTTTTACCTGCTTTGCTTTTTCTGTGTTTTCCATTTCAGCAGTAAATGGGACTTCTGAAATTTGTAGTCCATTACTGTATCTTTGTGCATCTTTTGTAATAGAGTATGATCTTTTGATGCTTTCGTGATTCAAAACGAGTTTGATCATCCAATCATGTGATTCCCTTAGATATGTAGATAATCCAATTGTTGCAGTTTTCAACGCAATATCTAACTGGATTAACCCACGTCGTCCTTCTTTCCTAGGGAGATATATTCTATCTGTATCTGCCTTAGGGTGATGCATTATGTGCATGGTTAAGAATTTTCTAATTTTTTTTATCGAGCCTACGGATCTCTGTGCTTGACCAGTTGATAACATTGTAACTGTAGGTTACTACTGGTATGGCAAGCGTGTTTATGGCATCGATCCTATTCCTTGCATTCAATTCCGTTCTTAAGATTGCTCTTACTCTGCGGTAACATTCCTTCCTTATCCTTTCCCTCATTGTCGATGGCTTGATTCCGTCTCCTTCAAAAAACCTAGATATTTGTAAGTTTCCTCTTGATCAAGTTCTCTTATCACATTCCCCCGATCAAGATTAAGGTCTGAACTTTTCAGCAGCTTTCCTCTGGTGAACGTTGCTTTGGCCCATTTATCTAGTCCAAACTCCATTTTAATATCATCACTGAACTGCTTCACAGTGGATAATAGCCCTTGCAATTGTTCATCATTTTTTGCAAATAGTTTCAGGTCATCCATGTAGAACAAGTGATTAATGGTTTTGTCATAGACTTTATATCCATGTTTTGTTTCATTGAGCATTTTACTTAATGGTATAAGCGCGATGCAGAATAAAAGCGGTGATAAAGAGTCACTCTGAAAATATCCACAATTAATATTAACTTCTCCAGCTTCCAGTGATTTTGTTTCACTATTCAAAAGGAGTATCGTTTTCCATGTCTTCATACTGTATGACAAGGACCTTCAGACAACGGGAGATATTTTGAAAATCTCTAAACATTTTTCAATCCAACTGTGTGGCAAACTATCGAATGCTTTTTTATAATCTATCCAAGCAATTGATAGATTTTTGTGTCTATTATGACAATCTTCCAGTATCATTTTGTTAACCAAAAGCTGATCCTTACAGCCATATGAGCCTCGTTTCCACCCTTTCTGCTCATTGGGAAATAGGTCATTTGTTATCAGGTGGTCATATGTATATTCAGTTAGGACTGATGTTAAAATGTTATACATTGTGGTCAAGCAAGTTATCGGTCTGTAATTTTTGGGATTGTTTGTCACATCATTCTTCGGAAGCTGGAATGTAATGCCGTTAACTAGCCATGATGGTATCTTTTCTGGCTCCTTAACTATTTCATTGTAAAGTTGGGCTAACAGCTCATGAGACTCTGTGAAGGCATTTATCCAAAAATTTGGTATTTTGTCTTTTCCTGGGGATTTCCAATTGCTGGTTTTTCTAAGAGCCAAACGCAACTGTTCAACTGTTATATTTTACCATATTTGTTCCTCAAGGTGAGCTGTATCTTTCAATTGCCTGTCTATCCATGGGGCATGTATATTATGAACTTTTTCTTCGGCCCAGATCTTTTCCCAGAATTCTTGCACTTCCTCCTTGGGTGGTATTGATTTAGCAGTTATTGTTGACTTACCAATTTTTCTGTAGAAGTTTCTTTGGTCGTTTTTTAACATATTATTGTCCTTATAGAATCTAAATCGTTTTTCAAAGCGCCTTATACGTGCAGCTTTGGCCGACACTTTTTGCTTGATTATTTCTATCAGTATGTCTATTTCACTTGTTGATTTTATACTGTATTTTCTTTTCAATTTTCTAAGTTTAGTTTTTTTTAACATGTTCACCTACTTTGTAGTTTGTTAAAATTTCTGTCAGATCGGGGAAGGTTTATTTGGCGATTGATGTTCTCTTGTTGGAATTCCTTTGTTTTGTCATTTTCACTCCACATAAGTGAGTGGTAACTTTAGCTGATGCATAATAGAGATGATTTAAATCAGTAATGTTTAGTTTGTTTGTGATGATAATGTTTTTGAGAATTATGTTAGTCTTGTGTTTTATCTGTTGGTTCTGTTTGGAGTTCTGAATCTTAGAGAGGGTGTCTCGTTCCCCCATGTCAGATTCTTTCATTTTCATCCATTCGATCATAATTACATCCTTCAAGTTGGCAAGTTCATTCTCATTCATTTCTTTATCATTTACGATCTCATTGTTTTCATTTTGAGTTTCATCTTGAGCATGCACTCCCTCCACTTTTTCGACCCTTTCTTTAATTTGTTCTGTTGTCAGTGATTCCGCCCCAACCCTGGGATTCAAAGTGTTACAATTTACTTCGTTTTCACTGACACATGTTTCATTTTCCATTCGCTGACTTTGTGCTAATAGCTTGATCTGATCAATTTCTGTATCAGTTAGTAACTTTTTTTAACAATATTTCTTCGTATATTGGCTAGTTTGTTACTGTCAATATAGCCTCTGTTTTCGGGATGTTTCTTTTTCCAGTTGATATATGTCTGTTCGATGTATTTGATGGGTAGTACATGGCAGTGTAGAAAGCCTCAAGGACTTCTTTATTATCTTCCCTTGACCATTTCTCTCTCTTTTTCTTTGGATTTCTTGGTGGTGAGCATGGAGGGCCAACAGTAGGAGTATTCCGATTATGGGAGGTCTCCAGTTCTGAAGTGATGGGAAGGTTTGAACCATTAGCTGATTGTTCGACCCCAGTCTGGTTCCTCTGAGGGATGCGGGCCTTTTTGACCCGGGTGACGGCCGATCCGGTATGAGATTTTATCATTTGACATTGACTTTATTTTGTCGCGTTTTATCCTTAACCGCCAAGGGGTAATCATTTCGTGTTACCACTTCTAGGACGAGTGTCAACCAAGACTAGAGGGGTCGTCCTCCCCTAGAGACACGGATATTCCTCGCCGGCCGCCGTCCCGGTATTTCTTGGTCATGGGGTTTTCTTTTTTGTTGTTTATTAAATTGTTATTATCATGAGTGGTTCCTTAATGTGAGCATTGCGTGGCTTAAGAATGAAATTATTAATAATATAATATACTTTTTGCTGAAGTTGCCTGTTATTGTTGTTGGCTATGTCGGTGGTGGTGCTGGGGCTTTTTCTATTGTTGGTGGGGAAGGGAGGGGGAGAGCTAGCAGTGCTAGAGTCGTTGACATTTGACCGAGTCACTAAGTCAATCTATTTATATCTTTTGCTAGTCTCTCCCTTGTCTAGTGATACCGCCACCTTCCCCTTTCTTAAGTTAACAGAAGGTAATGGGGGAATAGTGGTGGTAGCAATGAAGGAGTGGTGGCGGCGGTGATGGGATAGTGGTAGCAATGATGGATGAAGTGGTGGCGGCGGTGACTATAGTGATGGCGTTGTCGTTACTGAGTTTTGTTGAATAGACTGTAGTTTGTTTGATCTGTGTATCTATGCGGTCTGTCGGGTATGTTTAATATATGTGTTGACATATTTACTTAATATTTGAATTAAACATTTTGAGAAAACTTGAGACAATAATAATAGTAATTATTATTATTATTATGCTGGGATTGGTGGTGGTGGTGGTGAAATTGCCGTTATCTGGCTGTTGTATTTAGTGTACACAGAGGGGTGATGTGATAGGTGGTGTATATAGTTAGTGGTTTTGGTGAAATTGCTGTTATTTGGCTCTTCTATATAGTGTAGACAGAGGAGGTTTTCTTCCATTTATAACCATTTTCTTTTTTTAATATAAAATTTATAATATTTGAGCGATATAACAGGATATGATGGATCCGAATTTTCTGAGAGTTGAGTCTGGTGCTTTATGTATCATTTGTACTAAGAATTGTTATATCACAATTGTTTTAAATATGTTAAAAATCAAAAACTTATGGGAGTGATTTCATGACCTTCTATCCACCACCTGCGTCTTCTTCCCTTATTATTATTATTATTATTGGTCTATGCCGACGTATTTTGCACGCTCCCAGTAAGTCGCTTTATTTGCCTGTTAAAATTATTTGTTGTTAAATATTTTTTGTTGTGTAAGGGATATAAGCCCTTAGAATTTGCCCTGTGAAGGGGAAAGTATAATATTTGGGCCTTTTCGCCCAAATATTTGAATTTGTTTTACATGTTAAAACATTTACGGAGAAAAAAAACATGGCTGAGCCACGCCCCCCAACGATATGTCTGCTGTCGTGCGGCAACGGCTTGGAAGTTGAGAGGAACGCTACAGCGAAATTAACATAAATTGATAACACAAACACCACCACAAACAATGTAAACAAAGACACCAATGATACCAATGAGAACTCTAATTTAAAAAAAAACGACAGTAACAGCGACAACGAAAATACAGATAACAAAAAAAAATGACAAATGCAACAACAATATCAACACTACTAACATGAAAACAAATAGCGACAACACCAACAGCAACAATACCAACTGCACCGAGAACAACGGTGGCAACAAAGACAACAATGATAACAACGACAGTGCTAACAACAACACCAACAAGAACAACGACAACGACCACGACCACAACACCCCCAACGAAAACAAGAACACTGCGGCAGCAGCAAAAAAGAGGCCATGCTTCAACATGGACTTCTCAAATAAAGATGAAAAGTTGGCCCAGGCATGGAAGTTCATCAAGCAAGAGCAAACCTGGGCCAACTTAACTGTCCCGGTAGAACCTATTGAGGCAGTGGAGCGCAGAACGGTGCATTATAGATGCATCTCAGCACAAACCAAAAGGGCACATTTAATCCCACAAGAAGATGTCGAAGTCGCGTTGAGGTGCATCAGAGAAGACACCGAATACATAGAGAGGGGCAGACAGTACGGCACCATTTCGGGGTTGTTCAAGTCAGAAGCCCTCGCTATGAAACACGCTATGACTCCTTGCAAAACCAGCAAGGTCATAATGTACCCCTCCCATATGGGAAAAAGAACGGCCCGTCTCCGCATTCCCAGAATCCCACCAGGACTTGACATGTGGTGGCTTATGGGATGTGTGATTGTGGAGGGGACCGATACCGTCCCTATAGAAGTGACCAGAACGGCCAGAGAGGACTGGTCCAGGGTTGACCTGGAGATCCTTCTCCAGATCAGGCCCGAGAATGTGAAGACAATCCCCGACCACACCCGCCTTCAGAATGGGACGGTCATTCACATTATGACCGAAGGCAAAAGGCCGCAGTGTTTTGTTTGTGGAGAAAAAACCCATTTGCGAGCCTTCTGCCCTCAACTGCTGAAAGAGGCAAGGGGTCGAAAGGCTCCACTGCTGCTGGCGCCGCGGCGAGGATCACAACCAACACCAGCACCGGAAAAACCACCAACAACAACACCAATAGAAAGACCACCACCAAAATAGACCACCCAGGGGGGAAACGAGGAAAGCTGTCAAATTCCCCCTCCCCCCAAAATACACACCAATAAAACCATAAACAGACATACAGACACATTTACAGACACAGACCCCCTCATCTACCAGTAGTGAAGATGAGGTAAAACCAAAATCCCCCAAAATACAAAAAAGGAAACACAAAAAGAAAAAAAAAACTCAACAAAGCACAAAATCACCCACAATAAAAAACGCAGATACCACCCACGCAAACATCTCTCAAATAACACCAACATCAACACCACCATCACCATCACCAGAATCCCCCAAACGCAAACAACCTAAACAGACGAAAGAACAAATATACACACAAACATCTGAAACCACAGACACAGATACAACCGAAACAACACCACCAAAACCATCACCACCACAGCCACGCAAACAAATAAAATCACACCAACAAAACATACCAAACCTCGTGCTCGTCAGGAGGGCCAACAAGGAACTGATGCCCCTCGTAGCACGAAGTGAAAATATACAAAAAGAGGGGGACATTTTTAAATCGAGTACATTTCGAGTGCCGGAAGATTTGGTGCTGGTGCGAATGTCGCTCGATATATTCAAAGAAATACGAGACAGCTTTCCTCGGGACATGGGAACCCCGAACTTAAAACCCACTTCAAGACTTTTAAAGGGGTTCCCAAAAGAAACCCCAACTATGGAGGTCGAACAACCCGACCTTCACAAGAGCCCGTATCACATGGCCGTATTAAGAGTAGGATGTTTAAATGTTCGAGGCCTGGGATCGTCCTGGAAGCAGGGTGACCTGCTCAACGACCTCAGGTCTATAGAAATGGATGTAATTGCCGTCAGCGAGACCAGGATTTCCGACACCCGCGCACTAGCCCCCATTTTCGACGACTATAAGATCTTTGCATCTGTTAGCCGGCCGGGAATGGGAGGGGGGTGGCAGTGCTGTTTAGGAAAGGCCTGGATCTCGAGGTAAGATCGATCTTCCGGGACCCGGACGGGAAGTTTGTGGTCCTGGACGTGAACAATAACGAAGGTGGTGCCTTTATACTGGTGGCCGTCTATGTTCCTACTGGGGCAGGGCGGCCGGACTTCTTTAGACGCCTGGAAGCCTTTCTGGGTACGTCTCACTCTTTACTGTTAGCGGGGGACTGGAACGGCATCTTAGACGCACGCTGCGACTGTGTGGGAGTATCCGATAGGAGCGGGGCTGCAAAAGCCTCAAGAACCTGATCAGCCAGTTCCAACTGTCTGACAGGTACCGACTAGATTTCCCTAATGCGCCAGTGTGGACCTGGGCTAACCGCATAGGGTCATCTAGATCGTATATAGACAGGATATTCATTAGGAAAATAAACAGAAATAGTGTAAGCTGTCCACGTTTTGAAACGGTCGCCTATTCAGATCACAAGTTTGTAATCTGTACGGTCGACCTAGAAAAGACGCGTAGGTTAGGACCTGGTTGCTGGAAGCTAAACATGTCATTTCCGGCACGTAAGGCTTACAGAGACCAGGTGAACAATTTAGTTAAGAAAAAGTTGATAGGGCGGATCTTCAACAATAGATGTTGGTGGGGGGGGGTCTCTCAAAAGAGAGATTAGAGTAATGTCGACAGAGTTTAGCAAAGAAGTAGCGTTAGAGAAAAATAGAAAGGAGGGAGAGTTGGTAGATAAGTTAGACGAAGCGATTGGTAGTGGCATTGCAACTGACGTGCTAGCGGCGAGAATGGCATTAGACCATTTCTTCAATGCGAAACACGAAGGACTTGTTCTCCAATCTCCTCGAAGCCCTCTACTGCAACTGGCAGCAAAACGGGAGTATTTCCAGTTCTGTGAGCCGGGGCGTAGTGACGCTGATAAGGAAAGACGAGAACAAGAGGGACACATTAGACAATTTCAGGCCCATAACTCTGCTCAACAAAGAGTTTAAGATTTTGGCCAGGGTGTTAGCGAAGAGGTTGGCGCTTGTCGTCGGGGATTTGGTTGGGGAGGCGCAAACTTGCGCAATCCCAACCAGGTTCATACACGACAACCTCCACCTAATGCGATACATCATAGAGAGGGTAGGGTGTAAACCTGGCTTCGGTCGGGCTCTGATCAATTTAGATCAATCGATAGCATTCGATAGGGTCGACCATCGGTACCTGGAGGCTGTCCTCAAGGCGGCTGGCTTCGGCCCCATCTTCAGAAGCTGGATCGCTGCAATGCACAGCGGCACCTGCTCGATGGTAAAAGTTAATGGCCACCTCTCGGAACCGTTTCAGATCTCTCGATCGGTCCGTCAAGGGTGCCCTCTCTCTCCTCCCTTCTGTACGTATTGACTCTCGAGCCTTTACTGCGGAAGCTGGAGCTGTTGCAGGGCATCCCGCTCGAACCGGGACGCGGAAAGGCTGTGTCGGCTTATGCGGAGGACATCACCGTGATGGTGTCGGACACCTTAGAAATGGATGTGGGCGGCAACTTATTGGAGGAATATGAAAGGTTGACGAGAACAAAACTTAACCCGGAAAAGTCAGTGGGCTTGCAACTCGGCACCAGGAGAGCCAAGTCCATGCCGTCCAACAGCGTCGTTAGGCGCTGGTCGGACGGACCGGTAAAGTTGCTAGGGGTTTGGTTCGGGCCAGACCTCCAGGTGGATAAGAATTGGGACGAGGTGACGGGCAGGGTTGTCAGTCTCACCCAGAAATGGGCTGGGATGAAGCTATCACTGAAAGGTCGGGCGGAGGTGGCGAACGCGTACATCGCGTCCGTCATCTACTACCGTCTGACTGTCGTCCCTTGCCCACGTTCTCGCCTCGCCATCTTGGAGCGGCCCCTCTTCAAATTCTTGTGGAGGGGTAAGATTCCGCTAGAGAGGCGGTTCATCTGCTGCCAGCACCCTCTACGTGGAGTGACCCACCTAATACAGGGGTTCACTCGTAAATAATACGGCACCCCTTTACGGGGTGTCGTATTCGTATTTGTGTAAAATATTTTATTTGAAAAATTTCAACATGGATAACACAAGAAAGAGAGAGAGCGCTGTCAGACAACACAGAGAGAGGGAGACTTTATCAGCATGTCAACAAGACAGCGTTCCAGCGGAGGTAAATATAAACGAAAATATTACAAAGGAAAAAAAGATTGTTACATATTTAAAATTAACAAATATTTCTAACACAAACAACACCAACAATAACACCAACAGCAACACCAACAACAACACCATCAATAACAACAGCAACAACAAAAATAACAGCGGTAAAGTCGAGAACGACAATAACAATGACAATAACAACAGCCACAACAACAATAATAGTAGGAACAGCATCAACAAAAACAACAACAATAACAACAGCCACAATAACAGTAACAACAGCAACAGTACCAACGAAAACAACAACAATGACACCGATACGTGTAATAGCGATCTCAGCACCACCAGTAAGACCAGTAGCGGCAGCAATAGTGGTGCTGCTGAAAAAGGGACCACTTTTGCAGGTGTTACCCGAAATATCGAGACAGTGTTAGTCAGAGAGGAGGAGATGGCAGTTGCAAGGGCCATGGTGACAAGAAGAGCCAATAGAGTCTCCCTGAAACCCCCACCCGATATTTTCAAGGACCAGCAGCTACGGACGGTGACTTACCGCACCGCAAGCAAAATCTCACATCAAGTGGAGAGAGCCACGGAGGCTCAAATCCCAAAGGCCTTGGGGTGCGTCTGGGCACGCAAAACCCACATCACCCGAGGCAGAAAGTACGCCACAGTAGACGTACTTTTCGCCACCCCCCAGGAAGCAAAGTCTCACTCTTTGGAAACCCTAAAGAGTGAGGAGATAGTCTTGGTGCCCTCCTACTGCGGGCAGAAAATTGTGAGGGTCAAAGTGACTCAGGTCCCACCCGACGTGCCCATACCTTGGCTGGCCGCGTCTGTCCTTGCTGGAATCGAGAACAGGGCGACCATGCTGCAAGTAGAAAAAATAGGGAGAGAGAGCTGGTCAGGTATAGGCATACAAATGCTTATACAAACTGACCAGGAATGTATCGACGCTATCCCCGATATCATAGACTTCGAGGAAGGACTCCAACTCCCTATAAGTGTAGAAGGAAGACGGCCAAAATGTTATCTCTGTGGGTCGAAGGGTCTCCTCAGGGCCTTTTGCCCGCAGATGACAGCGAAGAAGGCCCCTCTCCTTCCAATACCTGGTCCGCTGCTACCAAGAGCAGGGCAGGCAACAAACGAAGAAACCCCTTCCACGGTGAGTAGGAGGGCAATGTCCGTAGCACCCGTACCAAGGCCACGGACAACTAAAGCAGCATCATCAGTAGCGGCAACACCAATAGCTCCATTTGAAGTAGCTACACCAGCAACAAAATTGCCGAAGAGGGCTCCACTACCACCACCAACAGCCGTAAAGCACATACCCCTCCCAGACGCCACAGCATCCGACATGGAGTTTGAGGCGGGAGTGAAGTGGCAAACGGTCTGCCACAAAAAAGAAAAAAAGAAAAAAACCCCTTAGATTCACCCTCCAAAAGCGAAGACATACAAAGAGGGGTAAAGGCAGCAAGGAAACTTGCAGCAACACCACCACCATCACCACCACAAACACCAACAACGCAAACACAACAAGACACACACACCAAACAGCAACAAGAAGAAAACAGCAACAAAATCACCCCTCCCGCCAAAAAGTACACAGCCATAAACATGGCAAAAAAAGAACTCATACAATATATAAAGCAGCACACAGACATCACAGAAAAAAACTACTACACCCCACCAACACCAAGAACTCTCCCGACAAACATAAGCATCATCGAAATCACAATAGAACAGTACAAACCTTTAAAACAAAAATTCCCCAACGCAGTGGAGATTTCAGAGGGTCGGTTACCAAGAGGATATACACTGACATCCTCTTGGAAACACCCATGACCAGCGAAAGGGACGGTTCTACTGTCCCTTCACCACACGAACAAGGTAAGTGACTCTTTCTCACTTGCCCCATTTCTCATCCAACATGGCTGTACTCAGAATAGGCAGTATAAATGCACGTGGCCTGGGGTCATCTTGGAAGAAGGGTCACCTGCTCAATGACCTCAGGTCACTAAACATCGATGTGGTGGCCATCAGTGAAACCAGAATCTCCGAAGCACAAGCCTTCGCACCGATCTTCGGCGGCTACGATGTATACGCTTTCCCAGCCGTCCAGGATCGGGGGGAGGGGTTGCCGTCCTTTTTCGGAGAGGCTTGGATCTCGCGATACGGGCCATCTTCCTGGACTCAGAAGGTAAGTTGGGGGTGCTAGACGTGACCGGCAGCGAAGGCAATGCTTTCAAGCTAGTAGCCGTCTACGCCCCAACAGCGGCAGGACGGCCAGATTTCTTCAGACGTCTAGAGACCTTTCTTGGAACGTCCCGCACTTTAGTGTTAGTGGGCGACTGGAACGGTATCTTGGATGCACGCTGGGATCGTGTGGGGCTAGTGGATAGGGGAGGAGGGTGCAAGAGTCTCACCAATCTGCTCAGACATTTTGAATTGTCTGAGAGGTATCGACTGGATCACCTGAATGTGCCAATTTGGACATGGAAAAACCGTATCGAGTCATCCAGATCGTATCTCGATAGGGTTTTCTGCAGAGAACTAGATAAGGCTAGCATAAGTTGTCCACAATTTAAAATAGTCGACTACACAGACCACAAATTTGTGATCTGTGAGATTGACATAGACAGACTTCATAGACAAGGGCCTGGTTACTGGAAGCTGAACTCGTCTTTCCCGGCGCGCAAGGCCTACAGAGACCGGATTAGCGTATTAGTTAAGCGGGCGTTGACGGGAGCGGTCGTCAACAACAGGTGGCGGTTCGCCCTGAAAAGGACAATTAAAGTAGAGTTGATTAGGTTTAGCAAAGGAGTAGTGATAGAGCAAAATAGAGTAGAGGGAGAGCTAGTCAGAAAGCTAGAAGAGGCGTTTAGGACAGGCATCGCAACCGACCTGCTTGCGGCGAGATTGGCACTCGACCAATTCTTCAACGCAAAACACCAAGGCTGCCTTGTCAGAGCTAGAACGCGTGCTCTGAAACACGAGGGGACAAAAGCCGTCCAATGGGCCCGGGTTGCAGAGGCGCGACGTGGCAACAAAGCCACAATTCGGTCTTTGTCTGACCAAATCGGGTGCGTGATGCTCGAACCCGAGCGGATGTGTGAAGCTTTTCAGCAGCACTTTGCTGAACTGTTCGGGAGCGGCGGCGGCCCGGATGGGGGCATGGACTTCAGTGCATACCTCGACGGACTGCCTCGGCTCTCGACTACCGCAGCACAGTGTTGCGAAAAGCCAATAACAGCCGGTGAATTACGAGAAGCGATGGCTAACTGCACAAGGGGTAAATAACCAGGTTTAGATGGTCTGCCCTACGAGCTTTATGAATTTATGCCAGACTTGTTCGGTGACCTCTTGGCAGACGTCTACTGCAACTAGCACCAGAACGGGAGCATTCCCAGTTTTGTGAGCCGGGGAGCAGTGGCGCTGCTGAGAAAAGACCCGAACAAGGGGGATGTTATCGATAATTTCAGGCCCATAACGCTGCTAAACGCAAAGTTCAAGATTTTGACCAAGGTGTTAGCAACGAGGTTGGTGCTTGTCGTCAAGGGTCTGGTGGGAGAGGCGCAGACATGCGCCATTCCGGACAGATCCATACACCTCCACCTCATGCGATACATCATAGAGAGGGTGGTTAAGGAACCTGGTAAGTGTGGGGCTCTGGTCAACTTGGATCAATCCAAAGCATTCGAAGTCGGCTTACGCTGATGACGTCACCGTGGTGGTGTCGAGCACCAGAAACGTCCAGATGCTCGGCACCGCTCTCAAGGAATACGAAGCGGTGACAGGAGCAAAGATAAACCAGGAAAAGTCGGTGGGCTTGCAGCTCGGCACCTGGAGAGGCAAGTCCATGCCGTCCGACAGCGTCGTGGGGCGTTGGACGGACGGACCGGTTAAATTGCTCGGGGTTTGGTTCGGACCGGACCTCCAGATGGAGAAAAACTGGAACGAGGTGACGAGTAGGGTGGCCTCCCTCACCCAGAAGTGGGCTGAGAGGAAGCGGTCCTTGAAAGGCCGGGCTGAGGTGGCGAATGCGTACATCGCATCTGTCATCTGCTATCGCTTCACCGTCGTCTCTTGCTCCAGCCCAACTCTCACCAAAATGGAGCGCCTCCTCTTCTGCTTTTTGTGGAAGGGACGCGCTCCCATGGTCAGACGATCCATCTGCTGTCAACATCCCGTTGCGTGGAGGACTGGGCACGCCATGGTTGATGATGCGCAAACAAACGCTGAGGCTGCGACATCTCTGGTGCTTCCTTGATGGTGAACGTGTGTGGTCGCCGTTCGCCAGGCACGTTTTCCCACAGCTCGTCTCCTTGACGGAGCTGCAATCCTGGGTCAGGAAAAGACCGAGGGTTAGCGCTTGGAAACTGGAATGTCTCCAGGCGCTCACTGTCCTCTCCCAGCTGGGAACCAGTATCGGTGGAACATCTACCTTGGCGTTCTATAGAGGACTAGTGGAGTGGAAGAGCGTCGAAGAAGATCAGCTGTTTGCTCTCTTCCGGAGAACTTTCAGCCCGGGGCCTATGTATATCTTCCAAAAATCCCTGGCCTGGCAGTGCTACCGGAGAGCACTGCCTGTTCGAGATAAGCTCTACAGGCACGGAAGTGCCGTCAGCCGAGCCTGTCCGAGATGCGCGCAGAGTGACGAACCGTTGTCCACGCACTCGTTCAGTGCCCGAACATTGCTGACTTGTGGAGCTATGTCGAACAGTTGCTGTCGCGTGTGGGACTGATCCGGTTGTCGACTGAGTCCATTGTGCAGATGGTCTCGCCGTCTTCCTCCGAGGAGGAAGGGCAGGCGGTTTTCATCTGCCTGGTGGCCATGGCGAAAGAGATTGTGTGGCGGACAAGGTTAAAAGGGTTAAAGACACACACTTTCCTCTTCGGCGAATGCCTAATTAACTTTTTCAAGTTTCACTTGAAGAGGAAAATCAGGGTGGAGAGGCAAGTGCTGCTTTCTAGCAAGTTTGTTGAAAGGTGGGTGAATGTAGCGAGAATGGTCCGAGTGAACGGGTCCACTCTGAATATACGTCTTTAGTTTGAGAGATGGAAAAATTGAGAGGGCGCTTGCCCTGGTGGTCTGAATGGCCATGGTCTTTTGTGTGGTTTTCGCTACAAGTAACCCTCGGAGGTTTCCCCTCTATTGGGGAATTTTTCATTGTTTCAATTCTCATTTTTATTGTTTATATATATATATGTTTCTATGTCCTTTTTTTTTTCTTTTCTTATATAAATAATGACTGCAGGTATTAAAGCCGCCACCCTCACCACCACCACAGCGATGTGTACGCATCTCCCAGCCGTCCGGGATCGGGGGGAGGAGTTGCTGTGCTTTTTCGGAGAGGTTTGTATCTCGCCATACGGGCCATCTTCCAGGATCCAGAGGGTAAGTTGGTGGTGCTAGACGTGACCAGCGGAGACGGGCAAGCTTTCAGGCTAGTGGCCGTCTATGCCCCGACAGGAGCAGGGCGGCCTGATTTCTTCCGGCGTCTGGAGACCTTTCTTGGAACGTCCCGCTCTTTAGTGCTAGTGGGCGACTGGAACGGGATCTTAGATGCACGCTGGGACTGTGTGGGATTAGCAGATTGGGGAGGAGGGTGCAAGAGCCTCACCAACCTGCTCAGGCGTTTTGAACTGTCTGGCAGGTACCGATTGGATTTCCCGAACGTGCCAATGTGGACTTGAACATACCGCATAGGGTCATCCAGATCATATCTAGATAGAGTATTTTGTAGGAATATAGATAGGTCTAGCATAGGCTGTCCACAAATCAAGAAAGTCAACTACACGGACCACAAATTCGTGATCCCTGTGCTTGACTTAGATAGGCTTCATAGACGAGGACCCGGCTACTGGAAGCTAAACGCGTCCTTACCAGCGCGCAAGGCCTATAAAGACCGGATTAGCGAACTAGTTAAACGGGCGTTGACGGAGGCCATCGACCACAACAAGTGGTGGTTTGCTCTGAAAAGAGCGATTAGAATAGAGTCCATTAGGTTTAGTAAGGCTTTCGCAATAGAGAAAAATAGAGCAGAGGGAGAACTAGTTAGAAAATTAGACGAGGCGCTTAGCAGAGGCCTCGCAACCAACGTACTTGCGGCGAAATTGGCCCTCAACCAATTCTTCAATGCAAAGCACGAAGGCTGCGTTATCAGAGCTAGCGTGCGTGCTCTCAGACACGAGGGGACGAAAGCCGTTCAATGGGCCTGAGTGGCGGAGGCGCGTCGTGGCAACAAAGCCACGATCCGGTCTTTGGTGGACCACGACGGGCGCATGCTACTCGATCCCGGGCAAATGTGTGAAGCTTTTCAGCGACACTTCGCACAGTTGTTCGGGGGCAGCGGTGGGCTGGATCGAGGGATGGACTTTAGTGTCTACCTCGACGGACTGCTGCAGCTCTCGGCCACTGAGGCGGAGTGTTGCGAAAAGCCGATAACAGCCGCTGAAGTACGGGAGGTAAATGACTGGCTGCACAAGGGGTAAATCGCCTGGTTTGGATGGTCTGCCATATGAACTTTACGTACAGATGCCAGACTTGTTCGGAGGCCTCTTGGCGGACGTCTACTGCAACTGGCAACAGAACGGGAGAATTCCCGGCTCTGTGAGCCGAGGAGCTATGTCGCTGCGGAGAAAGGATCCGAACAAGGGGGATAACATAGTTAATTTCAGGCCCATAACTCTGCTAAACACAGAGTTCAAGATTTTGGCCAAGGTGCTAGCAAAGAGTTTGGCGCTTGTCGTTGGTGGTCTGGTGGGAGAGGTGCAGACATGCGCTATTCCCGACAGATCCATCCATGACAACCTCCACCTCATGCGATACATCGTAGAGAGGGTAGCTAGGGAACCTGGCACGGGTGGGTCCTTGATCAATTTAGATCAGTCGAAAGCTTTCGATAGGGTCGACCATCGTTACCTAGCGGCAGTCCTGAGGGCGGCTGGCTTTGGGCCCGTCTTCAGAGTCTGGATCGCTGGCATGCACAGCGACATCTGCTCTGTGGTTAGAGTGAACGGTCACCTATCGGAACCGTTCAACATCATGCTCTCGGTCTGACAAGTATGTCCCCTCTCGTCCCTCTTGTATGTATTGACTCTCGAGCCATTACTGCACAAACCGGAGACGTTGAGGGGGGCGGGGGTCCCGCGCGAACTAGGATGCGGAAGATCCGTGTCAGCATATGCGGACGATGTCACCGTAGTGGTGTCGAACGCCAAACACATCTACTACCGCCTGACCGTCGTACCTTGTCCTAAGCCCCGCCTGACTGCGCTGGAGCGTTTGCTCTTTTGCTTTTTGTGGAAGGGACGCGCTTCGATGATCAGGCGGTCCATCTGCTGTCAACACCCGCTACGTGGGCAACCCGTGGCTGATGATGCGCAGACACGCGCTCAGGCTACGACATCACATCTTCCTCGACAGTGATCAGGTGTGGTCGACGTTTGCTAGACACGTCTTTCCCCAGCTCGTCTCCTTGACGAAGCTGCAGTCCTGGGTCAAGCGAAGACCGAGAAGGAGCGCTTGGAGACTGGAATGTCTTCAGGCGCTCACAGCTCTCGACCAATCGGGCAATGTGTTCGGTGGAAACTCCACCTTGGCGTTCTATAGAGGATTAGTGGAGTGGAAGAGCGACGACGTACTTGGAGAAACTCTAGGCGTCGACGAAAATCAACTAGCCAATCTCTTCGGAAGGACTTTCGGGCCGGAGCCTATGGACAACTTCCAGAAATCCCTGGCCTGGCAGTGCTACCGAGGAGCTTTGCCAGTTCGGGATAAACTCTACAGGCATGGAGGTGCCGTCAGCCGTGCATGTCCGAGATGCGCGCAGGGCGACGAAACCGTCCTGCACGCACTCGTCCAGTGTCCGAGCATTGCTGACTTGTGTTTTTATGTCGAACACCTGCTGTCACGTGTGGGACGGATCCGGCTATCAGCTGAGTCCATCGTGAGGATTGCCCCGCCCTCTACCTTTAGCCGGGAAGGGCAGGCAGTTTTTATCTGTCTGGTGGCCATGGCGAAAGAGATAGTATGGTGGACACGTTTGAAAGGGCTGAAGACGAGCACTTACCTCTTCGGTGATGCCATGATTAACTTTTTCAAATTTCATTTGAAAAGGAAAATCAGGGTAGAGAGGGAAGTGCTCTCTTCTCAGCATTTTGTTGAAAGATGGGTGAGAGAAGCAAGAATGGCCCGAGTGAATGGGCCTACTCTGAGTATGTGTCTGTAAATTGAAGGTGGAAAACTGGGAGAGGACACTTGCCCTGGTGGTCAGGGTCACTGTGGCCTTTCAATGGGCTTTCTCAACAAATGTCCCTCCGAAGTTTCCCCCCTATTGGGGATTTTTCAT
Organism: Eledone cirrhosa; assembly: GCA_964016885.1. Taxonomy (NCBI): domain Eukaryota; kingdom Metazoa; phylum Mollusca; class Cephalopoda; order Octopoda; family Eledonidae; genus Eledone; species Eledone cirrhosa. The sequence continues at coordinate 206,414,483 of OZ024741.1, forward strand.
TGTCATTTTTGTTACATCATGTTTTTGTTTTTTTTACACGCAGAAATGCCCATTTGTACCGTCCTGTATTGTCCAGTACTGTCCTTAATGTCTACTTTATGTAAACCCTTGTGGTTAATAAAGAAAGATATTATTATTATTATTATTATTATTATTATTATTATTATTATTGGCGACCTACGTAGTAAATCGTATCATCGTGAGCTCCACAAAGGTTTGTTATTTTCAGTTATTTAAAATTGCCATTCAAGGAATATTTTAATTGTTAACTCTGTATAAGTGCACATACATTGATTTCTGAAAAGGACACTCAAAAATATTGGGGCTTTGAGCCCAAAATTTAAACTTTATATAATTATCAAACAAAAATTTTTCTTTCAAAAATAATGGATTACTCAGAGTCACTCCTTCCTCACAATCCAACACCTCACACCGACACCACCATTGTAAATATTGCTACGTTTGCCAACACTGGAATTGTAAGCAGTAGCAATATTTTAAATTTGTCTCAGGCAGACGTTCATTTCCCGCCATTACCAATGACTGCAGGTGTTAAAGCCACCACCACCACAACAACCACCGCGACAACCACCCCCCCACCACTACCACAGCGACAACATAAACAAAAGAAAAGAATAAATTAACTCATGATATCGAAATGAATTCAACCAAAATGAACTCTTCCACACCGAACACCACTGACGCCACCACAACCACAACTGAAACTAAAATTAACATTAGCAAAAATAACGATAATAACAACAGCAACAATGAAATTAAGAAAACTACCCTGAGTTTTGCCAGAGTAGCAAAAACGTGCGAAGCGATCCAGGTAACTCAGGAAGAATTAGACGAAGCCAAAATTAATGGTAAAGAAAGATGGGTACAGGGTCAGCCTCACCCCCCACCTAATAAAATGGAGCAACGTCGCCTATGCACCGTGTCTTATCGGACAATAAACATAAAATCGCGCCGAGTGGAACCGGCATCTGAGTCCCAAATCCACAAAGCTTTGGAACATGTGTCGGCAAAAAAACCCCACATCAGACGTGGGCAGAAGTATGGAACCGTGGACGTGTTCTTTGAAACACCACAGGAGGCCAGAGAACACTCCATGGCCCCATTAAGAAGTGACGACTTCACACTCATCCCAAGCTATTGTGGCCAGAGACTTGTGAAGATCAGGGCGACCCACGTTCCACCGGCAATCGAAATTCCCTGGCTAATGGCTGCCGTCCTCGCCGGCACCGAGGCCAACACCATCATAATAGAAATAGCGAAAGAAAAGCAGGAGAACTCGTCAGGATATGGGATGGAGCTCCTGATCCAAGCGGATCATAAAAGCATTGAGGAGATCCCAGAGGTAACAGACCTCACTGACGGCAGCCACCTCACCGTAATCGTCGAGGGCAGAAGACCTAGGTGTGTCGTTTGTGGTGAAGGAACCCACCTAAGGGCTTTCTGCCCTCAGGCTAAAAGGTTGAGGCCACCTCTCTTACCCAACCCAGTGACTCAACCATCAACAACAGCAGCAACAGAAATGGCAGCAACAACTGTAGCATCAACAACAGAAGCAACTGTAACAGCAACAACCCCAGTAACAGTAGCAAAACCAACACCACCACCACCCAACGCGCCATAAGTAGCACCAACGCCTACACCATCCACCACGCCACAACCAAAACCAACGCCTGTGGAGGATTTTCCATTCCCCGGCTTATCGCAACTGGAGACAGATTGTGACGATGAGGAGTGGGAAACGGTATCAGGAAAAAAGAAACCAAAAAAGAAAAAAATTCTCTTCCCTCCCGCTCCAAAAACAAAATACAGAGGGAAACAAATAAATTAGCAAACAAGAAAGTTAAGACAGATATGCCACCATCCCCACCAGCATCACCAACCCCATCACCACAAACACCAACACCATCACCATCATTAACCCCAACACCACCATCACCAACAACACAAAAGTCACCAAAAAGCGTAACAGAAACAAACACACAACAAACGCAAACAAAAGAAAACAACCAAAACGATACACACTACACAGCATTTAATTTGAACAACAACCAATTATTACACTAGATGCAACACAACGCCAGCATCACAGAAAAAGACTACACAACAACCCAAAAGTTCACACCACCTCCACACATATAAATCACTCGCATCACACAGAAAACGTACACGACACTAAAACAAAAATTCCCCAAAGACATCGAAGACTTCCGACAAACATTCTCCAGGAGGTTTTATAAGGACATCCTTCCTGAGGAGGCCACAAGCAGTGAAACGGATGGACACACCATCCTTCCTCTAGGAGAAGTAAGGTATGTGGTCTTTCCCATCTTTTCCACTCCATTTCAACATGACCTCACTCAGAATAGGCAGCATAAATGCTGTGGCTTGGGGTTGTCATGGAAGCAGGGCCACCTGCTCAACGACCTCAGGTCACTAAACATAGATGTAGTGGCCATCAGCGAGACCAGAATCTCCGAAGCACGGGCCTTCGCACCGATCTTTGGCGGCTACGATGTATACGCATCTCCCAGTCGTCCGGGATCGGGTTGAGGAGTTGCTGTGCTTTTTCGGAGAGGTTTGGATCTCGCCATACGGGCTATCTTCCAGGACCCAGAGGGTAAGTTGGTGGTGCTAGACGTGACCAGCGGAGACGGGCAAGCTTTCTGGCTAGTGGCCGTCTATGCCCCGACAGGAGCAGGGCGGCCTGATTTCTTCCGACGTCTGGAGACCTTTCTTGGAACGTCCCGCTCTTTAGTGTTAGTGGGAAATAAATATGTCTAGCATAGGTTGTCCACAATTCAAGATAGTCAGCTACACGGACCACAAATTCGTGATCTGTGTGCTTGACTTAGATAGGCTTCATAGACGAGGACCCGGCTACTGGAAGCTAAACGCGTCCTTACCAGCGCGCAAGGCCTACATAGACCGGATTAGCGAACTAGTTAAGCGGGCGTTGACGGGGGCCATCGTCAAAAACAAGTGGTGGTTTGCTCTGAAAAGAGCGATTAGAATAGTGTCCATTAGGTTTAGTAAGGCTTTAGCAATAGAGAAAAATAGTGCAGAGGGAGAACTAGTTTGCTCTTTCGCTTTTTGTGGAAGGGACGCGCTCCGATGGTCAGGTGGTCCATCTGTTGTCAACACCCGCTACGTGGAGGGCTGGGCATGCCGTGGCTGATGATACGCAGACACGCGCTCAGGCTACGACATCTCCACCTCTTCCTCGACGGTGATCAGGTGTGGCTGCCGTTTGCTAGACACGTATTTCCCCAGCTCGTCTCCTTGACGGAGCTGCAGTCCTGGGTCAAGCGAAGACCGAGATGGAGCGCCTGGAGACTGGAATGTCTTCAGGCGCTAACAGCCCTCGATCAATCGGGCAATGTGATCGGTGGAAACTCCACCTCGGTGTTCTATAGAGGATTAGTGGAGTGGAAGAGCGACGACGTACTTGGGGAAACTCTAGGCGTCGACGAAAATCAACTAGCCAATCTCTTCGGAAGAACTTTCGGGCCAGGGCCTATGGACAACTTCCAGAAATCTCTGTCCTGGCAGTGCTACCGAGGAGCCTTGCCAGTTCGAGATAAACTCTACAGGCATGGAGGTGCCGTCAGCCGGGCATGTTCGAGATGCGTGCAGGGCGACGAAACCATCCTGCACGCACTCGTCCAGTGTCCGAAAATTGCTGACTTGTGGGTTTATGTCGAACACCTGCTGTCGCGTGTAGGACGGATCCGGCTATCATCTGAGTCCATCGTGAGGATTGCCCCGCCCTCTTCCTTTAGCCAGGAAGGGCAGGCAGTTTTTATCTGTCTGGTGGCCATGGCGAAAGAGATAGTATGGTGGACACGTTTGAAAGGGCTGAAGACGAGCACTTACCTCTTCGGTGATGCCCTGATTGACTTTTTCAAATTTCATTTGAAAAGGAAAATGGGCCTACTCTGAGTATTTGTCTGTAAATTTAAGGTGGAAAACTGGGAGAGGGCACTTGCCCTGGTGGTCAGGGTCACTGTAGCTTTTTAATGGGCTTTCTCCACGTATGTCCCTCGGAAGTCTCCCCCCTATTGGGGAATTTTTTCATTGTTCTATTATTACATCCTCTGTTTCTTGTTTTTTTTACACGCAGAAATGCCCATTTGAACCGCCCTGTATTGTCCTGTACTGTCCTTAATGTCTACGTTGTGTAAACCCTTGTGGTTAATAAGGAAATCATTATTATTATTATTATTATAGAACGGATCCGGCTATCATCTGAGTCCATCGTGAGGATTGCCCCGCCCTCTTCCTTTAGCCGGGAAGGGCAGGCAGTTTTTATCTGTCTGGTGGCCATGGCGAAAGAGATAGTATGGTGGACACGTTTGAAAGGGCTGAAGACGAGCACTTACCTCTTCGGTGATGCTCTGATTGACTTTTTCAAATTTCATTTGAAAAGGAAAATCAGAGTAGAGAGGGAAGTGCTCTCTTCCCAGCATTTTGTTGAAAGATGGGTGAGAGAAGCAAGAATGGCCCGAGTGAATGGGCCTACTCTGAGTATATATCTGTAAATTAAAGGTGGAAAACTGGGAGAGGGCACTTGCCTTGGTGGTCAGGGTCATTGTGGCTTTTTACTGGGCTTTCTCCACAAATGTCCCTCCGAAGTCTCCCCCCTATTGGGGAATTTTTCATTGTTATTTTCATTGTTATTTTTGTTACATCCTCTGTTTTTTGTTTTTTACACGCAGAAATGCCCATTTGTACCGTCTTGCATTGTCCTGCACTGTCCTTAATGTCTACTTTATGTAAACCCTTGTGGTTAATAAAGAAATCATTATTATTATTATTATTATTATTATTATTGTTATTGTTATTCCTTGAATCTCAGTCATTGATGTTCGTTAACTGGAAAGTCCGTTGGATTGAATATCAAGCCACTACCTGCAGCCTCAGATATTCAGGACGTATCGGAGGGTTCTTGCTGTTCCAAGCAAGCATGCCTTTTGAAGCGTTCCAAAAAGCGTGAAGGGGCCGATTTTCTTTAACCATCCCTGGAAACTTTTGGAGATAGTCCCCAGTGCGCCTATGACAATCGGGATCACTTTGACTTCATGGCAGTTCCAAATCCTTTTCACCTCCCACTTTAGGACCTGGTATCGGTTAATTTTCTCCCTCTCCTTCTCTTGCACTCTCGTGTCGAACGGGCAGGCCACATCCACAATCAGGCACGATCTTTTTTCTTTGTCCACAACCACCAGGTCAGGTCTATTGTGTTCCAGTTTTTTGTCCGTCTGTATCCTAAAATCCCACAGCACCTTCACCTGATTGTTCTCCATCACCGCCTCTGGCCTATGCTCATACCATTTCTCAGAATGTGGTAAATTGTTTACTTTGCACAGGTGCCAGTGGATCATCCTGCCCATCACATCGTGTCTCCAGCCCTTATAGTGGGTCTGGGCTAGGTGTTTACACTCGGACACAATGTGAGCCACAGTCTCCTCTCTCTCTCCACAGATCCTGCACAGTGGGCTAGCCTCCTCCTTGTAGATATGGTGCTTCAACCACTTCGTTTTGAGGGCCTGCTCCTGCGCAGCCATTAGCATTCCTTCTGTAGCCTTTTTGAGGTCTCCTCTTCTCAACCAGTTCCATGTCTGTGGATCTCTAAATTAAGTTTTCTCAAAGAAGGTACTATGAAGGGATTTTCCCTTAAGGCTGCTCTTCCTCCTTGATGTTATTTCCTCCTTGGACATCCCCTGGCCTACTGTCCCCTCCTTCAGTACAGTTCTGAGCATTGGCTCCTTACTATAGGTCACGTATTTGTATAGGTTGTTTTTCTCCATCTGAACACAGTCCTCTATGCTGATAAGACCTCTTCCACCCTCAGATCTCCTTAGGTAGAGTCTATCGACATCACTCCTCTTGTGGAACATGTTGTAGATAGTCAATAGCTTCCTAGTCTTCCTATCCATTTCTTTTTGTTCAGCAACATTCCATCTCAGAATTCCCGCACTGTACCTAATAATAGACACAGCTCGGGAATTTACTGCGCTTATGGCATTTCTGCTGTTCAGATGTGACTTCAATACGCTCCTTACTCTCCGAATGTATTCAGTTCTTAACAATTCCTTCATTTTTTTGTTCTTTATGCCATCAGCCTCCAGAACGCCCAAATACTTGTATCCTTCCTCAGAGTCAATTTCCTTTATCATCTCACCTGTTGGTATCTGGATCCCGTTACTTCTGCTCAACCTACCCCTCTTCATCACAATGACTCCACATTTACCAATACCAAACTGCATACATATATCACTGCTGAAAATACGGACAGTGTCAACAAGCACATCCAACTCCTTCTCACTTTTCCCGAAGAGCTTAAGATCGTCCATGAAGAGGAGGTGATTGATGGTAAGCTCTCCCCTTCCCAACTTGTATCCTGCTCTCACTTTTCGCAGCATAATGGTCAAGGGCATCAGGGCAAGGACAAACAACAGAGGGGACAGGCTATCTCCCTGGAAGATACCTCTCTTGATCTTCACGCTTCCCAAGGATACTCCAGTTGATGTCAACTCTGTCTCCCAGGACCCCATACTCCTGCCTAGCAACTGTCTGATGTTATCTGCCACCCTGAAGATCTCCAGGCTTTTGGTGATCCAGGAATGAGGCACCATGTCAAATGCCTTTCTGTAGTCTATCCATCCCATGGCAAGATCAGTGTGTCTCCTCCTGCAATTCCCCATTACCATCTTATCAATAAGTAACTGGTCCTTTGTACCACGTGACTTCTTTCGGCATCCTTTCTCTTCGTCCGGTAACAAGTTGTTTGTGTGGAGGTGATGGTAGATTTCCTCAGACACAATGCTCGTCAACAGTTTCCACATTACGGACAGACATGTGATAGGTCTATAGTTGGTAACATCATTACCCTTGATTCGGTCTTTCATTATCAGAACTGTGGTACCTTTTGTCAACCACTCTGGCACCTCACCCGACACCAAGCAGTCATTGAACATGGCCGTCAGCTTCGGGTGGAGGGATGTTAAATGTTTAATCCAATATCCCTGCACACCATCTGGGCCTGGTGATTTCCAGTTGGTTAGTTTTTTGGCTTGCCCCTTAAGAGTTTCAACTGTGATACTCAAATCAGTTTGTTGTTGTGCCTGCTCACCGATCTCCCTCTGTACTGTCTCAATCCACCCTGCCTGGGCATTGTGTCTAACATCCTGCTCCCATATTCCTCTCCAGAATGTTTTAGTTTGTTCCGCCCCAGGGATCAAGTCGTTGCCTCTTTCTTTCCCCTCAAGCTGTCCAAACAGCATCTTCTGGTTGTTGTCGAACATGCGGTTCCGTTTATACTGACTGACTCTGTTCTCGTATCGCCTGATTTTTGCACTCTTTGCTACAATGCGTTGCTTCAATTCCTCTATGATAATATTTAGCTTTTTACTCCTAGTTTTGTGTCTATTTTTAGTGCCTATGTTTTTTAGTGTCCCATTCAGTAGTGACTCAAGCTTTCCTATGTCATTCCTCATTTCCCCGATTTGCCCACTCGGTCGCTTCTTCCACCACGGCTCTGCTCTTTCTTGTCTGTTGTTTCCTCTCGCTTTTATACCAAGTAGTTTCCTCACCGTATTTGCTGTTGCTTTGAGGATATTGTTGCACTGGTGAAGGCTCCTCGCCTCAAGGTATGGGATGACTTTGTTTACCTTAGCTGTTGTTTCTTTTAACTTTTTCCTGTCTACAAATCTTAGGTTCATAGGTCTCCCACTATCATTGTTCAATTCATCTACCACTAAATTTAGGACGTCAACCGAATCTTGTCCTAGCCCGTCAGCATTCATCTCCTCAGTGGCCGTATCTCTGTTCCAGGTATTATTTATCTCAGTATTCAGATCATTGTCTGCTTCGGGTGGTTCCTCCGTTCTCAGGACCTCTTCACCTTCATTTCCCACTGGCTCGCTTGTCTGGCATACTACACCCGCCATCTCCAAGCCATTCTCTCTGCTCAGTTCCTCCAGTTCCAGCTCGCTTATCCACCCATTAGTTCTTATTACCCGAGCCTGCCCGGCTAATTTTTGTTCATCTAATTTAAATAAACCAATCTCGTTCCAGATGTTATGCATCCGTCTCCTGTAGCCCCTCTCCTTGGGGTTACTTTTCAGGTAGCATTGCATAACAGTTCTATTCAATTCTTTCGTCCAGTTGGTTCTGGCCCCTTTCCTTCTTCTTCTTCCTCCAACATCAGCAGTATTTGGTTGACAGTCAGGTTCCTGCTGCTGAGCCAGGGGGCACCTGTTGGGTGAGAGTCTGTCACATGACGTTCTAGTCTCCATTTCACCGTTATTCGAACTGTTTATGTTCGATATTTAAACACTCTTATCGAGGATTGGCGGATGTATGGTTACATAGCCATCTGTGGATCCGCCATCCCACTTGGCCCTTGTGTGGCATTATCACCACGCTGTATACGAACACACATAAACAAACAAATACACAGGCAGAAAGGGCCCCAAAAATGAATAAGCATAAGTTTCATTGTAATGTAGTGTTCGAATGTCTGACTTAGTTTTTGTTTTTTAAGTTTTACTTTTTCCCCCCTCTTCTCTGTCCGTCCGCCTGCTTCTCTCTTCATTCTTATTTTCTTTACGTTTTGGGGGTTTCTTTTTTTGTTTTTGTTTTTCTCTGTTTTTCTCGTTTTCTGCTGTTGTTGCTGTGCTGCTTTGGTTTTGTTGTTTGTTTTTTCTTTTTTCTTTTGAGTCTATCTATATATTTTGATGTCTTCCTCTTTGTTAGTAGTAGGAATTCTATAATGTTGAAGTAGCAGCCAGCAGGGAGAAGTGGGAGACTGGCGGCGGTAGCGATACTGAGACAGTGGTGGTGGTGATGTCGATACCGAGGCAGTGGTGGCGGTGATGTGACCGTATTACTGTAGTGATGGTGCTGTAGCGGTGGCAGTAGTGAAGGAGTCAAGGGGTGGTGGCGGCGGTGATGGGATAGTGGTGGTAATGATGGCCGTAGTGAGCGGTGGCGGTGTAGGTGAAAATGCCGTTATCTGGCTGTTGTGTTTAGTGTACACAGATGATGGGGTGGGTGGTGTATCTAGTTTCTGGTGTTGGTGAATTTGGCTGTCCTATATAGTGTAGCCAGAGGAGAGGAGGGGGGGGGGTTCTTCTTCCATTTATAGCCATTTTCTTTTTTGGATATACAGTGTACAATACAAAGTTGAATATTTGAATATTTGAGCCTTATAACAATATATTATTATTATTATTATTGTTATTGTTATTCCTTGAATCTCAGTCATTGATGTTGGTTAACTGGAAAGTCCGTTGGATTGAATATCAAGCCACTACCTGCAGCCTCAGATATTCAGGACGTATCGGAGGGTTCTTGCCGTTCCAAGCAAGCATGCCTTTTGAAGCGTTCCAAAAAGCGTGAAGGGGCCGATTTTCTTTAACCATCCCTGGAAACCTTTGGAGATAGTCCCCAGTGCGCCTATGACAATCGGGATCACTTTGACTTCATGGCAGTTCCAAATCCTTTTCACCTCCCACTTTAGGTCCTGGTATCGGTTAATTTTCTCCCTCTCCTTCTCTTGCACTCTCGTGTCGAACGGGCAGGCCACATCCACAATCAGGCACGATCTTTTTTCTTTGTCCACAACCACCAGGTCAGGTCTATTGTGTTCCAGTTTTTTGTCCGTCTGTATCCTAAAATCCCACAGCACCTTCACCTGACTGTTCTCCATCACCGCCTCTGGCCTATGCTCATACCATTTCTCAGAATGTGGTAGATTGTTTACTTTGCACAGGTGCCAGTGGATCACCCTGCCCATCACATCGTGTCTCCAGCCCTTATAGTGGGTCTGGGCTAGGTGTTTACACTCGGACACAATGTGAGCCACAGTCTCCTCTCTCTCTCCACAGATCCTGCACAGTGGGCTAGCCTCCTCCTTGTAGATATGGTGCTTCAACCACTTCGTTTTGAGGGCCTGCTCCTGCGCAGCCATTAGCATTCCTTCTGTAGCCTTTTTGAGGTCTCCTCTTCTCAACCAGTTCCATGTCTGTGGATCTCTAAATTCAGTTTTCTCAAAGAAGGTACTATGAAGGGATTTTCCCTTAAGGCTGCTCTTCCTCCTTGATGTTATTTCCTCCTTGGGTATCCCCTGGCCTACTCTCCCCTCCTTCAGTACAGCTCTGAGCATTGGCTCCTTACTATAGGTCACGTATTTGTATAGGTTGTTTTTCTCCATCTGAACACAGTCCTCTATGCTGATAAGACCTCTTCCACCCTCAGATCTCCTTAGGTAGAGTCTATCGACATCACTCCTCTTGTGGAACATGTTGTAGATAGTCAATAGCTTCCTAGTCTTCCTATCCATTTCTTTTTGTTCAGCAACATTCCATCTCAGAATTCCCGCACTGTACCTAATAATAGACACAGCTCGGGAATTTACTGCGCTTATGGCATTTCTGCTGTTCAGATGTGACTTCAATACGCTCCTTACTCTCCGAATGTATTCAGTTCTTAACAATTCCTTCATTTTTTTGTTCTTTATGCCATCAGCCTCCAGAACGCCCAAATACTTGTATCCTTCCTCAGAGTCAATTTCCTTTATCATCTCACCTGTTGGTATCTGGATCCCGTTACTTCTGCTCAACCTACCCCTCCTCATCACAATGACTCCACATTTACCAATACCAAACTGCATACATATATCACTGCTGAAAATACGGACAGTGTCAACAAGCACATCCAACTCCTTCTCACTTTTCCCGAAGAGCTTAAGATCGTCCATGAAGAGGAGGTGATTGATGGTAAGCTCTCCCCTTCCCAACTTGTATCCTGCTCTCACTTTTCGCAGCATAATGGTCAAGGGCATCAGGGCAAGGACAAACAACAGAGGGGACAGGCTATCTCCCTGGAAGATACCTCTCTTGATCTTCACGCTTCCCAAGGATACTCCAGTTGATGTCAACTCTGTCTCCCAGGACCCCATACTCCTGCCCAGCAACTCTCTGATGTTATCTGCCACCCTGAAGATCTCCAGGCTTTTGGTGATCCAGGAATGAGGCACCATGTCAAATGCCTTTCTGTAGTCTATCCATCCCATGGCAAGATCAGTGTGTCTCCTCCTGCAATTCCCCATTACCATCTTATCAATAAGCAACTGGTCCTTTGTACCACGTGACTTCTTTCGGCATCCTTTCTGTTCGTCCGGCAACAAGTTGTTTGTGTGGAGGTGATGGTAGATTTCCTCAGACACAATGCTCGTCAACAGTTTCCACATTACGGGCAGACATGTGATAGGTCTATAGTTGGTAACATCATTACCCTTGATTCGGTCTTTCATTATCAGAACTGTGGTACCTTTTGTCAACCACTCTGGCACCTCACCCGACACCAAGCAGTCATTGAACATGGCCGTCAGCTTCGGGTGGAGGGATGTTAAATGTTTAATCCAATACCCCTGCACACCATCTGGGCCTGGTGATTTCCAGTTGGTTAGTTTTTTGGCTTGCCCCTTAAGAGTTTCAACTGTGATACTCAAATCAGTCTGTTGCTGTGCCTGCTCACCGATCTCCCTCTGTACTGTCTCAATCCACCCTGCCTGGGCATTGTGTCTAACATCCTGCTCCCATATTCCTCTCCAGAATGTTTTAGCTTGTTCCGCCCCAGGGATCAAGTCGGTGCCTCTTTCTTTCCCCTCAAGCTGTCCAAACAGCATCTTCTGGTTGTTGTCGAACATGCGGTTCTGTTTATACTGACTGACTCTGTTCTCGTATCGCCTGATTTTGGCACTCTTTGCTACAATGCGTTGCTTCAATTCCTCTATGATAATATTTAGCTTTTTACTCCTAGTTTTGTATTTTATTTCCAGTCTATTTTTAGTGCCTATGTTTTTTAGTGTCCCATTCAGTAGTGACTCAAGCTTTCCTATGTCATTTCTCATTTCCCCGATTTGCCCACTCAGTCGCTTCTTCCACCACGGCTCTGCTCTTTCTTGTCTGTTGTTTCCTCTCGCTTTTATACCAAGTAGTTTCCTCACCGTATTTGCTGTTGCTTTGAGGATATTGTTGCACTGGTGAAGACTCCTCGCCTCAAGGTATGGGATGACTTTGTTTACCTTAGCTGTTGTTTCTTTTAACTTTTTCCTGTCTACAAATCTTAGGTTCATAGGTCTCCCACTATCATTGTTCAACTCATCTACCACTAAATTTAGGATGTCAACCGAATCTTGTCCTAGCCCGTCAGCATTCATCTCCTCAGTGGCCGTATCTCTGTTCCAGGTATTATTTATCTCAGTATTCAGATCATTGTCTGCTTCGGGTGGTTCCTCCGCTCTCAGGACCTCCTCACCTTCATTTCCCGCCGGCTCGCTTGTCTGGCATACTACACCCGCCATCTCCAAGCCATTCTCTCTGCTCAGTTCCTCCAGTTCCAGCTCGCTTATCCACCCATTAGTTCTTATTACCCGAGCCTGCCCGGCCAATTTTTGTTCATCTAATTTAAATAAACCAATCTCGTTCCAGATGTTATGCATCCGTCTCCTGTAGCCCCTCTCCTTGGGGTTACTTTTCAGGTAGCATTGCATAACAGTTCTATTCAATTCTTTCGTCCAGTTGGTTCTGGCCCCTTTCCTTCTTCTTCTTCCTCCAACATCAGCAGTATTTCGTTGACAGTCAGGTTCCTGCTGCTGAGCCAGGGGGCACCTGTTGGGTGAGAGTCTGTCACATGACGTTCTAGTCTCCATTTCACCGTTATTCGAACTGTTTATGTTCGATATTTAAACACTCTTATCGAGGATTGGCGAATGTATGTTTACATAGCCATCTGTGGATCCGCCATCCCACTTGGCCCTTGTGTGGCATTATCACCACGCTGTATACGGACACACATAAACAAACAAACACACGGGCAGAAAGGGCCCCAAAAATGAATAAGCATAAGTTTCATTGTAATGTAGTATTCGAATGTCTGACTTAGTTTTTGTTTTTTAAGTTTTACTTTTTCCCCCCTCTTCTCTGTCCGTCCGCCTGCCTCTCTCTTCATTCTTATTTTCTTTACGTTTTGGGGGTTTCTTTTTTTGTTTTTGTTTTTCTCTGTTTTTCTCGTTTTTTACTGTTGTTGCTGTGCTGCTTTTGTTGTTTATTTTTTCTTTTTTCTTTTGAGTCTATCTATATATTTTGATGCCTTCCTCTTTTTTAGCAGTAGGGATTCTATAATGTGGTGGCAGCAGCCAGCTAAAAGAAGAAGTGGGAGACTGGCGGCGGTAGCGATACTGAGACAGTGGTGGTGGTGATGTCGATACCGAGGCAGTGGTGGCGGTGATGTGACCGTATTACTGTAGCGATGGTGCTGTAGCGGTGGCAGCAGTGAAGGAGTGAAGGGGTGGTGGCGGCGGTGATGGGATAATGGTTGTAATGATGGCCGTAGTGATCGGTGGTGGTTTAGTGTACACAGGTGATAGGGTGGGTGGTGTATCTAGTTTCTGGTGTTGGTGAGTTTGGCTGTTCTATATAGTGTATACAGAGGAGGAGGGGGGGGGGGGTTCTTCTTCCATTTATAGCCATTTTCTTTTTTGGATATACAGTGTACAATACAAAGTTGAATATTTGAATATTTGAGCCTTATAACAATATATTTTGGGTCCGAATTTTTTGGGGCTCAAGCCGGGTGCTTTACGTAGCATTTGTACTAAGAGTTGTTATTTCACAAATGGTTTAAATATGTTAAAAATTCAAAACTTACGGGAGCGATTTCATGACCTCCGTCACCTCGTGCGTCTTCTTCCCTTATTATTATTATTATTATTATTATTATTATTATTATTATTATTATTATTATTATTATTATCATCAAAATTATTAAACATTATTATTATTATTATTATTTACATGCGGGTGGGGTCGACATTGATGGCAATACCTCACCTCATCCTCATTTCCATACTTCGGGAACCCACATGGGGATTCTACCCATAGCATGCCTCTGCGACTCTCCCAACAGCACACCAAACCCACTTATGCAACCTTAACTGGGCTAGATCCTCTCCGGTCCCCCAATTAGAGCCCTTCAAGCGTATATTGGCTCTTATACTCTTTTCTCTCTTTCATTCTCTCTTACTTTTTTCTTTACCTTAATCATCTTTTTACCTTAAGCCAATAACCCTTATGGTACAACCCACTTAAGGCCTTTTCACTCCACCCAGCACAGTTTGACTCTATACGGGCACCGACCCATACTAACCAATGGGATGAGGTTTATAAAAATGCCCATTGTGCGCTAAATGATAGCACAACATAATAGTTTATCGAAAGCCCAACATACTCCGCCACAGCTATAAGGCATCTTGGGTCCAGATAGCCTTA
>OZ024741.1:206436339-206528839 GCA_964016885.1 Eledone cirrhosa
GCCGACCCATTGCCTTTTAAAAATATAATCTGTCTCTCACTCACACACACACATACATATACATACACACATACACTCATACACACACAAACATATACACATAAATACACATGTACTCATATATATAGGAAATCTATGTATTAATTACTCATTCAACTAAAAGTAACCGATATATATATATATATATATATATATATATCGGTTACTTTATATATATATATATATATAAGAAATAGGATTTCGCTTCAATCAAGAATATCTTTATACAATATGTAGGTAAATTTCGTATTTCGAAAGAAATACGATTTTAGGAAGCCGTAGCTATGCGAGCACCGGTGCAGCTAACGCCTTCTGGTGTTGTCCAGCAGAAGCAAGGATTTCGCTTCAAGCATAGCTTTATACAATATGTATAGAGATTAATCACCTCATTTACTTAGACGAGAAAACTATATATTCTCGGCTGTTTTCAAGTCCAGCAGACGCAGAGCAGTGGGAGGGATCGTCCTGACGATGGCTAGTCAAGCCTGAAATGCATAGACGGTTGTCCCCCTTGCTTCTGCTGGACAACACCAGAAGGCGTTAGCCCCGCGGTGCTCGCATGGCTACGGCTTCCTAAAATCGTATTTCTTTCGAAATACGAAATTTCTATACATATTGTATAAAGCTATGCTTGAAGTGAAATCCTATTTCTTTTCTATCATAAGTTGAGCCAACTTATGCAGCTTCATATGCAAATGAGATTAATCACCTTATTTACACAGACGAGAAAACTATATATTCTCGGCTGTTTTCAAGTCCAGCAGTCGCAGAGCAGTGGGAGAGATCGTCCTGACGATGTCCAGTCAAGCCTGAAATGCATAGACGGTTGTCCCCCTTGCTTCTGCTGGCCAACACCAGAGGTCGTTATCCCCCACCCCCGGTGTTCGCATAGCTACGGCTTCCTAATATCGTATTTTTTTCAAAATACGAAATTTCTATACATATATAAGTATGTAAGTATACAAACGTACACACATATAGATACATACACAAATAAATATATATATATAGAGAGAAAAAAGATGAAATCGAAAATGCAACTGGAGTCTTATTTAAAAATATATATATATATTTATTTGGTTCCTTTACCGGTTTCGCAGTTCTTCTGCTTTTCAAAAGTAGAGTTGAGATGGAGGGTCGGTGGTTTTTCTCACATCTGTGAGAAAAACCATCGACCCTCACATCTGTGAGAAAAACCACCGACCCTCCATCTCAACTCTACGTTTGAAAAGCAGAAGAACTGCGAAACCGGTAAAGGAACCAAATAAATATATATATTTTTTAAAAAATAAGACTCCAGTTGCATTTTCGATTTCATCTTTTTTTCTTTATACTTTCACTCGTGTAGGATACCTCGGTTATTTTTCATTTTGTAAAAAAAACCTCACTTTCTAATATATATATATATATATATTTACATACTAGCAGTGGTACCCGGCGTTGCACGGGATAAGGTATTTTTGAACGCGGGCTGCCAAGAGACCGAATCGTGGAAAAACTGCATGCCTGGACAATATGTAAAGAAAATAAACCGAATACTCTGATGGCTGGATAATCTTTAAGATTTTCCTTGATGAATCAGGAAAAATGCCGGTTTTCACTTAATGCGGGCCCTAGGGGATGAAGAAAATGTATTTTTTTTATGTGCATAATATGCCTTGAAATTTCTGGAAAATCTGTTAGACGTACGCCTCAAAAAACCCTAAAATGCTGAAAAAATTAAGTTTTTCACCTAATGCGGGCCGTAGGCCATAAAAAGTTGGATTTTCTTTGCTCACGGTATGGAGAAGCGACTGACTAATACATATATATATATATACAGTGGCGTAGTTAGGTTGTGGCAAGCAGGGCACATGCCACAGGCGCCATATTTAGGGGGGGGGGAGCTTGTTTAAAATCCACAGATACATATTCAAGTGGGCTCTTATAATTCTTCAGTGGGTGCCCAATAATACTAATATTGATAATCAAACCAATATCAGTATTTAGCGATAATCACCATCAGTGCTTGAGGTATCTGTTAGGTTGCTACTCCAGCAGTTCTAAAGAAATACTCAAACTGATTAAAAAATGAGGAAGTAGATTACCGCCAACAAAACAATACATGCGCAGGACAATGAATTCTAAAAGGAATTCAGGCCACGTGCTAGAACTCAATTGGAATTTGAAAAAATATCCATGTGTGTACATCGTTTCATGACACACATAGATATTTTCTCGGGCAAAATAACAGAATGAGATACAAGAAACAATCAATATTCATATATAAAAATAATAAACAGAGTCAAAGCTTATATCGGGAATTTCATATCTGTTGCACCAAGAGTAAATAAATAAATACATTATCGGAGAAAGCTTTTAGCGATACTCCGGCCAAATAATATATATATATATATATATATATATATATATATATCGTTTGCGATTTCACAGAACTTATGTTTACCGAATTCGCAGACCAGACCCCTTCTTCCTCCCGTTAGACCTGTGCGAAATTCCTTCCTTGCTCACATTTCAACCAGGTTTGATGGTCTTTATTCTCTCGTTCACGATTTCACCGAATTTATATTCATAGAAATCTGGGACTTGTCTCTTTCTTCATCACTTTCTGTTGCTTAAACCATTTTGTTTGTTTACCCTAGCGTCCCCTTTATTTACGTGTCCCAACGACTTTTTTTTAGCCGTTGCTCGCACCAACCTGAGGTATATGGTCTTTAAAGCGATGAATTGCCTATGACGGTTGGAAGACCACTGATGAAGGACAAACTTTTTCATATATATATATATATATATATATATATATATATATATATATATATATATATACATATATTTAAACTTCTTGATTCATTTCTTTTGTGTTGTAGTTCTTTTGTAGTTCTGTTGTGTTGTCAATAACATGCCCCATCTAGAAAGCATTCTCTAAAATAAATATATAAGTAATGATACAGTATATATTCTGATATCTCAAACTGGTTGAATAGACACAGTAATGATTTAGGCGAGAGTGATGTGGTTCCTAATATATTCATGTTTAATGTGTTAATATTTATGGCTCTTAAATATGAAATCGATCACTACCAAGATCAATATTAACAGTCAGAGCCTCAGATACAAATATTGTTTTGGACATAAGATCGTAAACAAGAGAGTCTCAACATGGTCACTTTACCTACAGAAATAGAAATTAATATTTATTCGGTGGATTGACAGATCGGTAGAGCGTCGGACACCATGTTTCGCGACAGAGAGTTACGGCCCTTTACTTTCTGAGATTGAATCCCGCCGAGGTTAGCTTTGCCGTTAATTCTTATAAAATAAAGCACCAGTATTGGTGGGGTCGATTTAATCGACTTTCTCCTCCCCCTTCAAAATGCTGGCCTTGTGCCTAAAATAGAAACAAATAATTATTCCTTACTTAAATAGCATAACAAAAGCTTCTCATTTGCGGGATATTTATCTGTTACTTTTCGCATTTTAATCGACCACCTATAGGCTAACTCCATAGTAGGGTTCTGCACATTCAATAATATACAAAGTAACTATACTATGGCTGGAAAACAGAGAAGGGATATTCTTGACTGGAACATATTTGAATACAGATCTGACCTGGGATTTAACAATAACAACAGCAGCAGCGATAGCAGCAACAGCAATGACAACAAATACAACAAAAATAATGGCTTCTAACATAGCTATAGTATAGTATAGTGAGAGTGGTAAGGGCACCATATTAGCATACAGCGTTTCTTAGGGCATTTTAAAACCTGCATCGTATGCTGCTAGAAACGTATCAGTACATTTGGGAGAGGTTCCTCAATGATAAACGCCCCAAGCAGGCTATTAAAAGGGTTCCCAAGGGAACGCAAACAACCAGAAATAGAGGCTGAACCACCCGACCCCCATAAGCCCCCGGGAGGTAAGTTAGTCAACATGGCCATCTTAAGTGTGGGATGTTTGAAAGATCGTGGCATGGGTTCGTCGTGGAAGCGAGGTCGCTTTCTGAATGACCTCATGTCACTAGATATGGATGTGACTGCCGTCAGCGAGACCAGGATTTCCGACACGCGCACACTAGCCTCCATTTCGGACGACTATCAGATATTTGCATCTATTAGTCAGCCGGGAATAAGAGGTGGGTTGGCAGTGCTGTTTAGGAAAGACCTGGATCTCGAGATAAGTTCGATCTTCCTGGACCCGGACGGTAAGTTGGAAGTCCTGGACGTAAGCAATGTCGAAGATGGTGCCTTTAGACTACACCCCGACCGGGGCTGGCCGGCCGGATTTCTTTAGGTGCCTGAAAGCATTTCTGGGAACGTCTCACCCTTTACTGTAAGTGCAGGATTGGAACAACATCTTAGTCGCACGCTGCGATTGTGTGGTAGACTTATAGGAACAGGAGGTGCAAAAGCTTCAAGTACCTGATCTGTCAATTCCAACTGTCTGGCAGATTTCTGTGCGACTAGATTTCTCTAATACGCCAGTTTGAACCTGGACCAACTGCATAGGGTCATCTAGATCGTATATAGATAGTTTTTTTTTTTTTATTATTAGGCTGTAGATAAGGATAGTATAGGTTCTCCACATTTTCAAACCGTCGCCTCTTCTGATCCCAAATTTGTGATCTGCATTTTCGACCTAGATAGAACATGCAGGTTAGCATATGGTTACTGGAAGCTGAACACATCCCAGCACGTAAAACTTACAGGGATCGGGTCAACAATTTAGTTAAGCAAACGTTGACTTGTGCTCGTCAAAAACAAGTGGTGGTGGGCTCTCAAGAAAGGGATTAGAGTAATGTAGATAGGATTTAGTAAAGAATTAACACTAGAAAAAAAAAAAAAAGACAGGGAATTTGGTAGCTAAATTAGACGAGGCTGTTTTTATTGGCACTTCGACTGGCGTTCTAGCAGCTAGAATGCCTTTAGACAATTTTTTCAATGCGAAACACGAAAGTTGCATTGTCAGAGCTAAGGCACGTGCTCTAAGAAATGAGGATACGAAAGCTGTCCGGTGGGCCCGTGTAGCGGAGGCGCAGCGTGGCGACAAAACAACGATCAGCCCTTGGCGGATCGAGACGAACGCGTGCTGAACAATTCCAGGCGGATGTGTGATGCCTTTCGACGGTATTTTGCTCGGAGACGGTGGTGAACTTCAGATCCTTCCTCGACGGCCTTTCGACGGTGAGCGCTGCAAAAGGCCAATAACGTCAGCCGAGATTCGGAATACCCTGGTCGGATGCACGAAGCGCAAGTCACACGATTTGGATGTTCTGCCGTACGAGTTTTACGTGGAAATGCCAGATTTGTTCTCCAATCTACTCGAAACAGTCTACTGTAACTGGCAGCAAAACGGGTGTATTCCAGGTTTTGTAATGCTTATGAGGAAAGACGAGTACAAAAGGGATACTTTAGATAATTTCGGGCCTAAATCCTTGTTATATTCAGAGTTTAAGATTTTGGTCAAGGTTTTAGCGAAGATTTTGGCACTTGTCGTTGATGGTCTAGTAGGGAAGGCGCAATCCCGCCAGGTCCATACAGTACAAACTCCACCTCATGGGATACATCATAGAAAGGGTAGGATATAAACCTAGATTCGATGTTGCTCTAATCAATTTAGATTAATCGAAAGCTTTCGATAGGGTCGACCATCAATACCTGGATGCTGTCCCCAAGGTTTCGAGGTCCAGTTATGCCCAATACTGTATAGTGTAGTGTAAGTGCCTCTTCAAAAGTAGCTGCTCATCAAAATTACGAAATAAAACCTCTTTAGTTGACTATATCTGGTTTTCAAGAGTGGAGAGTTGCATTTCGGAAACACACACACACACACACACACACACACACACATATATATATATGTATAGATAGATAGATAGATAGATAGATAGATAGATATAGATAGATAGGTAGATACATAACTTCATAAATATATTTTAACCTTACAAACCAAAAAGGGAGCTAAATAATATATTTACAATATTACATCAATTCTATCCCTATCGTCTTTCAAAGAGGAATAATCCATTGAATAATATAGTCGTAGGTATATAGAGAGATGGAATAGCTTGATCTGGAATGTGTAGGTTCATGGGCGTACTAATTCTGTCAAGCTTAATTAGGGGAGAAACTACGACAACAGCGGCATATATAAACTTGTGACTGTTGGAAAACTTTATTTATTAAATGAAGATTTCAAATTGCTGAATCATTAATGTTTACTGACTTTGAGGATCTTGATTGAAAGGATTGAAATAAATTATGTCTAAAGTGCAATATTTCATACCAAAATCTGTTCCATTAATTCCTCTCACATTCCATTCACCCACATTATTTTCTGGCATTTAAAGTAAAGAATATAAAATACTGAAATGATAATGATTCTAAGTAGCTTCCCCAAATCATGGGATCAATCGCTGATACGAATTTCCGTAACATTTAAAGAATAGAATATTTTTAGTTGAATCAACATTTTACCATAAAAAGTTAGATGCATGTAATTTTGTACTTTTACATGTAACAACCAACAAAATTGTGAAATAATCCATGTCCTACTTCCTTTTCCGCTCCTGGAAATATTCCATGATTAGGAAATTAAGATAATTTCTATCATAGGAAATTAACTGATATTTTTCCGCTTATTTCATTAAATTATATTTTCAAATGATTATACTTTTTTTACACACACCATCTCTCAATTTACACACACACACCCACAAGAAAATTACCTCGCCATAGCTGAAATATTACTTTTATCAGCATGTACTTTAATTAAGTGACCTAGTAATATATGTATAAAAGTTTTATGGATTCAGATAATTGGTTTCAATTCCTGAAATATTTTGTCGAAATTTTAATCTCGAAACTCAAATTGATTTGCTCAAAATATAATTAACGAATTACTATAAATAAAAGTGCCTTGTTAATGTTATGGTAGACTTTATTCCCCGCCCACATTAACACCAGCATGTGGTTTGGTCTAAGAATAAACCATGTTTCCTTCTCTTTCGTCATTAGTCGAGGAGGCCCTGCACAAGACATAATAAACACACAGACACACAAACACACACACACACACACATACACACACACACACACACTCACACACACACACACACACACTCACACACACACACATACACACACACACACACACACACACACACACACACACACATACACATATACACACACACATGCACACATACACACACACAGACACACAGACACACACACACACAGACATACAGACACACACAGGCACACACACACACATACATACATACACACACAAACACATTTGAGAATGTTGTATGTATTCTGTGCTGGTTGAGTCGGCGTTCCAAACAGGATAATCACCAAGTCTCTATTCAGGCATTGTATTCATTATCTTATGTATGCTTCAGTATATAAAACCGTTTGTCACTTTAATGTAAGAATACTTTTATGCTGAATACGGGTAGCATATTGTGTTATAAGGATGTCCCTTTAAATTACAGGCACAATTTATTCGCCTACCCTTTTTCTCTCATCCCCGCACTCTCTCTGTATATATATATATATATATATATTAGAAAGTGAGGTTTTTTTTACAAAATGAAAAATAACCGGTGTCCTACACGAGTGAAAGTATAAGGAAAAAAGATGAAATCGAAAATGCAGCTGGAGTCTGTTTAAAAAAAAAATATATTTATTTGGTTCCTTTACTGGTTTCGCAGTTCTTCTGCTTTTCAAAAGTAGAGTTGAGATGGAGGGTCTGTGGTTTTTCTCACATCTGGTTGGTCTTTGAATATTACTTCTGTTTTATATGGAAACAAGTGGCTCGAAATGCCAGGTTTTTAGGGAAGTAATTTGGTTGGTTGGTGAATAAATATAATAAATTTCGCGCCAGTTCGCGTTACAGAGTTCTTCAAACAAGGAGGGGGGGGGGGGGGGGGGGGGGGGGCTCAGGTTGTTTTTTCATATATGAGTGAAGTTTGGTTGGTTGATGCAGTCACGTGAATAAGCACATCAGCTTTCGCGCCAGTTTGTGTTTGAATTTCATTTTACTCTAAAAAAGTGGCTCACGAAGGCTTTTTTTAAATAAATGTAATTGATTGGTTTTAAATGAAATTATGTTTGTCACGTGAACAAGTACATTAAATTTCGCGCCCGTATTTGAGAATTTATTTTGTAGCCTTTTAGAGAATTTTGAGCCAAACAAAAGATAATGGTCAAGAGAAATGGGATGGGGAGAATTGTTCTGGTTCAGTGAATATGGCCGGTGCGCTGGGGTGTCAGAATTTAGACTTTCTATTGAAATAAAGAAAGTAGAGATATGTATGTTTATTTGTGTGCTTGTGCTTGTGTGTGTGAGTGTAGAAAGATGATTCTATTAGTAGAAATGGGGGAGGGAGTTGTGTGTGTATGGGTGTTATATGTGTGTATGTGTGTGAGTATGGTTAGCGTGTTAAGGTGGAGAGAATATATTTTTTGTGTGTGTGTGTTATGTGTGTGTGTATGTGTGTATGGGAGTGTGGTTAGCATGTTAAGATGGAGAGAATATATATATTTTGTGTGTGTATGGGTGTCATGTGTCTGTGTGTATGTGTGTGTGGGAGTATGGTTAGCATGTTGAGATGGAGAGAATATATATATATGTGTGTGTGTGTAGGAAAATGATTCCGCTAGTAGAAATGGGGAGGGAGTTGTGTGTGTGTGAGGTGGGGGTGGGGTCGGGTGGTTAACATGTTAAGGTGTTAGAGTATTAACGTATATTAAGGTTTATTTCGTTCTGGTTTTTATTTTCTAAAGTAGAAGGTGTTATGTGTGTGTGTATGTGTCTGTTTGGATGGTTAGCATGTTATGGTGTTGACATAATGTATATTAAACTATATTTAATGCTGGTCTATATTTTTGAATAAACATATTTTCCTTGTTTATTTGTATTTGTTCTGTTGTATTGTCAGTGCAAAGATAAAATGGGATGACTTGGAATGTGGGTGTCTTATTACTTGCGCATATGTCTAGATGTGCACTTAGTGGTATCTGTATCGTGGTTGGATCTTGTAATTGTTGGCGATGAACTGTCATTCTGTTTCTGAGTGTGAATTAGTTTGTCCTATATAATCTTCATTGCATCCTTTACATTTAATGGCATGAAACAGATTTTTTGATGAGCAAATGAAATGATTTTTTACAGCGAAATTTTGTCTTGATTGAAATGTATACGTGTTGCCTTCAATGAGGTGAGTGCAGGTTCCACATTTTTTGACAGTTAGTTGTGGGTTTGTGGTAGGTAATTTGGCATTGGTTTTCAGTGATTTCGGCTTTTGATTATTTTGTGTGTTTCAAGGGCTTTTTTTATTCTTGGGTCTTGTTTCAATAGTGGGATGTTCTTGCGAATAGTGTTGTAAGCTTCCGCATTTCTTGGGTTGTGTGTTGAGATATATTATAGAATATTGGACGTACCTTGAATTTGTTTCTGTTTTCATAATTCATCAATACCTATTGCTTTAGTCATTTCTATTCCATTATATATTAGTAATGGTGGGTACTGTCTTTCGAGTAGAATTTCCTTTAATTCTTGAAGTCTTTTATTTCGCGTTTCAGAATTGGAGACAATTGTACACATTCTTCTTGCTAGGTTAAAAGGGATGTTCGTCTTCGTGTGCTTTGGATGGTTGGAGGTGAATAGCAGGTATTGTTTGGAATCTGTTGGATGTCAGTTTCAATATTTGTGTCTTTTTTAAGATTAAGATGTCCAGAAATGGGAGTTCATCTTGGCTGTATTCCATTGTGAATTGGATGCCGTTAATTACATTTTTGAAATCATTTAGTTGGTCGAGTGTGTGAGACCAAAGAATGAAACAATCATCCAAGTAGCGTTTCTAATTCTCTGATAAATATTTGTGGAAGTTCAATCCGTATTTTGATTTGGACTGTACACATATATGGACTTCCAAGTATGCCATGACTAAGTTGGCATAAGTTGGAACGGCTTTTGTACCCATCGCAGTCCCCGATGTTTGCTTGTAAGTACTGCCATCGAAATCAAAAGAGTTGTTCTGTAAAATAAATATTAATCCCTCGTTGATGAAGCTTCTTTCTATTCTGTCAGGTATCTCATTGGGATATTTCTCTAGCCAGAAACCTATTACTTCTAGTCCGTATTGGTGTGGGATCGTTGTGTAAAGATTCACTACAAGGAAAGACACAATAATAGTGTCATTGTTGATATGTTTGGGGAGGTGGTTTAAGAGGTACAGATCGTCTCTTACAAGGCTTGGTATGTGTTTGAGAATTGGTTTTAGTAGTATGTCCATAAAGTTGCTTAGTCTGAGTGTTTCACATTGTGGGCCTGCTACAATTGGTCTTAATTAAGATTTGTGGTGGTATTGTGTGTTCACGCAGGTTGAGGTAGATTATTTACAGGTATCGTTAATTATTTTACTCTTGTGGATCTTCGGAAGTCCGTAAAGGTTGCTGGTTTTGTATTCAAAATGTGTTAAATAATCGCGTTCCTTTTTAATTAAGTCTTCCTGGTATCGACAAATGAATGTGTTTAATCTGGTCATCGTTTTTGATTGCTGGTAGTTTTTACTTTTTCATAGTTATTAGTATTTTGTAAGAGAGAGAACATAGAATTTTTATATTTTTCAGCATCCATAATGTTCAGCATCCATAATATATATATATATATATATATATATATATATATATATATATATATATATATATATATATATATATATACACTCACACACACACAGATATATATATATATAAAATAATAATAATAATAATAATAATAATAATAATAATAATAATAATAATAATAATAATAATAATAATAATAATAATAATAATAATAAGGCACGAGAGAAGAAGACGCACGAGGTGGCGGAAGGTCATGAAATCGTTCCCGTAAGTTTTGAATTTTTAACATATTTAAATTATTTGTGAAATAACAACTCTTAGTACAAATGCTACGTAAAGCATCCGGCTTGAGCCCCAAAAAATTCGGACCCAAAATATATTGTTATAAGGCTCAAATATTCAAATATTCAACTTTGTATTGTACATTGTATATTCAAAAAAGAAAATGGCTATAAATGGAAGAAGAACCCCCCCCCCCTCCTCTGTCTACGCTATATAGAACAGCCAAACAACACCAGAAACTAGATACAACACCTACCCCATCACCTCTCTGTGTACACTAAACACAACAGCCAGATAACGGCAATTTCACCACCACCACTCACTACTGCCATCATTACCACCACTATTCCATCACCGCCGCCACCACTCCTTCATTGCTACCACCGCTACAACACAATCACTACAGTAATACGATCACATCACCGCCACCACTGCCTCGGTATCTACATCACCACCACCACTGTCTCAGTATCGATACCGCCTCTACTGTCTCCCACATCTCCCCGCCGCCAGCACTCCTTCATTGCTACCACCACTATTCCCCTGTTAACTTGAGAGAGAAAGGGGAAGGTGGCGGTATCACTAGACAAGGGAGAGGCTAGCAAAAGATATAAATAGATTGACTTAGTGACCTGGCCAAGGCCAAACGTCAATATAAACAACTATGGGACTGCTGGCTCACCCCTTCCTCACCACCACCGACAAAGCCAATAACAATAACAGCCAACTACAACAAAAAGTATATTATATTATTGTAATGCACTGGGTGATTGCTGGCCTTGTACCTGGAGTGGAGACAATTATTAATAATTTCATTCTTAAGCCACGCAATGCTCACATTAAGGAACCACTCATGATAATAATAATTTAAAAAAAACAACAAAAAGAAAACCCCGTGACCAAGAAATACCGGGATGGCGGCCGGCGGGGAATAGCCGTGTCTCTAGGGGAGAACGACCACTCTAGTCTTGGTTGATAAGGATAAAACGCGAAAAAATAAAGTAAATGTCTAATGAGAAAATCTCATACCGGATCGGCCGTCACCCGGGTAAAAAAGGGCCGCGTCCCTCAGAGAGGAACCAGACTGGGGTCGAAAAATCAGCTAATGGTTCAAACCTTCCCATCACTTCGGAGCTGGAGACCTCCCATAACCGGAATACTCCTACTGTTGGCCCTCCATGCTCACCACCAAGAAATCCAAAGAAAAAGAGAGAAAAATTGTCAAGGGAAGATAATAAAGAAGTCCTTGAGGCTTTCTACACTGCCATGTACTACCCATCACATACATCGAATACAGAACAGACATATATCAACTGGAAAAAGAAACATCCCGAAAACAGAGGCTATATTGACAGTAACAAACTAGCCAATATACGAAGAAATATTGTAAGAAAAAAGTTACTAACTGATATATAAATTGATCAGATCAAGCTATTAGCACAAAGTCAGCGAAGGGAAAATGAAACATGTGTCAGTGAAAACGAGGTAAACTGTAACACTTCGAATCCCAGGGTTGGGGCGGAATCACTGGCAACAGAACAAATTAAAGAAAGGATCGAAAAAGTGGAGGGAGCGCATGCTCAGGATGAAACTCCAAATGAAAATAATGAGATCGTAAATGATAAAGAAATGAATGAGAATGAACTTGCCAACTTGAAGGATGAAATTATGATCGAATGGATGAACATGAAAGAATCTGACATGGGGCAACGAGACACCCTCCCTAAGATCCAGAACTCCAAACAGAACCAAAAGATAATACACAAGACTAACATAATTCTCAAAAATATTATCATCACAAACAAACTAAACATTACTGATTTAAATCATCTCTATTATGCATCGGCTAAAGTCACCACTCACTTATGTGGAGTGAAGATGAAAAAACAAAGGAATTCCCACAAGAAATCTACTTGGCAAGAGAACATCAATCGCCAAATAAACCTTCTCCGATCTGACATAGAAATGTTAACAAACTATAAAGTAGGTGAACATGTTAAACAAACTAAACTTAGAAAATTGAAAAAAAAGTACAGTATAAAATCAACATGTGACATAGACATGCTGACAGAAATAATCAAGCAAAAAGTGTCGGCCAAAGCTGCTCGTATAAGGCGCTTTGAAAAACGATCTAGATTCTATAAGGACAATAATATGTTCAAAAACAACCAAAGAAACTTCTACAGAAAAATTGGTAAGTCAACAATAACTGCTAAATCAATACCACCCAAGGAGGAAGTGCAAGAATTCTGGGAAAAGATCTGGGCCGAAGAAAAAGTTCATAACATACATGCCCCATGGATAGACAGACAAATGAAAGATACAGCTCACCTTGAGGAACAAACATGGGAAAATATAACAGTTGAACAGATGCGCTTGGCTCTAAGAAAAACCAGCAAATGGAAATCCCCAGGAAAAGACAAAATACAAAACTTTTGGATAAATGCCTTCACAGAGTCTCATGAGCTGTTAGCCCAACTTTACAATGAAATAGTTAAGGAGCCAGAAAAGATACCTTCATGGCTAGTTAACGGCATTACATTCCTGCTTCCGAAGAATGATGAGACAAACAATCCCAAAAAATTACAGACCGATACTTGCTTGACCACAATGTATAAAATTTTAACATCAGTCCTAACTGAATACACATATGACCACCTGATAACAAATGACCTATTTCCCATTGAGCAGAAAGGGTGTAAACGAGGCTCATATGGCTGTAAGGATCAGCTTCAGGTTAACAAAATTATACTGGAAGATTGTCATAATAGACACAAAAATCTATCGATTTTTGGATAGATTATATAAAAGCATTCGATAGTTTGCCACACAGTTGGATTGAAAAATGTTTAGAGATTTTCAAAGTATCCCCCGTTGTCAGGAGGTTTTTGTCATTCAGTATGAAGACATGGAAAACGACACTCCTTTTGAATAGTGAAACAAAATCACTGGAAGCTGGAGAAGTTGATATTAATTGTGGAATTTTTCAGGGTGATTCTTTATCACCGCTTTTATTCTGCATCGCACTTATACCATTAAGTAAAATGCTCAATGAAACAAAACATGGATATAAAGTCTATGACAAAACCATTAATCACCTGTTCTACATGGATGACCTGAAACTATTTGCAAAAAATGATGAACAATTGCAAGGGCTATTATCCACTGTGAAGCAGTTCAGTGATGACATTAAAATGGAGTTTGGACTAGATAAATGGGCCAAAGCAACGTTCACCAGAGGAAAGCTGCTGAAGTGTTCAGACATTAATCTTGATCGGGGGAACGTGATAAGAGAACTTGATCAAGAAAAAACTTACAAATATCTAGGTGTTTGTGAAGCAGACGGAATCAAGCACTCGACAATGAGGGAAAGGATAAGGAAGGAATGTTACCGCAGAGTAAGAGCAATCTTAAGAACGGAATTGAATGCAAGGAATAGGATCGATGCCATAAACACGCTTGCCATACCAGTAGTAACCTACAGTTACAATGTCATCAACTGGTCAAGCACAGAGATCCGTAGGCTCGATACAAAAATTCGAAAATTCTTAACAATGCACAGAATGCATCACCCTAAGGCAGATATAGATAGAATATATCTCCCTAGGAAAGAAGGAGGACGTGGGTTAATCCAGTTAGACATTGCGTTGAAAACTGCAACAATTGGATTATCTACATATCTAAGGGAATCACATGATTGGATGATAAAACTCGTTTTAAAACACGAAAGCATCAAAAGATCATATTCCATTACAAAAGATGCACAAAGATACAGTAATGGACTACAAATTTCAGAAGTCCAATTTACTGCTGAAATGGAAAACACAGAAAAAGCAAAGCAGGTAAAAGTAACTGCAAAGAAAGAACTGCTACAGAAACTGGCTAAGAGATGGCAAGAAAAGCCTCTGTATGGAAAATACCCAGAGCGAGCTAACAATCCTGATGTTGACAAAACTTTAACCCATCAGTGGTTGGCATCCTCTGGACTGAAATCGGAGACTGAAGGACTGATTATATCGGCACAAGATCAGTGTCTGCCAACAAAAAATTACCAAGCCAACATAATAAAAAATGGGTGCAGCCCATTATGCCG
Source organism: Eledone cirrhosa (assembly GCA_964016885.1). Taxonomy (NCBI): domain Eukaryota; kingdom Metazoa; phylum Mollusca; class Cephalopoda; order Octopoda; family Eledonidae; genus Eledone; species Eledone cirrhosa. Next base: position 206,451,391 of record OZ024741.1, read on the forward strand.
TGTATGCAAAAAACAACCAGAGACCATTGACCATATAATTTCAATGTGCAGTCCTATAGCTCCAACCGAATAACTAAACAGGCATGACAGAGCTGCACAATACATACATTGGATAATGTGTAAGCATTTTGACCTGCCCCATCAAAAGAATTGGTGGGAGCATCAACCACCTCCCATTCTTGAAAAAGATCACATCTCAATCTTGTGGAACTTTAGCATCCAAACAGACCGAAAAATAGATGCAAACAGACCTGATATAATATTGAAAGACTTTCAAAAGAGGGTATGCCTGCTAATTGATATGTCTGTTCCAATAGACAAGAATGTATCTATAAAAACATTTGAAAAATTGAGCAAGTCTCAGGACCTGGAGATAGAAATTGGAAACATGTGGAAATTGAGAACTAAAACAATACCAGTGGTTGTAGGCGCTTCTGGGAATGATACCTAAGGGGTCTAATGATTACTTATCGCAAATCCCAGGAAACCCGCGTATAGGAGAAATACAAAAGATAGTACTAATGGGAACTGCCCATATACTAAGGAAGATTCTGTCAATATAAGTACATCACAAGTCTAAACACTAAAGATGCATGTGTGAATATGTATGTTCTTTCTTGAACATGACGGACCTTGTTGTCTCTTGAGGTCACTGGTTGTGACTTGGTGATAACTCGTATGAACATAAAGCAAGATAAATACAACTGTAATAATAATAATAATAATAATAATAATAATAAGAAGAAGAAGAACTGAATACATTCGGAGAATAAGGAGCGTATTAAAGTCACATCTGAACAGTAGGAATGCCATAAGTGCAGTAAATTCCCGAGCTGTGTCTATTATTAGGTACATTGCGGGAATTCTGAGATGGAATGTTGCTGAACAAAAAGAAATGGATAGGAAGACTAGGAAGCTATTGACTATCTAAAACATGTTCCACAAGAGGAGTGATGTCGATAGACTCTACTTAAGGAGATCTGAAGGTGGAAGAGGTCTTATCAGCATAGAGGACTGTGTTCAGATGGAGAAAAACAACCTACGTAACTGATAGTAAGGAGCCAATGCTCAGAACTGTACTGAAGGAGGGGACAATAGGCAAGGGGATGTCCAAGGAGGAAATAACATCAAGGAGAAGGAGCAGCCTTCATGAAAAATCCCTTCATAGTACCTTCTTTGAGAAAACTGAATTTAGAGATCCACAGACATGGAACTGGTTGAAAAGAGGAGACCTTAAAAAGGCTACAGAAGGAATGTTAATGGCTGCGCAGGAGCAGGCCCTCAAAACAAAGTGGTTGAAACACCATATTTACAAGGAGGAGGCTAGCCCACTGTGCAGGATCTGTGGAGAGAGAGAGGAGACTGTGGCTCACATTGTATCCGAGTGTAAACACCTAGCCCAGACTCACTATAAGGGCTGGAGACATGATGTGATGGGCAGGGTGATCCACTGGCACCTATGCAAAGTAAACAATTTACCACATTCTGAGAAGTGGTATGAGCATAAGCCAGAGTCGGTGATAGAAAACGATCAGGTGAAGGTGCTGTGGGATTTTAGGATACAGACGGACAAGAAACTTGAACACAATAGACCTGACCTGGTGGTTGTGGACAAAGAAAAAAGATCGTGCCTGATTGTGGATGTGGCCTGCCCATTAGACACGAGAGTGCAAGAGAAGGAGAGGGAGAAAATTAACCGATACCAGGACTTAAAGTAAGAGGTAAAAAGGATTTGGAACTGCCATGATGACAAAGTGATCCCGATTGTCATAGGCGCACTAGGGTCTATCTCAAAAAGTTTCCATGGATCGTTAAAGAAAATTGGCCCCGTCACGCTTTTTGGAACGCTTCAAAAGGCATGCTTGCTGGGAACAGCAAGAACCCTCCGTTACGTCCTGAATATCTGAGACTTGATATTCATTTCAACAAACTTTCCAGTTAACTAACATCAATGACTGAGACTCAAAGAGTAATAACAACAGTAGTAATAATAATAATAATAATAATTGTTTCTACATTTAGCACAAGGCCAGCAAATACCCAGTGTATTACTGGTACTTTATTTTATCGACCCCGAAAGGATGAAGCGCAAAGTTAACCTCGGCGGGATTTGAACACAGAATGGCAAGGACCGTAACTCTATGCGTTAAAGCATGGCATCCCACCCTCTACCGATACTGCCAATCTTCCACCCTTATAATAATAATAATAATTGTTTCTACATTTGGCACAAGGCCAGCAATTATCCAGTGCATTACTGGTACTTTATTTTATCGACCCCGTAAGGATGAAAGGCAAAGTTAACCTCGGCAATAATGATATTGAAATGAAGTCATCGGAAGAACCGATGTATCTCCGACCATTTTTTCCTTCGCTCAACGCTTTAATTAAGCCAGCATCATTAAGAGACCAACCAAAAAGGAAAGCAGATCTCACACTTATACTTTAAATAGTGAGAGAAACGATTTTATGTGAGTAGAGGACATCATTCTTTTCCCCCTGACTAATGCACTAGTTTCTGTTGCACCCATCTGCTGGCAACAGTCCATGCTGGACTGACCTGCACAGAAATTAGGGAATGCTACTAAACATTACGTAATCGGTTAAGAATAGCTTCATATACATACGTATATATATATATATATATATATATATATATATATATATATATATATATATAGAGAGAGAGAGAGAGAGAGAGGTGTTAACTCAACAGTTAGTTCATCATACCGAGAACAATTGCTTCACTTTAGCGGATCCTCAGCTCGTAATGGACATGGTTATACGGAACAGGAAGGACAACCGTATGAACGCGCATGCGCAAAGCGGTCACTTCACTCAGGCAATACAAACCTGTGTGCGAGAGGTGTAAGGGAGATAACTGCGAAAGTCCGAAAGGTTCTAGTTGATAAGAAAATTAGGATATTGTTATTCAATCCGGAGCTTTCTAGTTATGTAAGAGGTGTTTCCAGACATGTGGACAACGTGTGAAGAATTCATGTCTTAAGTTTAGGCAATCGCTATTGCGTAATCTATTTAGAATATTTATCCGTTCATCAATACATAGTCCACAAGACGGATTGCCCCTTGCATATGATTTGCATTTAGTGATGGCTTTCCATTGAATGGAGTAGTCTATACTTGAGTTTTTGAGGGACCATATGTGGCTCGCGAGTTTCGTGGATCATCGTTTGTCCGGCTACCTAAAGGTCGACTGATGGTTCACAGAGAGGCAGAAAGAGAGAGAGGGGTGGGGTTGGAGAGAGAGAGAAAGAGAAAGAGAGAGGGAGAGAGAGAGAGAAACGCACACAAACATACACACAAACCCCATATACCTCCTACACGAACCTGCTCTTTCTCTCTCTATTATTCTACTCAGTACACTCCTATTTCTCACCTTACATAAATCTTGTTCTATTTACTTGTAGACTATGATTAAGGCTAGTAACCTTGATTAAAAATGTGTGTGTTACGGGTTCGATTCGTGGACTGAGTTGTGAGCTGTGTTCTTGAGACAGACATTTCATTTTACGTTACTCCAGCGTACTCAGCTGAACATGAATACCAGCAGTAGCTAAGAGTTTAATTATACGATAGACTGGCGTCTTGTCCAGGAGGGAGTTTGGTACTCTCAGTTGCTTAACGCCACAGAAACTGGGATAAGCACCGGTCTGATGAGCCTTCGGGTTCGAGACAGACTTTAGACTAAATAGCCTCGAATTTCTGGAATGTAATTCAAGAAAGTATGTCTAATTTTCTATTTTCGTAACCTCTGCCATTTTATACCAATCGTAGAATTATAATGAACGGTACACTGAAGAAATCACAAACTATTTCCAATGTAATATGATGACAATTCGATTAAGCCGCCCCCATATTACTGTCATATGTTGCTGACTTCCAACCTATACATAGAAACAGATTTGAAGCAACACAATAAAATATTCAATATCCAAACGAAGGTGTTTTGGCTGATTTGCAGAGATTGATTCCCTATTCACAGTTGAACATGAACTGAATTAATCTCATTAATGTGGGAAATACGAACGTCGGCTGAAAAGCTCATAGGCTGACTATGAAGAATTAATGCTAGAGCTGTGAAATGTTGCATGCATTAATTTTAACTCTTGTAATTAATATTTCATTGTTTCTTTCCAGGGACTATTTTGAAAAATAAACCTCATTTGGTCATTCCATGAGAATATCTTCGCCGGCCTATGAACGTTTTAGCCAAACGTCGTAAGTTTTACCGTGCAGCATACTACAGATATAGCTGAGAATTCGCGCAGTTTAGTGCACAATTAATTAACAGAAATCACATAGCATTTAATCACCTTTAAACTACACGTATTCTAAATAACATCTTCCAAAACAATCGCTGAACACAGGTTTAACACACCTTCAGCACAATCAGTTCTCAATAATATATAACAACATACATACATATATACATGCATACACACACACATACATATATATATATATATATATATATATATATATATATATATATATATATATATATATATATATATATACAGTGGCGTAGCTAGGGTAAACTGCGCCTAGGGGAAGCATCAAAGAATGCTCTTACTCTGCGTTAACATTCCCTCCTTATTCTTTCCCTCATTGTCGACTGCTTCATTCCGTCTCCTTCACAAATACCTAGATATTTGTAAGTTTCCTCTTTATCAAGTTCTCTTATCACATTCCCCGATCAAGATTAATGTCTGAACTTCTCACCAGCTTTCCTCTGTTGAACGTTGCTTTGGCGCATTTATCTAGTCCAAACTCCATTTTAATATCATCACTGAACTGCTTCACAGTGGATAATAGCCCTTGCAATTGCTCATCATTCTTTGCAAATAGTTTCAGGTCATCCATGTAGAACAAGTGATTAATGGTCTTGTCATAGACTTCATATCCATGTTTTGTTTCGTTAAGCATTTTACTTAATGGTATAAGTGTGATGCAGAATAAAAGCGGTGATAAAGAGTCACCCTGAAAAATTCCACAATTAATATTAACTTCTTCAGCTTCCAGTGATTTTTTTTCACTATTCAAAAGGAGTGTCGTTTTCCATGTTTTCATACTGAATGACAGGAACCTCCTGACAACGGGAGATATTTTAAAAATCTCTAAACATTTTTCAATCCAACTGTGTGGCAAACTATCGAATGCTTTTTTTATAATATATCCAAGCAATTGATAGATTTTTGTGTCTATTATGACAATCTTCCAGTATCATTTTGTTAATCAAAAGCTGATCCCTACAGCCATATGAGCCTCGTTTACACCCTCTCTGCTCATTGGGAAATAGGTCATTTGTTATCAGGTGGTCAAAAGTGTATTCAGTTAGGACTAATGTTAAAATTTTATACATTGTGGTCAAGCAAGTTATCGGTCTGTAATTTTTGGGATTGTTTGTCACATCATTCTTCGGGAGTAGGAATGTAATGCCGTTAACTAACCATGATGGTATCTTTTCTGGCTCATTAACCATTTCATTGTAAAGTTGGGCTAACATCTCATGAGACTCTGCAAAGGCATTTATCCAAAAATTTGGTATTTTGTCTTTCCCTGGGGATTTCCATTTGCTGGAAATTCTAAGAGCTAAACGCAGATGATCTTCAACTGTTATATTTTCCCATGTTTGTTCCTCAAGGTGAGCTTTATCTTTCATTTGTCTGTCTATCCATGGGGCATGTATATTATGAACTTTTTATTCGGCCCAGATCTTTTCCCAGAATTATTTATTGCACTCCCTCCTTGGGTGGTATTGATTTCGCAGTTATTGTTGACTTGCCAATTTTTCTGTAGAAGGTTTTTTGGTTGTATTTGAACATATTATTGTCCTTATAGAATCTAGAGCGTTTTTCAAAGCGCCTTATACGAGCAGCTTTCGCCGTCAATTTTTGCTTGATTATTTCTATCAGCATGTCTATGTCACATGTTGATTTTATACTGTATTTTCTTCTCAATTTTTTAAGTTTAGTTTGTTTCACATGTTCACCTACTTTATAGTTTGTTAAAATTTCTATGTCAGATCGGAGAAGGTTTATTTGGCGATTGATGTTCTCTTGCCAAGTAGATTTCTTGTGGGAATTCCTTTCTTTTTTTCATTTTCACTCCACACGAGTGAGTGGTGGCTTTAGCCGATGCATAGTAGATAGTTATTATCATTATTATTATTATTATTGTTTAGGGCGGTGGATTGGCAGTATCGGTAGAGGGTTCGACGCCATGCTTTGAAGCATAGAGTTACGGCCCTTGCCATTCTGAGTTCAAAACCCGCCGAGGTTAACTTTGCCTTTCATCCTTACGGGGTCGATAAAATAAAGTACCAGTAATGCACTGGGTAATTGCTGGCCTTGTGCCAAAAGGTAGAAACAATTATTATTATTGTTCTTTGAGTCTCAGTCATTGATGTTACTTAACTGGAAAGTTTGTTGAAATGAATATCAAGCCGATACCTGCAGGCTCAGATATTCAGGACATGTTCCCAGCTAGCATGCCTTTTGAAGTGTTCCAAAAAGCGGATGGACTACTCTTCTTTAACCATCCTCTGGAAACTCTTTGAAATAGTACCTAGTGCACCTATGAAAATCGGGACGACTCTGATTTCATGGCAGTTCCAAATCCTTTTTAACTCCCACTTTCAATCCTGGTATCGGTTAATTTTCTCCCTCTCCTTTTCTTGCACTCTCGTGTCAAATGGGCAGGCCACATCTACACTCAGGCTCGAATTCTTTTCCTTGTCCAAAACCACCAGGTCAGGTCTATTGTGTTCTAATTCTTTGTCTGTCTGTATCCTAAAATCCCAGAGCACCTTCACCTGATCATTTTCTCTCACTGACTCTGGCTTATGCTCATACCACTTCTCAGAATGTGGTAAATTGTTTACTTTGCATAGATGCCAGTAGATCACCTTGCCTATCAGATCATGTCTCCAACCTTTATAGTGAGTCTGGGCTAGGTGTTTACACTCGGATACAATTTGAACCACAGTCTCCTCTCTCTCTCAACAGATCCTACACAGTGAGCTAGCCTCCTCCTTGTCAAAATGGTGTTTCACCCACTTCATTCTGGGGGCTTGCTCTTGCGCAGCCATTAGCATTCTTTCTGTTGCTCTTTTAAGGTCTCCTCTTTTTAACCAGTTTCATGTCTGTGGATCTCTAAATTCCCTTTTCTTAAAGAAGGTACTATGAAGGGAGTTTTCATGAAGGTTGTTCTTCCTCCCTGGACATCCCTTGGTCTCTTGTCTTCTCCTTCAGTATAATTTTGAGCATTGGCTCCCTACTTGTGCAGATTCCTCTATGCTGATAGGACCTCTTCCACCTTCAGTGCTCTTTAAGTAGAGTCTATCGACATCACTCCTCTTGTGGAACATGTTGTAGATAGATTTCTTTATTAGCCACAAGGGCGCAACAAGAAAGGGGACAATACAAAGACATGCCGGGGATTTTACATACAGTCGTGTAAAAAAATATAAAAACAAACAATTTCAACAATCGAAATCCCCAATAGGGGGGAGGCGCCACAAATGGGTTGTTTAATACCCCGTCGATAGAACAACCCTCAACTCAAGGAGCGTGTTGTGCAAGTGCTCCTTTCTTCCTTTTGCTCTCTTCCTCAACCTACAGGCTTATAAACAGAGAAGGCCCAATCACTCGGGCCATTTTCGCTTCATTCACCCACCTTTCAGTAAATTTACTGGGGTGCAGTGCCTCTCTCTCCACCCTGATTCTCCTTCTAAAGTGATACTTAAAGAATTGTTGTAGATAGTCAATAGCTTCCTAGTCTTCCTATCCATTTCTTTTTGTTCAGCAACATTCCATTTCAGAATTCCCGCACTGTACCTCATAATAGACACAACTCGGGAATTTACTGCACTTATGACATTCCTACTATTTAGATGTGATTTTAGTACGCTCCTTACTCTCCTTATGTACTCAGATCTTATCAATTCCTTCATTTTTTTGTTCTTGATGTCAACTGCCCCCAGAACACCTAAATATTTGTATCCTTCCTCAGTGTCATTTTCCTCTATCATCTCACGTCTTGGTACCTGGATTTCGTTGCTTCTGCTCAATTTACCCCTCTTCATCACTAGGAATACACACTTACTAATACCAAATTGCATACATATATCATTGCTGAAAATACGGACAGTGTCAACAAGTACAACCAACTCCTTCTCACTCTTCCCAAACAGTTTAAGATCGCCCATGAAGAGGAGGTGGTTGATGGTAAGCCCCCCTTTTCTCAACTTGTATCCTGCTCTCACTTTTCGCAATATAACGGTCAGGGGTATCAGGGCAAGGACAAGACCAGAGGGGACAAACTATCACCCTGGAAGATACCTCTCTTGATCTTAACGCCTCCCAAGGATTCTCCAGCTGATGTTAATTCTGTCTCCCAGGACTTCATACTTTTGCTCAACAACTGTCTGATGTTATCTGCCACCCTGAAGATCTCTAGGCTTTTGGTTATCCAAAAATGAGGTACCATGTCGAATGGCTTTTTGTAGTCTATCCAACCCAAGGCAAGACCAGTGTGTCTCCTGCAATTCCTCATTACCCCTTATCAATAAGTAACTGGTCCTTTGTACCACGGGACTTCTTTCGGCATCCGTTCTGTTCGTCCGGTAACAAGTTGTTTATGTGGAGGTGATGGTAGATTTCTTCAGACACAATGCTTGTTAACAGTTTCCATATTAGGGACAGATATGTTGGTAACATCATTACCCTTGATTCGGTCTTTCATTACCAGAACTGTGGTACCTTTTGTCAACCACTCTGGTACTTCACCCGACATCAAGCATTCATTGAACATGGTTGTCATTTTCAGGTGGAGGGATGTTATATTTTTAATCCAATACCCTTGCACACCATCTGTGCCGGGTGATTTCCAGTTGGTAAGTTTTTTGGCCTGCCCTTTAAGAGTTTCAACTGTGATACTCAAATCAGGTTGTTGGTGTGCTTGTTCACTAATCTCTTTTTGAGCTGTCTCAATCCACACTGCCTGACTATTATTTTCAACATCCTGCTCCCATATTCCTCTCCAGAATGTCTTAGTCTGTTCCGCCTCAGGGATCAAGTCGTTGCCTCTTTCTTTCTCTTCAAGCTGTTTAAACAACATCTTCTTGTTGTTGTCAAACATGCGGTTCTGTCTATACTGACTGACTCTGCTCTCATACCGCCTAATCTTTTCACTTTTTGCTACAATGCGTTGCTTCAGTTCCTCTTTGATAATATTTAGCTTTTTCCCCCTAGTTTTGTACTTTATTTTCAATCTATCTTTAGTGTCTATGTTTTGTAGTGTCCCATTCACAAGGACGCAAGCTTTCCAATGTCTTTTCTCATTTCCTTGATTTGATCATTCAGTCGTTTCTTCCACCAAGGTTCTGATCTTTCTTGTTTGTTGTTTCCTCTCGTTTTTATGCCAAGTAATTTCCTCACCACATTTGCGGTTACTTTGAGGATATTGTTGCATTGGTGAAGGTTCCTCGCCTCAAAGTATGGGATGACATTGTTTACCTTAGCTGTTGTTTCTTTTAACTTTTTCCTGTCTACAAATCTTAGGTTCCACTATCATTGTTCATTTCATCTACCACCAAGTTCAGGTTATCAACCAAATCTTGTCCTAGCCCGTCAGATTTCATTTCCTCAATGGGTGTATCTTTGTTCCAGATATTATTTATTTCAGCATTCAGATCATTGTCTGCTTCGGATGCTTCCTCAGGTCTCTTAACCTTCTCACCTTCATTTCCCACTGGCTCGTTTGGCTGACATACTCCACTCTCCATTTCCAACTTAATCACCACCGGTGATTTCATCACTCCCGGTCATTTTAGCGTGACACCATCACGCTATAGACGAACATAAATAAATAAACAAATAAATAAATAAAAACATTAAAAAATAAACATAAGTTCCATTGTAATGTTTGAATGTCTGACAGTTTCTTTTTTCCCTTTTGTTTTTCAAAGCCAATAACATCGGTTCCTAGTGTTGTTGTTGCTGCTGGTGTTTTTGATTTTAGCTACGCTAGGCTCGTAGTCATAGCAGCGAGGGAGGTAGGGGGTGTTGCGTTCAAAACTTTTGAAATTTGTTTTTCTTTTGATGTTGCGTTTGTTTTTGTCTGTCTTCTGTTCTGTAATTTTTCGACTTGTTGCTTATCATTACTGGTACTTTATTTTATCATCCTTATAAGGTCGATAAAATAAAGTACCAGTAATGCACTGGGTAATTGCTGGCCTTGTGCCAAAAGTAGAAAGAATTATTATTATTATGGTTGACGGAGGCTCGGCTCTGTAAGGTATTGTAATTTTTAACCGTTATAACAATTGTAAATTGTTTAAAACTTGCATCAAATTGTAGATAAAGACACCCTCCTCCTCGTGAGAGGGGTCTTTCTGCCCGTTATTTGGTCCTTTGGGGTTAAATAACCAGTTATTGGGGATTTGTGCCCAATATTCATTTTAAACCGTAAAAAAACATGGCTACAAAGAAGAATGTTTACAAGTCACTCCCACTCATTCCGTCTTCTTCTTCCCCAATCGTCACTACGTCAGAGAAAAGATTGTCTCTCTCCCTCCATTCTCTAAATGTGGTGTCGCCTCTGTCGCCTCTTTCGCGACACCATTAAAGAAAAAGAAAAATGTAGTTTCTAGTAGCGTTCTTCATCAAGAGAACGCGCGTGCCGTGGAACATTTCTTCACGACGACGACAAAAGATGTGTGCGGTAAATACGGAAAGCCATTTCATTCGTCTGATGTCATGAAGAATAGCAGCAGCAGCAGCCGTAATAACAGCTGCAGCAGCACAGCAACAGTGGCGAGAAAAATACTAGTAGCAGCAGCAACAGCATCAGCAGCAACATAAACAACAACAGCAGCAGCAGCAGCAACAGCAACAACAACAGCAACAGTAGCAACAGCAACAACAACAACAGTGACAGAGGCGGCGGCGGTCGTAGTACCAGCAGCTCTAACGACAACAACAACAACAACAAGAAAGAAAAACCAATCTCGTTTGCAGGTATCGCAAAGAACCTGGAAACCATCCTTATAACAAATGAAGAATTACAGGAAGCAAGGAAGATGGTGACGAAAACCGAATACCGAGCAATCCGCAAGGTAGCCGAAGAATTTTTTGAAATCCAACAGCACTGTACGGTCACGTACCGTACAGTAAGCACAACATCACGAGGGTTGAAAGAGCCAGAGAGGCTCAAATACAAAAAGACTTAGGGTCTGTGTGGCAGCAGACAACGCATATCACCCGAGGCAAGAAATATGCCACCGTGGAGGTGCTTTTTGCCACACCCCAGGAGGCAAAGACTCAATCATTAGTGACCCTAAGGAGCGAGGAAATGGTGTTGGTGCCCTCCTACTGCGGGCTAAAATTTGTGAGGGTCAACTGACCCAAGTCCCTCCCAAGTCCCTCTTGGCTGGCCGCGTCTGTCCTCGACGGAATCGAGGACAAAACAACTGTACTGCAAGTACAGAAAAAAGTACGAGAAGATTGGGTCGGCACCTCCATTGAGATGTTAATTCAAACCGACCAGGAGTGTATCGAAGCTATCCCGGATGTGATAGACTTCGATAACGGCACTCAACTTCCCATAAGTATTGTGGAGAAATGCCCGAAATGCTTTCGCTGTGGGTCGAAGACTCACCTCAGGGCCTTCTGCAATGATAAGACCTTGAGAAAGGAGAAAACGCCCCTCTTTCCGAAACCGGCTCCACTGCTACCAACAACAGGACAGGCGGCAAGCAGGAAGGATAGGTCCGTGGCACCCATACCCACGCCACGGAAATCAAGAACAGCAGCTGCAGTGTAAGTATCAACCGCAACAGTAATACCAACTACAGCTGCAACAGAGACTCCACTGCAACCATCACCAAAAACAACAAGTGAAAGAGTGGAGCTGGTACTTCTCCCCGACCTCACAGAATCAACATGGAGTGTAAGATGGGAGAGGGATGGCAAAAGATCGCAAGAAGGCACAAACGCAGAAGCAGCGCATCGTCGCCTTCGAAAAGGGAGGGAAGAGATGAAAAAAGGGTGAAGGCTACTGCAAAGAGACTTACAGCAATACCATCACCACCCACACTAGCGCTACCACCACCACCGGTGGAAACTCCACCGCCAACAACAACAGCACCTTCAACAACACCACCACAAGCACCAACATCGCAAACACAACAACGAATCACCACACCCAGCAGCAACGCCAAGAAAATAGCAAAACAACACCCCACCCCCAGAAAAGGAAATGCACAGCAATAAATACACACAAGAAACTTACATAATTGAACAGACATTTCACAGCACGACTACATAATACCAGTACCAATCAAAACACCAACGAACATAAGACTGGTAAGAATATCACAGAAACAATACACTAACATTAAATTGAAATTCCCCAACGCAGTTGGTGATTTCAGAGACCTAGGAGGGACACTCAACTGGAGAGTATACTCGGATATACTCACAGAAGAGCCGACAACTAGCCGAAGGGACGGTTCAAAGGCCCCTTCACCAGACGATCAAGGTAGGTGATCCTTTCTCCCTTACCCTGTTCCTCACTCAACATGGTTGTATTCAGGATCGGAAGTGTAAACGTGCGTGGCTTGAGCTCGGTTTGGAAGCAGGGTCACTTGCTTAACGACCTCAGGTCACTAAACATAGTTGTCGTGGCCATCAGCGAGACGAGAATCTCCGAAACGCAAGCTTTCTCACCGATCTTCGACGGTTACGAGGTGTACGCATCTCCGAGTCGTCCGAGAGGGGGGTGGAGTGGCTGTGTTGTTTTGGAAAGGCTTGTATCACGCCATATGGACCATCTTCCTGGACTCAGAAGGTAAGTCGGTGGTGCTGGACGTGAACGGCACCGAAGGCAACATTTTCAGGCTAGTAGCCGTCTATGCCCCGACAGAAACAGGACGGCCAGATTTCTTCAGACGTCTAGAGACCTTTCTGGGAACGTCCCACTCTTTAGTGTTAGTGGGCGACTGGAACGGTATCTTGGATGCACGCTGGGATTGTGTGGGACTAGTAGATAGGCGAGGAGGGTGAAAGAGCCTCACCAACCTGCTCAGACGTTTTGAACTGTCTGACAGGTATCGACTGGATCACCCGAATGTGCCAATGTGGAGATGGACAAACGGCATCGGGTCATCCAGATCGTATCTCGATAGGGTATTCTGCAGGGAACTAGTAAGGCTAGTATAGGTTGTCCACAATTTAAAATAGTCAACTACACAGACCACAAATTTTTGATCTGTGAGATCGACATAGACAGACTTCATTGACAAGGGCCTGGTTACTTGAAGCTGAACGTGTCTTTCCCGGCGCGCAAAGCCTACAGAGACCGGTTTAGCGTATTAGTTAAGCGGGCGTTGCGGGAGCGGTCGTCAACAACAGGTGGTGGTTTGCCCTGAAAAGGGTAATTAATGTAGAGTCAATTAGGTATAGCAAAGGAGTAGTGATAGAGGAAAATAGAGTAGATGGAGAGCTAGTCAGAAAGCTAGAAGAGGCGTTTAGGACAGGCATCGCAACCGACGTGCTTGCGGCGAGATGGCACTTGACCAATTTTTCAACGCAAAACACGAAGGCTGCGTTGTCAGAGCTAGAGCGCGTGCTCTGAAACACGAGGGGACGAAAGCGGTCCAAAGGGCCCGGGTGGCAGAGGCGCGACGTGGCAACAAAGCCACAATTCGGTCTTTGTCTGACCAAAACGGGTGCGTGATGCTCGAACCCGAGCGGATGTGTGAAGCTTTTCAGCAGCACTTTGCTGAACTGTTCGGGAGCGGCGGCGGCCCGGATCGGGGCATGGAGTTCAGTGCATACCTCGACGGACTGCCTCGGCTTTCGACGACCGCAGCACAGTGTTGCGAAAAGCAAATAACAGCCGGTGAAATACGGGAAGCGATGGCTAACTGCACAAGGGGTAAATCGCCAGGTTTGGATGGTCTGCCCTACGAGCTACATGCATTTATGCCAGACTTGTTCGGTGACCTCTTGGCAGACGTCTACTGCAACTGGCAGCAGAACGGGAGCTTTCCCAGTTTTGTGAGCCTCAGAAGTCTCCCCCCCCCCTATTGGGGAATTTTTCATTGTTCTATTATTTCATCCTCTGTTTTTTGTTTTTTTACACGCAGAAATGCCCATTTGTACCGTCCTGTATTGTCCTGTACTGTCCTTAATGTCTACTTTATATAAACCCTTGTGGTTAATAAAGAAATCATCATTATTATTATTATTATTATTATTATTATTATTATTATTATTATTATTGGCGACTTACGTAGTAAATCGTATCATCGTGAGCTCCGCAAAAGTTTGTTATTTTCAGTTGTTCAAAATTGCCATTCATGGAAAATTTTATTGTTAATTGTATATAAGTGCACATACATTGTTATCTGAAAAGGACACCCAAAAAGATTGGGGCCTTGAGCCCAAAATTTAAACTTTTATAATTATCAAACAAAAATTTCAGAGTCACTCCTTTCTCACAAACTAACACCTCACACCGACACCACCATTGTAAATATTGCTACGTTTGCCAACACCAAAAAAAATATAAGCAGTAGCAATATTTTAAATTTGTCTCAGGCAGACGTTCATTTCCCGCCATTACCAATGACTGCAGGTGTTAAAGCCGCCACCACCACCACCACCTCGACAACCCCCACCACCACCACCACAGCGATAACAGAAACAAAAGAAAACAATAAATTAACTCGTGATATCGAAGTGAATTCAACCAAAATGAACTCTTCCACACCGAACACCACTGACGCCACCATCACCACAACTGAAACTAAAATTAACAATAGCAAAAATAACGATAACAACAACAGCAACAATGAAATTAAGAAAACTACCCTGAGTTTTGCCAGAGTAGCAAAAACGTGCAAAGCGATCCAGGTAACTTAGGAGGAATTAGAAGCAGCCAAAGGAATGGTAAAGAAAGATGGGTACAGGGTCAGCCTCACCTCTCACCTAATAAAATGGAGCAACGTCGCCTATGCACCGTGTCTTATTGGACAATTAACATAAAATCGCGCCGAGTGGAACGGGCATCCGAGTCCCAAATCCAAAAAGCTTTGGGACATTTGTGGGCCAAAAAAACCCACATTAGACGTGGCAGAAGTATGGAACCGTGGACGTGTTCTTTGAAACACCACAGGAGGCCAGAGAACACTCCATTGCCCCATTAAGAAGTGACGACTTCACACACGTCCCAAGCTATTGTGGCCAGAGACTTGTGAAGGTCAGGGTGACCCACGTTCCAACGGCCATCGACATTCCCTGGCTAATGGCTGCCGTCCTCGCCGGCATCGAGGCCAACACCAAGATAATAGAAATAGCGAAAGAAAAGCAGGAAAACTAGTCCGGATCTGGGATGGAGCTCCTGATCCAAGCGGACCATAAAAGCATTGAGGAGATTCCAGAGATCGTTTGTGGTGAAAGAACCCACCTAAGAGCTTTCTGCCCTCAGGCTAAAAGGTTGAGGCCACCTCTCTTACCCACCTCAGTGACTCAACCATCAACAACACCAGCAGCAGAAATGGCAGCAACAACTGTAGCAGCAACAACAGAAGCAACTGTAACAGCAACAACCCCAGCAACAGTAGCAAAACCTCCACCACCACCACCTAACGCGCCAGAACTAGCACCAGCGCCTACACCATCCACCACGCCACAACCAAAACCAACGCCTGTGGAGGATTTTCCACTCCCCGGCTTATAGCAACTGGAGACAGATTGTGACGACGAGGAGTGGGAAACGGTATCAGGAAAAAAGAAAAAAAGAAACCAAAAAGGAAAAATTCTCTTCCTTCCCCCTCCAAAAACAAAATACAGAGGGAAACAAATAAATTATCAAACAAAAAAGTTAGAAGAGATATGCCACCACCATCCACACCAGCATCACCAACCCCATCACCACAAACACCAACACCCTCACCATCATTAACCCAAACACCACCATCACCAACACCACAAAAGTCACCAAAAAGCGTAACAGAAACAAACCCACAACAAACGCAAACAAAACAAAACAACCAAAACGATACACACTACACAGCATTAAATTTGAACAACAACTAATTATTACACTACATGCAACACAACACCAGTATCACAGAAAAAGATACACAACAACCCAAAAGTTCACACCACCTCCACACATATAAATCACTCGCATCACACAGAAAACGTATACGACTCTAAAAGAAAAATTCCCCAAAGACATCGGAGACTTCCGACAAACACTCTCCAGGAGGATTTATAAGGACATCCTTCCTGAGGAGGCCACAAGCAGTGAAAAGGACGAACAAACCATCCTTCCTCTACGAGAAGTAAGGTAAGTGGTCTTTCCCATCTTTTCCACTCCATTTCAACATGACCTCACTCAGAATAGGCAGCATAAATGCGCGTGGCTTGGGGTCGTCATTGAAGCAGGGCCACCTGCTCAACGACCTCAGGTCACTAAACATAGATGTAGTGGCCATCAGCGAGACCAGAATCTCCGAAGCACGGGCCTTCGCACCGATCTTCAGCGGCTACGATGTGTACGCATCTCCCAGCCGTCCGGGATCGGGTTGAGGAGTTGCTGTGCTTTTTCGGGGAGGTTTGGATCTCGCCATACGGGCCATCTTCCTGGACCCAGAAGTTAAGTTGGTGGTGCTAGACGTGACCAGCGGAGACGGGCAAGCTTTCAGGCTAGTGGCCGTCTATGCCCCGACGGGAGCAGGGCGGCCTGATGTCTTCCGGCGTCTGGAGACGTTTCCTAGAACGTCCCGCTCTTTAGTGTTAGTGGGCGACTGGAACGGGATGTTAGATGCACGCTGGGACTGTGTGGGATTAGCGCATAGGCGAGGAGGGTGAAAGAGCCTCACCAACCTGCTCAGGCGTTTTGAACTGTCTGACAGGTACCCATTGGATTTCCCGAATGTGCCAATGTGGACTTGGACAAATCGCATAGGGTCATCCAGATCATATCTAGATAGAGTATGTTCTAGAGAAATAGATCGGTCTAGCATAGGCTGTCAACAATTCAAGATAGTCAGCTACACGGACCACAAATTCGTGATCTGTGTGCTTGACTTAGATAGGCTTCATAGACGTCAACAACAAGTGGTGGTTTGCTCTGAAAAGACCAATTAGAATAGAGTCCATTAGGTTTAGTAAGGCTTTAGCAATAGAGAAAAATAGAGCAGAGAGAGAATTAGTTAGAAAATTAGACGAGGCGCTTAGCAAAGGCATCGCGACCGACGTACTTGCGGCGAAATTGGCTCTTGACCAATTCTCCAATGCAAAGCACGAAGGCTGCGTTGTCAGAGCTTGGGTGCGTGCTCTCAGACACGAGGGGAAGAAAGCCGTTCAATGGGCCCGAGTGGCGGAGGCGCGTCGAGGCAACAAAGCCACGATCAGGTTTTTGGTGGACCACGACGGGTGCATGCTACTCGATCCTGGGCAAATGTGTGAAGCTTTTCAGCGACACTTCGCTCAGTTGTTCGGGGGCAGCGGCGGGCCGGATCGAGGGATGGACTTTAGTGACTACCTCGACGGACTGCTGCGGCCCTTGGCCACTGAGGCGGAGTGTTGCGAAAAGCCAATAACAGCCGCTGAAGTACGGGAGGCAATGACTAGCTGCACAAGGGGTAAATCGCCTGGTTTGGATGGTCTGCCCTATGAACTTTAGTACAGATGCCAGACTTGTTCGGAGGCCTCCTGGCGGACGTCTGCTGCAACTGGCAACAGAACGGGAGAATTCCCACCTCTGTGAGCGGAGGAGCTGTGGCACTGCTGAGAAAGGATCCGAACATGGGGGATAACATAGATAATTTTAGGCCCATAACTCTGCTAAACACAGAGTTCAAGATTTTGGCCAAGGTGCTAGCAAAGAGGTTGCCGCTTGTCGTTGGTGGTCTGGTGGGAGAGGCGCAGACATGCGCCATTCCCGACAGATCCATCCACGACAACCTCCAGCTCATGCGATACATCGTAGAGAGGGAAGCTAGGGAACCTGGCACGGGTGGGTCCTTGATCAATTTAGATCAGTCGAAAGCTTTCGATAGGGTGGGCCATCGTTACCTAGCGGCAGTCCTGAGGGCGGCTGGCTTTGGGCGCGTGTTCAGAGGCTGGATCGCTGCCATGCACAGCGACATCTGCTCTGTGGTGAGAGTGAACGGTCACCTTTCGGAACCGTTCAACATCATGCGCTCGGTCCGCCAAGGATGTCCCCTCTCGTCCCGCTTGTACGTATTGATTCTCGAGCCATTACTGCACAAACTGGAGACGTTGAGGGGGGTCCTGCGCGAACTAGGATGCGGAAGATCCGGGTCAGCATATGCGGACGATGTCACCGTAGTGGTGTCGAACGCCAAACACATCGAAGCGATTGGCAATATACTAAGAGAATACGAAGCGGTGACAGGAGCAATGGTCAACCAGGAAAAGTCAGTGGGCCTGCAACTCGGAACCTGGAGAGGCAGGTCCATGCCGTCCAACAGCGTCGTCGGGCGCTGGACGGACGGACCAGTTAAATTGCTCGGGGTCTGGTTCGGTTCGGATCTCCAGACAGACAAAAGCTGGGACGAGGTGACGAGCAGGGTGGCTTCTCTCACCCAGAAATGGGCCGAGTGGAAGCTATTCCTGAAAGGTCGAGCGGAGGTGGCTAACGCGTATATCGCGTCCGTCATCTAATACCGCCTGACCGTCGTAACTTGTCTTAAGCCCCTCCTGACTGCGCTGGAGCGTTTACTCTTTCGCTTTTTGTGGAAGGGACACGCTCCAATGGTCAGGCGGTCCATCTACTGTCAACACCCGCTACCTGGAGGGCTGGGAATGCCTTGGCTGATGATGTGCAGACACGCGCTCAGGTTACATCTCCACCTCTTCCTCGACGGTGATCATGTGTGGTCTCCGTTTGCTAGACGCGTCTTTCCCCAGCTCGTCTCCTTGACGGAGCTGCAGTCCTGGGTCAAGCCAAGACCGAGAGGGAGCGCTTGGAGATTGGAATGTCTTCAGGCGCTCACAGCCCTCGACCAATCGGGCAATGTGATCGGTGGAAACTCCACCTTGGCGTTCTATAGAGGATTAGTGGAGGGGAAGAGCGACGACGTACTTGGGGAAACTCTAGGCGTCGACGAAAATCAACTAGCCAATCTCTTCGGAAGAACTTTGGGGCCGGGGCCTATGGACAACTTCCAGAAATCCCTGGCCTGGCAGTGCTACCGAGGAACTTTGCCAGTTGGGGATAAACTCTACAGGCATGGAGGTGCGCGTCAGCCGGGCATGTCCGAGATGCGCGCCATTCGACGAAGCCGTCCAGCACGCACTCGTCCAGTTTCCGAGCATTGCTGACTTGAGGGTTTATGTCGAACACCTGCTGTCACGTGTAGGACGGATCAAGCTATCAGCTGAGTCCATCGTGAGGATTTCCCCGCCCTCTTCCTTTAGCCGGGAAGGGCAGGCAGTTTTTATCTGTCTGGTGGCTATGGCGAAAGAGATAGTATGGTGGACACGTTTGAAAGAGCTGAAGACGAGCACTTACCTCTTCGGTGATGCCATGATTAACTTTTTCAAATTTCATTTGAAAAGGAAAATCAGGGTAGAGAGGGAAGTGCTCTCTTCTCAGCATTTTGTTGAAAGATGGGTGAGAGAAGCAAGAATGGCCCGAGTGAATGGGTCTACTCTGAGTATGTGTCTGTAAATTAAAGGTGGAAAACTGGGAGAGGGCACTTGCCCTGGTGGTCAGGATCACTGTGGCTTTTAATGGGCTTTCTCCACGAATGTCCCTCGGAAGTCTCCCCCCTATTGTGGAATTTTTTCATTGTTCTATTATTACATCCTCTGTTTTTTCCACGCAGAAATGCCCATTTGTACCGCCCTGTATTGTCCTGTACTGTCCTTAATGTCTACTTTTTGTAAACCCTTGTGGTTAATAAAGAAAACATTATTATTATTTTTATTATTATTATTATTTATTTATTGTTTACCTGGGAGTGAAAGGCCCCAAGTTGCTGTCACAACACCTTTCTAGGAGAGGGAAGCTCTGAAAAAAAAAACCTGCGGCTCCGGAAGCATCCGATGATGTTGACTAGTTCTCCTTTTCGGGTAGTGTTTTCGATGCTCTGAGAGTGGAATTGGTCGATTGCAAGCCCTTTCCCCGCTTAAAAATCCTTCACAACACAGGCATTGTTTGTTAAGGATGTGTTACAGGGACGTGTGGCTGGCTAATTCTATAATCTGACATGCGATTGCAATACTCTTGGCAGAGATTGCAGCCATCACATGTATTATGTATGTATGCATGCATGCATGTATGTGTGTATGTATGTATTATGTATACATGCATGTATGTATGTATGTATGTATGTAGGTACGTATGTATGTGACTTTGGACATCCTGCAGGACTAAAAACAAAACTTGTCAAATGGCAAAGGAGCTCTTAAGAGTCAATGGCCACCCAAAATCACCGGGAGAGATGACCCCTTAGCCTTTGTCAAGGCAGAATTCTAGGAGAAGGAAAACTCTGATATAACACCTGCAACTCTGATGGTATCCAATGATGTTGACTTGTTCTTCTTTTTGGTAAATATCATCTTGGTTAAGAGAGTGGGACTGGCTTTGTGCAGTGCCTTTGCTCACTATAAAAGCTTCACGGCACAGGCATTGCTTTATATCTGGAGATCTCTCTGCACTTGTCGTCACATGGTACCATGGGCCCAGCACTATGTGTCAATAATTGTCACAAGTGTAGTGTTTGTACCAGAGTTTTCAAGTCGCTGGCTGGACTAAAACGTCACACTCGTTCAGCGCATCGGTAGGGGTTCTCCTACATGGATATAATGTAGTGGCCGTACTCGAAAACGAGTTGGCAGCCACCATATATATATATATAAATGTATATATAAATGTATACACAGTTGAAAATTGCAAACTTGACTGTCACCACACATTATGAACCTGAAGATTGCGAAAGCATGAAAGTACTTGTTCAATTAACACTTAACATTTAATATTCTACCATACTATTTCATTCTAATACCATTATAAATTTTAAAGAATTGTAAATAAAACGAGTAAATCAGACAAAGTTGGAATTCCTTTTATTAATATAATCTTCTATACACAATCATACACACCCGTGTATATTTATCTACATCTATATATATAAATGAATATATATATGTAAAACAGAGGATGTCTGTCTGTGTGTCTGTTTCCCTAAAACTCGAGAAGTACCTAACCGTTTTTTTCAAACTTTACACATGTAACCCGTATGGGCCCGGAAGTGTTTTGAGCCAAAATAATTTCAAATTATTCTGACCTAGGGATCGAATTAGTGAAGTCGCCAATGTCTGTACATAATGAGGGAGTGAGAGGGGAGAGAAAGAAACGGAGAGGCGAAGTGAAGACGAGACCAAAATCACCGGGAGAGATGACCCCTTAGCCTTTGTCAAGGCAGAATTCTAGGAGAAGGAAAACTCTGATATAACACCTGCAACCCTGATGGTATCCAATGATGTTGACTTGTTCTTCTTTTTGGTAAATATCATCTTGGTTAAGAGAGTGGTACTGGCTTTGTGCAGTGCCTTTGCTCACTATAAAGGCTTCACGGGACAGGCATTGCTTTATATCTGGAGATCTCTCTGCACTTGTCGTCACATGGTTCCATGGGCCCAGCACTATGTGTCAATAATTGTCACAGGTGTAGTGTTTGTACCAGAGTTTTCAAGTCGCTGGTTGGACTAAAAAGTCACACTCGTTCAGCGCATCGGTGGGGGTTCTCCTATATGGATATAAAGTAGTGGCCATACTCGAAAACGAGTTGGCAGCCACCATGTATGTATGTATGTATGTATGTATGTATGTATGTATGTATGTATGTATGTATGTATGTATGTATGTATGTGCTTATAGTGAAATTTAGTAATTTCCCGGGGGAAATTATTCAGTTCACTGTGTATTGTTAACGACAGGTTACTGTGTTGTTGAAGTGGTACATACTTCACTGTTTATTAATTGGTAGACTTACCACCAGCTTATAAAATCACACTTCATGAAAGTTGTCAAAATCAGACTGATTATTTAGTATCAAAGTGTAAAAAAGAACAACAATATAGTCGTGATCTTTAATTGCTCTCAGTTGTAATGTCTTCTGTTTCTGATTATATTTGGCTGAGAGAGAATGAAAGATTTTAAGCTACCCGAAGCCTCATTATTAAAATGCTCACATTTAAATTCAAATCTTGGATTGATGTCTCAAGATAAGGGCGGTGGATTGGCAGTAATGATGGAGCGTCCGGCATGCTTTGCGGCATAGAGTTACGGCCCTTTACGTTTTGAGTTCATACCCTGCCATGGTTAACTTTTCCTTTCATCCTTATGGGGTCTATAAAATAAAGTACCAGTAACATACTGGGTCGATTTAATCGACTTTCCGCCTCCCCTTTATATTTTTGGCCTTGTGTTAAATATAAAAACTATTATTACATGACATATAGCATCAGATTCAGACATTTTATGTTTGTCTTTTTTCTATTCAGTTAAAGGTTAGGTATTTCACTAAAATTCGCATAATTCTTGATTATTTTGATAAAAATATGGTCATTAGTGGTTAAGGGAAACAAGCATATGTTACAAGTATTGTTGAAATTAATGATTTTGCTATTGTTGTTTTTGTTGTTTATACTAAGTGAACTCTAGTTGAACAGGTTTTTTTTAAAGGTGGTGCAGTTGTGACGGTCTATTCTTTGTTGCAGGCATAATGAGTTTTACTGTATCTTACCCCGTATGTTTTTCCATATTATACAATACCAACGGGTAAGGTGGAAGGATATATTGCATAAGGTCTGTCTGATGAATTGCCTGAACAGATGGTATGGTCACGACTAGAACGCCTTTGATAATAGCTATTACAGAACGTTTTTGATCATAGTTAATACAGAACGCTTTTGATCGTAGCTAGAAAAACAACTAGCCTGGTGCTGAACTATAACAACAACAATCGCATCAATAACATTACCAACAACTAATAACAACATTTAAGCAAAGCTTCCGTGAGGGGCTAGCATCAGGAAATTAGCATCGTGTATATGACTAACTTTACAAACGTGTCAAACATATAACGTATGGATGTAGCAGGATGTCACAATCAATAAATCTATCAAAATACAACGGGGAATATGTGACACGGGAAAGTTAGTATTTGATTTGATGCAGAATTGATGCAACAGAAAGACAGGAAATTTAAAAGTATTTCAACTTAGTCAGAACATTCTGGGAAGACTTATGAGAAGAAAACGACATTTTTAAAATAATTAGATCAGTTATAATAAACCCAAAACAGCTATATTGAGAAGTAAGGTAATGCAAATGTAGATACAGCGTAGATATATACTACCCAAGATTTGTACTCCAAATCCCTGAGAATTGAGTAGACTTGTAGTAAATTTCAAAACCTAAGTAAGTTACGGGTATTACTAAATGGAAATGATATGTACGATAAGAGAATAGAAACATAAAAGTGCCAACGATAAAAGGATGGGTTTCAATTTGATTGTTTTCAAAACATTAAATAAATATATCGCAGAATATTGCACAGAATACAAATGAAATCCTCATAATTTACATACCATTTATTCTACAAAATTATCCTCGATACAATAAGTCAACTTAATCTACGTATCTCTTGCATTACATATTCTACACACACGTACATGCATATCATATTATATGATATATATATATGTACATGTATATATATGTGCATATATATGTATGTATATATATATGTTTAATTAGCGACGCTTCAGTATGCAAGGTAGAGCACTCGACGAAGTGTGCCATGGAAAGCATCCAGCAAATAGCAAATTCCGTCCAGCAGAGTATTTAAGTTACCGTACCCAACCAAACACCCCAACAACAGACTAGCTGTACTAGGCACAGAACTCTGGTTAGAAACCATTAGTAATAAAACACAGATCCTCCATTCGCATTATGCCAAACACATGGCCTTCAAGTATCTGATTCTCTAAAACTCAGCCATTTCAGATAACATGAAAGACCGAATGGATGAACATTATAAAAGATGATACGAATGGATGAACATTATAAAAGATGATACGAATGAGATTTGCTTCATGTATAGGATAGAGAACTAAGAAGACAAATACGATCGGCCCATGGTATGCCAGTAACAAATATCAGAGTTCATCAATGCAACCTTCAGAGGGGAAATAGCTTACAGATTTGGCGGAGCCCTTATTAAGGTAGTAGAAAAAACAAGCATTCCTATAAAAGCCCTGAAAAGTAGAATGTTCCCTTTTGAGAAAACCCCCTGCACTGATAGAAAATGTATAGTCTGTATATTAAGTCGACAAATTAACTGTAAATTAGTATAAAGCAGAAGATGTACGGAGGGACAATGTAGGAATAAGAACACAACTTACATAGGTGATACAACCGTAGCATAGGAGAATGAAAAAAAAAAAAGAATATTGGCAAGAAATTCAAGATGAGAAAAACTCATGACTACTCCACCAACATGCCAAAATGGAACATGGGGGCGCACTAGAAAACATCGAGATAAATATTATATCTACACACAAAATAGGCGCAATGCTCCGACAGATTACAGAAGCGACAAATATAAATGAACTCCAACCAAACTAAACTAAGAGCATGAGTGGAATAACAACAACCTCACAACATAGTAACTAAGGACAAGATAAAGAAAGACATACAGAAACACGCAAGAACTAAACGAATAAAACAAACCAGGCACACTCAGATAGAACAACTAACCAACTGGTGACAAGTAGGTAGGCGAGAAAATAAATAAATAAACAAATAAATATGTAAAAATATAGATAAATACTCGCACAAAGAAACCCGGATATAACGCATGCGCAGCCCAAGTACAATGCTCACATAAACAAGATGGTGTAGGACAGAATATGTGCGTGTGTAATATGTGGTATGTATATATACATATACATACACACACACATCCATATTCTTGTAGAATGTAAACATACGAGAAAAGTGAAATGCATTAAACAAGTTGGTGATCTGATCTCAAAATCGAACGAACGATTCTATTGTTCACATATTTTGATGAGAGAAATATATTTAAAAAAAAAAGAAAGAAATATAACTGCAATCATAAGCCATATATTCATAGATCAATATTATTTCTGACAGTTTTTCTAAGACAAATAATTTAATCAATGCCTGAAAGTTGGTTGCTATACCAAGGGAAATTGAAAATATAAAATATTCCAGCGATACGCATCGTATTGAAGATAAGATGCATCGATCACTTACATAGATATTATTGTTATTATTGTTGTTTTGTGTTCATCACTGTGTCTCCCCTGTTTTAGTAGATCTATAATGAATAACTTTCCAACCATGATCATCCCATTTTTCTCTATACAAGATTACATTGAGAAGTCAGCGGGGTGTTATTTGAGGGGAATTTCCTTGTTATTTCTTATATCAAGTGAAACAGAGGATTGGCGGAAGGGTTAGTATTAGCTAAAGGGTTAGTATTAGCTAAAATATAATCACCAAAGGGTTAGTATTAGCTAAAGGGTTAGTATTAGCTAAAATATAATTGATGGATTTTGACCACCAAAAGAAATCAAACGACAGACGTATTTTACTCGAATTAAATAATTCTTAGGTAACATTTCAATACTGTTGATATTGATATTATTACTAAAATGTTCTATGACTTACAAACGAATCGAACATTATTATTACTGCTCGATATAACCCATACGTACATCTGTATATGTAGATATGTGTGTATGTATATATATATATATATATATATATATATATATATATATATGAATATTGGAATTTTATTTTTAATATTCAACAATGCCAGATATACAGTCCTGATGAAGGGTAATGACCCAGAAACATGTTGATTGTCCCTCAAAGCCAGGGTTGAACAAACAGGTGACGATCGGTCACCAGCACGTCACAGATTCAAAATCGGGCCGGTTGTTTACAAACGAATCGAACATTATTAATGTTCGATATTACCCATACGTACATATGTATATGTATGTATATGTGTGTGTATATATATATATATATATATATATATAAAATAAATAAAATAAATAAGTCAAATATTTAAAATTTGGCTTCGTTTATCACTGCTATATATATTTCGTTGACAGCCATCTTTCGCTGTGACCTCTTCAGGCAGTCCGAATTAGTGTGGTACACTGTTTTTGAGGTATTTAACTTTGTCAATACTCTAATATGCCCAGTTCCTGGTTGGGTTGTTATTTCACTGAGGAACTGGAATCATATGAATTTCAACAAACGAATTTCAGCGTCAAAAGACATCCTCTCCTCCCATTGGTCAGTTGTGAGAACATTCCTCAGTCAAAAGTCTATAGAAATTCGTCTTTATATACATATATATATATATATATATATATATATATATATATATATATATATATATATATATATATAAATAAATATATATATATATATATATATATATACCTGTATATATATAAAGACGAAGTTTTCTGTATGTGCGTGTGAACAATTTTTAATGAGGGCTCATATATTCTAAACCATTCATGCGGTTTCTTTGAAATTTTTTGCAGAGCTTCTCCTTGCAGAAAATCTGTACATGATCTACAAAGGCTTTCAAAAATCGATAGTGGGGCCTTTGGAGACATTAGAAATATTTCGGTTCTTTGTGTCAATTTTCGTGATTAAGTAAGACAAGAGTTATCTTTCGTAATTCGGCTCATTCGGATTTTAATTTACTCCTTGTACTTGAAACAAAAGGTACGCTTCCTTGAGACTAACAATATCATTTTGTATATTTCACAACCAGCAATTTCTAACAGATTACTAAGTTAAGTTATAGATTTGACATTGTATAATTTATCGTTTCAAGCTTGAACTAGTTTCTAGCTTATTAGCTGTCATCAGCACCGTATACCATCCTGTCAGTTGATTGAACGTTCCTTTGTCAGTGTTGAACAAAATGGCAACGATGGTTGCCGAACACTGTACGGCTAATAATTCGGGCTGTTTGTTTACAAACAAACTGAGCATTATAATAAATTTTCAGTAAACCCATACGTACATATATGTATGTGTGCATGTATGTATGATTATACATACTACTGTACGTCTGTATACATATATGTATGTACGTATACAAACTTACATTTAAGTATCAGCCGTGCTAAGCGTGAGAAATGAAATTTCATTTTTTGCATTTATCGTTTTCGGTACGCCCGGCCGACTAACTCACTCAATATGCAAATTAGGCTCCTCAGCGGGTAATATGCATAAGGAAAGTATATACTTTCAAACGTTCAATCAACTGACAGGAAGGTATGCGGTGCTGATGACAGGGATATTTATGCTAAATCTCCCTATGATTTGTTGTTTTTTTAAATTCCCGCAAAATATTATTTATAATGAATGCCGCATACAGCATAATTGCGGGTGTGTACCTGACCGATGTAGACTAAGGTGCCTAGGGGAAATAAAGACGTCGAAGTGATGCCAGCCGTTCAAGATTACAGCGCCTCTCCCACTACAGTAGTAATTCTGATACATGAAGAAATTTTGATTGACAGGTGGAGAACGAGAAGAATCAAAAAGTGGGCAACCATGAGTGGCTAGAAATACCGGTGACGTGTACAATTCTTGACCGCTCATGGAATGACAACAACAGGATCTAAATCAACAAACGAAGAAATTCGATGTTAAAGGACAATAGGAAAATCTGCTTCGTAGAATCGAGACATATCCGACGACCGGGCAATTTCAGAGTCAGGTTTGATCACCATATCGATCGTGCCCCGAGCTGGTCGCCCGAGAAACAATTGTAATATGGCCAATAAATTCCTTTCGTCACAACACTGAATCTCTTTTTCTGTGATATTTATACACACACACACTCACACACACATATATATATACTGTGTGAAATCCTTTTCTCGCTCACATTTCGCAGGGTTCGGACGCGTCCTTCTTCTTCTTTTCGTCATTGATTTGCTAGAACTTAAGTTCACATGTATCATTGACTTGTTTTCTCATTTTCCTCTCTTTACGTTGCCTTACGAATTTGTTTGTTTACATGTCTCTCTTTCTCCACCCTATTATTTTTATCCCAATAACTTATTTTAGTTATTGCTCGCACTGATTTTGAGGAATCTGATCTTTAATGCGAAGAAATACCGGTGATAGTCAGAAGATCACTGATGACGGATAGTCCTGGTTTCTTGCTCTATTTTTCATTCATATATATATATTCGAAAGTAAGGTTTTGTTTTTAATATATCCCTCACGCGTAAAAATATTGGAAAAAGAAGTTGAAAATGTAGTTGGAGCCTTTAAGAAGGTTTATCTTCGATAATTTATAACATTTTTTTTTTAAAAAATAGATCATCTTATTTATTAGATGACTAAAGGACAATGGGATTGATGAGTTAATATCTACAACGGTACGCGATGGGGCCCACCCAGAACCCCGGCGGACAGAATGGAGAAGGCGTTTCCTCGGAGGACGGCAAGGGAGACGCGCATCGGTTTCACAAGTTTCATGATTTTCAATAGTTAAGAGGGATGGAGAGATGCGTAGTCATGCCGACTTGTGTCTCCCATCAGATGCGAGTTACAAGTAAACTTCTTTTTCCTATACATATACGCATACACGCACACACTCTCCCACTCCCCCTCTCTCTCTCACACACACACGCACAATCTCTCTCACTCTCTCTCTCTCTCACGCACATACACACACGCACACACACACGCATGCACGCTTACGCAATCTCTCTCTCACACAGACCATTGCACGCACACACAACCTCTTCCTCTTCCCCTCTCTCTCTAACACACACAGACGCATACATGCTTACGCAATCTCTCTCGCTCTCTCACAGTCATACACACACACATATATATATAGAGAGAGAAGAGGGAGATAGATAGAAAGATAGATAAATAGATGAATAGATCGAGAGATAGATATAGTTATCACATATATTGCTTAGTTACATAGATAGCAAATGAAACAAATATTACATCTGATAATCTAAATGCCTTTTATATCAGTGTTTTGCGTGGTTTCCTCCATTTGTTTTATTTGCGAGCAGAATTGACCATTCACGTATTTCCCTCACTCTTTCCCTTCCCACTCTTTGTCGTTCACTTTCTCTTGTGTAATTAATACTAACTCATTTCTGTCTATAACCCACCCCATATATATATACATACACATATATGTATATATATATATATATATATATATATATATATATATATATATATATATATATATATATATATATATATACATACATATATATATATATATATATATATATATATATATATATATATATATATATATATATATATATAAAAATATATATATATGTTTATATATGTATATATATATATATATAAAAATATATATATATGTTTATATATGTATATATATATATACATGTATGTACATACACATACACACACAAACAAACACACATATGTATATATATATATATATATATATATATATATATATATATATATATATATATATATATATGTATGTATATATTAAGGCAATACATATTATTATATTCCATCATGTAGTCATTTTTACTGTTATAGACAATGTAAGTAATCATATATGAGATACGACTGATTCAGATAGGAGATAGATTACAGAGTGAAGTTTGTCTGACAGGAACAAACAACATTACTTACAAATATTATTATTTCGTTGTATTACAAGTAATGCATTGAATGTAAATATTGGAATAGAGTTCTTCCTACCTGCTGCTCTGTTTACCTGGACTGTCCTTAATATTTTTTATGTACTCTTGATTTTTATGCAATTGCTGTTTTCTTCTTCTTCTTCTTCTTCTTCTTCTTCTTCTTCTTCTTCTTCTTCTTCTTCTTCTTCTTCTTGGCATAGTCGTACCGACTAAGACCCCCACACCCGCCCTTCAGAGGGACATGTCAGAAGCTACAGTCGTCAGCTGATCTGGATAGATCTCCTAGTGAGACCAGCCAAACTCATGGATGTTATCCAACTATCTTTCTGGCGGTCTATCCCTGGGTCTACAGCCAGCTGATTTTGCCCGTAAAATATGTCCAGCGTTTCTTTCTTGAGACATTTTAGTAACATGCCCGTAACATCGGAGCTTTTATTTCTCAAATTGGGGAAGTAGAGGCTCCACCTTGACTGACACCTTGGTCTCTGAGCTACGCACTCTGTCGAGTAACGTTACTCCAAAGACCCTCCGGAGGAACCCCATATCGGCCATTTGTATTCGCACTCGTATTTCATCGGTCATTACCCACGTTTCATGACCGTAGGTAAGGTTTGGCACGAGTACTGAATTGAAGATTGCGAGTTTGGCTTTCACTCCCACCGCCCTTCTTCAGTTAAATGAATTCTCGCAATTAATTCATACTCCTGCTTTCCATCACTCCTTACCACAGCCCTGGGATACTTGAACTTTTCCACCTGCTTCAGTAGAACCCCATTCACATCTTGAGCGTAATGCGCAGACTTCCTTGAGAGGATGAATGTCTCAGTTTTCGCAGGACTGATTTCCATTCCATTACTTAGCTTTGATAAGTACCAAAAAGTACGAAACAGCTCTGTCAGCTTTAGCTCACCAGTTTGCTGAACATTTAAAGTAAGTGAGACTGTCACTACTCTAAAACAATAGCGTAAGTCTTTGAAATGCTTTTAATTAGGCATACAGTGTATTGCAAAATACACTATATATACATTCATATATATATATATATATAACTATTTCAGAGCACCAATTCTAATATATATATATATAACGAAGGAAATGTGGTAAGGAACCAGATGGACCATAACGCACCAAAGTACTCAATACTTAGGGTAGTAGAGTGGGTGATAGGAACGAGTAGGACCCTGACGGCTGAGCTCAAGCCGTTTCGACGGCTAATTCTGGACCTTTTTTTTCTTAGTCTATAATTAGCCGTCGAAACGGCTTGAGCTCAGCCGTCGGGGTCCTACTCGTTCCTATATATATATATATATATATATATGTATATATATATATATATATATATATATGTGTGTATATATATATAATAAAAAACTTATAATAACCCTCCGAGTAACCCACCATTGCTACCCTTCGAAAACGATGTCTTGGAACTCATACGGAGTATCAAATTTCGGAATAGGAGCAATTCCTTCCAGCAGGACCTGAAGAATAGAATTCGTTCTATTAAGGATGCTAATGCCGTGCACGTCCACTCCGACAAACTGGCAATCTATATCAAGTGAAGCGCAGTACTTACCATCAACTGCTACATAATGCTGTAACTAAGGATTACCGGTAAACTAATCGTAGTGTCATTAATGACATCAACAATGCTGGGTTTAAAATCACCTCTGAATTCAACATCCAGGACCTAACTGAACCTCTGGACCATATTTCTCCCCATTTTACCCTGAAGGATCACAAACCCAATTTCACCGACAACTCCTCTATTCGGCTTATTAACACTACGAAATCAGATTTAGGTAGACTTTGTAAAAGTATTTTGGATAGAATTATACCTGAAATTAGAATCTTGGCCCCTCTTGCACTGTGGAACAATTCTTTCGCGGTGATTGATTGGTTCAATGGCATATGCAACAAGGAACATTGCCGTTTTATCCAAATCGACATCAATACCTACTACTCCTCCATCACTTTACCGATTCTTCTTAGAGCTATCAATTGCACTAAAACGCTCACGGTGGGAAGGATTTGGAAGTTGATGTCACCCTCAATGCCCGTAAGTCGGTGATTAATTTCAACGATTCTATTTGGATTAAAAAATCTAATAGTACCCCATTCGACGTGAATAAGGGCGCCATCGATTCGGCGGAGGTTACTGGTCTTATCGGCATTTTCCTTCTTTTCTCTATCAAGGAAGAATTTCCCAACGTGCGTGGTGGTTTGTACCGTGATGACAGTCTTTTGACCATGACAAAGTGCGGTCCACGCGCTAGCGACAGATTCAGAAAAGAACTCACAGCCTTCTTTAAAGGCTTCAACCTCTCCTTACAGGTTGAGGCCAACCTCTCGGTCGTTAATTACCTCGACATTACCATCAATTTGTCGAATGGCTTGCACTACCCGTATAGAAAGTCGAATGATATGCTTAATTACATAAGTAAGCGCTCTAACCATCCTGCCAGCATAACCAAGAACCTGGTAAGAAACGCTTCTTTGGGGCTTTCACGTCTATCTACAAACGAGCATATTTTCACCGACCTTTCCACATATTACAATGAAGCTCTTGCTCGGAGTGAATTTGTCGATAAGGTAGCATATACTAAGTAGAACATAGACTAAGGAAAAATAGATCCCGACGCATTATATGGTAAACCCACCATATAATATGGAGGTGGCCACACCATTAGCTAAGATCTTTCTCTCCCTTATTAAGAAGCATTTCCCTTCAGCACATAAATATAATAAAATGTTTAATAGAAATACCATTAAACTATCTTACTCAACGACTCTTAACCTTGCACATAACATCACTGCTTCACATTTAGCTAAACTACCTAGCCGTAGGAATACGTGCAACCCTGTAGCTAGTACTAACTGTAATTTTAGGAATCGGGTTGACTGCCATCTATCCGGGAAATGCCTCTCCAGTAACATTGTCTACAAATGTAAGATCGAAAAGCCCACGTCCCGTAGAGCTTATATAGGGTTAACCGCCAATAGACTCAAGCAGCGTCTTTACATGCACACCCATTCTTTTCTTAACCCTTTAAGAAGGAATATGACGTCACTTTCAGCTTATATCTAGAATCTAAAAGACACCCAATATAGGTTACATTGGGAGATCCTAGCTAAAGCTAGATCGTATAACGGAAATAAAAGACTATGCGATCTTTGCGCAGCTGAAGTCCTGGAAATACTCTACGCAATGACACATCTTAAACAAATAATCTAAGGCAATTTCGGCTTGTAAACACAAATTGCATAACACTTTCCCGTATTACAGCCCCACATTATACCCTAACGGATAGTACGAACAATACGCGGATAATATACGTCTTGATGTGGTAGTTAAGTATATTTATATTTATACCATTACTTGTTTGAATAGGTAAGTATACCTTGCCCGTATGGTTTGTGAAGGTACGTATACTTTCTCGTACGTATATTTGCTTGTATTTGTTATAGGTGTATATATTATATTATATATACTGGTACATGTATATATGGTTATGTTTACATGTGTATTTTGTGTTTGGGTGTGTATGCGTGTTTGCACGTATGTAAAGTGTATATATGTGTACATTGTGTTTTGGTCGCCGTACGTTTGGTGAACATTTGTGTATTTACCTGTAAGTATGTGCGTGCGTGCCCTTACGTATTTATGTGTATATTTATATACGTTTATATAATTATATGTATACACACATATATATATATATATATTTATGTGTATTTGGTGTATACGTTCGTATGTATGCGAGTACATGTGTCGCGCCACGGGTTGATGTATGTGTGCGCTTGTTTATGTATACATGCATGTATTTTCATGCATGGCGGGTGTTTTCGTGTATGCACGTGTATGTACATATATGTGTATGTTTATATTTAATTATTTTTTATTTTGTCATTTTCGTTCTGCTAATTTATTTACATTGTTCTTAACTCTAAAGCCGAGAATCATTCGGTTTCCTAAACAGAATATTAGCCTACGACTTCAGTTATACCATAAACGTAGCTTTGTTCTCATCGCTCCACATAATGACGTAACTATCTTCGCCTTTTTCCGGTCATTGCCAGGGAACGTCTTCACGTACCAAAGTATCGTCTTCCTGTCTCCCTTCGGTTGCAACGTTTTTCGAAATATTTACTTCTGCGTTCACAGATTGATTTTTTTAGTTTTAGAAGATCCCGTTAAGGGTGAAAGCAGCGATTCTTTGCTTAAACTTTAATCTGTTATTTTAATAAATATATATATAAATATAAATATATTTGTGTGTGTGTGTGTGTGTGATATCATGCTCTCTCTCCCTTCCCGTTCTACTATTTATTTTCTCCTCCTTCCCCTTCATTATTACGTTACCTAGGGCGGTGAATTGGTAGTATCGGTAGAAGGTTGGACGCCATGCTTTGACGCATAGTTACGTCCCTTTACAGTCTGAGTTCAAATCTCGCCGAGGTTAACTCTTCGTTTCATCCTTACGGAGCCGATAAAATAAAGTACCAGTAATGTACTGGGTAATTGCTGGCCTTATGCCTAAAGTAGAAACAATTATTACGTTACCTACGGGAGTTAAACAAAACAGAATAAAAGCAGTGACGAATTCTTCCTTTTGTTCACTTTTGGTAAGTAACGAAGCTTAAAATCTTTAACCTTAACTAACATACATATATGTATATTGCGGATAGAGTTCCACTGGGCTATGGAAATTAATACCATATACCCGTGAATAATTTCCCCGCCACGTCACGCATCAAAGTATTAATGTATATTATCTGGTTGATAAATAGACTATCTAAAAGAAAAAAATGACAAGATTTCAGCAGAATACTTAAAATGTTTGAAACAGGTGTGGTATATCGCGTCGTAAAATATTGCTTTGACTTAAGGATTTACTATGTTCTTCTACATAAATTTTCTTGTAGGAAACTGAATAAAGATATCGGCTCAGGCATTTCTAAAGACATATTTCTCGCAGGTCCTAAATTATTACTTGGGAAAGAAGTAAAAATTTATGATCAATCTCCATTCCGCTATGTACAAAAAGAATGCAACGCACACACACACACACACACACACGCACGCACGCACGCACACACACACACACACACACGCACACGCACACACACACACACACACGAGTGAATTGGTTGTATGTGTAGCTGCTATTTATTCAGAAACTACGAAACAAATAAAGCTTGTGCATAATGATTATTATCACTCCCCACTCTCTATCCAAGGGAACGTTTGTGTAATAATGTCTATTTTGATATTTTAATGAGCAGTGGTGTTAAATTCCCATCTTTATATTTTCGATGCTTACAAAAACATGCGTATGTGAGAGAAAAATAGATAATGAGTAAGTGATCCTGAGAGGGTAAATCAGAAAAAAGTGTAATAGGTAGAGTTAAAGAATGAGACAAACATAAATAGAGAAATAGAGTGGATTAGCAAAGGAAAGCATTCATGTAGATAATGTGTGTGGTACAGAGATACATATACAAATACTGCGGGGGTAATCGACTAACATCACAACATTTTGAATAATAATTCGACATATATTTCATCTAACTTTTTATTACACATGATATAGAACGAGAGTCACATTTGCTTCATTAGGATTCGTTTGAAAATTCAACATTATTGATTTTTGACTCGACCACTTTGTCTCAAATATAAAGAAATGTGTATAGACGATTATATTGACACCAATATTTTACAGGTACTATATTTTAGCGTCCTTGGAATGATGAAAGGTAAAATACACTCTCACAATACTGCCAATCCCACCGTAGTAAACTTTGCTTTTCATCTTTCCGGATTTGATACAATAAAGTATCTGTCAACTATTGTGTCGATATAACTACCACCTCCACACCCCCAATAAATTAAGGCTTTGTGCCTATTCAAGAAATCAATATTTAATGTTACTAATCTGACAGCTACGATTTACGTCTTAAGTTACTAGAATACATCTAATATAATTGATTGATTCCTTACTATCAATCTTTGATCTACTACTGACAAGAATCCTGTGAGTACTCTTTCTCTTTACTAACCTACTTTGAGAATTAGTTCAACAAAAGCAGTCATTTTCTTGGATAATAAACAAAATGTATTCCGTGTTGTTGATAACTTCACATGATTTGATTGCCTCCCCGTCAGTAGTTAGATATCATTTCATTCACTTTTATGACTACATCTTTCTTGAATATATTATCAGTTTTATCACGTATTCCATTTGTTTGAAACAGTATTAATAATGCATGACCGATATTCTTGTGAAAGTCGTGTTTTCAGTTTGATTGGTATTTTAGTAGAGCTCAATGTTCGTCATATTTTCTTTCACAATAAAGCAATGATTTTTTTTCTTGCAAATTTTAGACGGAATCAGCCTCTGGACGGAATAATTCGATTTCTTGTTGTGAGTTATTGTTAATAAAAAGAAACAAGGAAAAGAGTCCAGCTGGGGTCATCATTAATTTACTTTCAATGTCACTGAAGCAAATGAATTCAGAATAAAAAACAATTATTTATGACTCAATATTGATCAAATTCTTCTATGATGTCAAATGTCAGCTACAAATGTTAAATTTGCAGTTCTTGTGACTGGAAAACAAGTGAAATTGGCGCCGTCGTCTTTTAAACAAAGATGCCGCCAATCAAAATATGATGTAGAAATATAATGTTAGCGATAACTACACCAGCAGGAATTTCTATTAAGATAGTTTTGTATTCTTCGTTGATAGAACTCTAAGTAGTGAAAGAAGATTTGGCTGTGACCACTGAAGTGGAGTTTGTTCAGAGTCAAATAGTTTTGTAAAAGTAATGTATCAACAAGAACTTCAGTAACAAAAGTGAAGATATGATCACAGCATTAAGCGTGTTGGTTATTGTTGCTGCTGTTTGCCCAACTGTTAAGCTTATTTAAAAAGACCTATTATCAGAGATATGCCAACCTTGAAAAACTCAACTTTTTCTCAAATTATGCAATGTGTATACATTGCATAATTGCCTTTATTACATTATGCAATATATACTTCCTTTTTTAAGATGTCTAATTGCTAAAGTTGTTAGAGAGTAGGGCAAAATTTTGAGTTGAAATCTCGTTGTGTTCTGCTTTGGTGACGGAGTTAAATAGTTATACGGTTTAAAACTACTACATGACTCTTGGCTGTCTTTAGTGGAGGCCACCCGCTGCATGCAAGCATGCGAGGGAGGTTTTCTGTTTGTGAATTCATTCCTGGCTTTCTCAGAAGTCTTGCTGAGTCTGAAAAGATTACTGAGCATTGCTTTTATTTCCCAGACTAAACAGTAAAAAATGACAACGGGATGTAATTTGAGGTAGATTAGGTTATTTGCAGAACATGGAATTCCTATGTACAGGATCGTTCAGGGAGCGATTGATGATGCTGGAATCAACTATATATCTACTAGTCTAAAGTCTAAAGTCTGTCTTAAGCCATAAGGCTCATTTTGCCGGGGCTTATCTCAGTTTCATGGCGTGAAGCAACTGAGAGTACAACTGAGAGTACAACTGGAGCTATTGATGGTACTCCTTTTCAGCTGTGTATACTGGAGCAATGTGAAATGAAGTGTTTTGCTCAAGAACACAATACACAACTCAATAATTGGACCCACGACATTAGTAGTAGGAAATCTACTAGTAGGAAAGGGAAAATTACGACTGGTATTGAAATGCTTAAAAGACGTGTAGAAATATCGCTATCAATGGTAAGTCCCTTAACACATTAGATTGTTTGAGTGCCACTGAAGTCTTATTATTCAAGTCCATGTAGTGAGTGTATGAGGACCAGTCACTATATGCATAAATGGCTGAATATTGAAAAGGTTGGCCTCACAATCATGAGGTGCCGTGTTTGGACACAGTACTTCATTTAAAAAAAAATATCTCTTGACATATACTCGAATAAACCTCTGCATGTGGATGGAATTTGGGTAGGCGGAATCATTATGGAAGATCTTCTCATGGGCTGTTCCTATAATTCAAAGGTCTTGTCTTCTTACACTGCGTTTTTCTGAGAATTAAGTTAAGGGTACGCAGATATGTGGAATAGTCAGTCATTTAAACTGTAATGAGTAAATGGTACAATTGATAAAAAAAAACTGAATGCTGACCGTCGAAATCAACGGTCCTCATTCTCAAATCTAGAAATACTTCACGGAAGCATTGTGTTTCTGAATGTATTTTTGTGTACGCTTCCGTGTGTAAACATATGTGTATGCGTGAATTGGTGTATGTTTTCATGTGTTTAAAGGTGGATGATTGGCAGATCGACTAGAGTGGATGTAGATTGGATTGAGATATTTGTTCCGGCTCTCAGCACTCTGAGTTCATATCCCACCGAGGTATACTTTGCCTTTCATACGTTCGAAGGTGATATAGAAAATACAGGTCCAATGCTTCACAGCCCACTCTCCTCCTAGTTTTCACACACTAGTTCTGCCACTGTGTTAAGCGCAAGAAGATTGAGAGCGTGTCTGCATTTGCTCGACTACATGGAAACCTAACCCCATTAGTGAAACTATGGTACTTCTTACCAAATCATTCTCGATTAAGAGTGATCCCCGTAGATTATGAATGTATATTCATTATTGTATTTGGGTTTGGGGAATATAAAATGCCAAAACGAAGAGACAATAGAAGATACTAGAAAATATTGAAATAAATCATCTGTCCTAATCTCAAAATATTTGCTTAAAATGTCTAAGTTTCTTTTATGAATTAGTCTCTATAAAATTATATTCCGAAGTATGTGGTAGAAACATTCCGCAACTCTCTTTAACACTTGTGACTGTCTTTTGGGGTCCTTGGCGAGATCAGGTTTAAACTGTATCCTACAAACTGGACTCGAAGTCGGAAACACTTATCTAAATTAAGGGTAACACTAGGACACAATATAAAAAATAAAGATCATCAGATTAATTACAGAAAATATACATGTACAGGAATAAGTCATCCGATGACGACCGGTGGTCATACAAATCGAAATATATATTTTACGTACATAGCAATATTAAGCAACATATTCTCTAAAGATAGTAATAACTCATATACATCTCAATATACGGATTTTTTCCTAAAAAGTATAATTTTATTACATATCCCATAAGAAACGTAACCGATCGAAAAACAAAGTAGATGAAATCTATTCTAAACATTCAGACTAAAGAGGTGGTTAATCACCTGGAAAAATATGATGCCAAAATTCTTACCTTGTAGATAACGAACAAGTACGCACATGACTGGGCCAAAGATGAAGTTCTTTAAAATAACTGGAATCAAAGTGAATGGTATACAAAAGACGGCCAGTAGAAGGTCACTTATAGCTAGGTTCAGTAGAAATACATTGGTAACGGTCCTCATTCTTTTGTTCTTCGCCAAAACAGTAATAACCAGGGAGTTTCCCGTTACGGCCAACAGGAAAATCAGAGCATGAAATGTTATTCTTAATTCAATACCAATATCTATGACTAAGCGCCGGGAAAAGTTGCCAAACCGAGTAGCTTCCAGTAAACTTGTAACGTTTCCATCATCAAATTCAAAGCCTCCATCTTCAATGGCACTATTAAGATTTATATCATTTTCCTCTTCTATGAATGAAGTGAAATTCAACAGGTTCTCCATGATATTATTTATAGTTTATACTTTAGCTGCAATTATGTGAGATGCGTCCATATATATATACATATATCATATATATTTGTATATAGTGTATATATATATATATATATATATATATATATATATATATATACTATATACAAATATATATATATATATATATATATATATATATATATATATACTATATACAAATATATATATATATATGTATATATATATATATATATATATATATATATATATATATATATATATTCGTTTATTGAATTATCCTTCACAAATAATTTCTTTCCATGTTACATTGTTATTGTTTGATTAGTTATTATTCTTGTTGTTTTCTACTCTTT
This sequence comes from Eledone cirrhosa, assembly GCA_964016885.1. Classification (NCBI taxonomy): domain Eukaryota; kingdom Metazoa; phylum Mollusca; class Cephalopoda; order Octopoda; family Eledonidae; genus Eledone; species Eledone cirrhosa. The sequence goes on from OZ024741.1 coordinate 206,491,207, forward strand.
TTGCCCCTTATTTCCACCTTAACTCCTTTTCTCTAAAGATCTATCATGTATTTGTAGTTGGCTATAAACCGCAACCCGATTTGGTATAAATATGATGCAGTATTGTATTGTTGTTGTTGTTGTTAATATTAAACATACACATAAATATTCTATTGTAAGGTATGTGATCTTATAATGGTTGCCGATTTTACGAGCAAGTAGCAACAAATAATGTTAGGTTTCTATGACAATAATTCGCTTTCCAGGACTTTCTATTCACGTTTTCCGGCAGTATTTATTTTTCCTTACACCTTGATATTCTTTGTGAATCCATCTGAAATCCTAAACTAAACAAATTTCTAGCAAGATAAGAATCCATATATAGATATAAAACACTTTATCATGGACTGATGACTATGGAAATTTGGCAAATATTCGTATATGAATTCAAGTGTTTAGAATGAGAAGAGTAGATGATAATTCAACGATTTCTTAATGCTGCTGCTGATTGTTGATTTCGTTGCTCGCCTGTCTTTTAAACAGAAATGGCAGTCTACGAACAAAATATAGAATACAACATCCGTAGGAGAAAATATTTGCTACAAATAGCAAATGTGTGTAACAACTTAGCGTCCGTTTTGAATCACTGAAGTGAGATATATCTGAAATAAAGAAAAAAACAAATATCAAATATTTTGCAAAACTTAATAGAAGTGTTGTTTTGACCTTAAATTCTTTATATGTATATATTAAATTCTTTATATGTATATATATATATAAAATGTGTGAAATCCTTTTTTCGCTCACATTTCACAGGGTCTGGACGCGTCTGCCTCTCCTCGTCCACGATTTGCTCGAACTTAAGTTCACAGATATCACGGACTTGTTTCTCACCTTTCTCTCTTTCCGTTGCATTACCATCTCTGTTTGTTTAGATGTTTCGGTTTCTCACCCAATTCTACTTGTCCCAATAATCTTTTTTAGTCTTTGCTCGCACCAGCCTAAGGTATATGGTCTTTAATGCGAAGAAATACCGATGATGGCTGGAAGATCACTGATGACGGACAGTCCTGTCTTCTTGCTCTAATTTTGATCAAACACACACACACACACACACACATATATATATATATATATATATATATATATATATATATATATATATATATATAAAAGGCAAACAGAAATAACAAAACAATCGTTACAGTATATGGAAGGAATATATTAGTTTAACGCTTGAAATAGCAGGAAGAGGGTCTTAACGTTTCGGACGCTAGTCCTTCATCAGAAGAAAGAATGAGAAATTAGATAGATTGAAGTGACGGGTGGTATGGAATTGGAAAACATGATTTAGAGAAAAGTAACAGGTACATCATATATATATATATATATATATATATATATATATATATATATATATATATATATATATATATATGTATACATATATATATATCACGATAAATTAACGGAGCCTTAGGCTCTCGCTATTCCCTGTCAGTAATGTGCTCAAAGGAGAAGGAATCCCGAGCTCATTAAATACAATATGTTGAAAAGGTAAGACACTAGAGAGATAGTGCGCCATCAATCGAACAGGGAAAAACCACCAGTGTATGGAATCTATAACCCATGGAAGGCAGAGTAGACACACGATAATTAAAAGTATAAATTAAAGTGTAAATACATACCTCGATAACTATCTAACACACACGTACAAATCCACAGAGATCTGTTTCACCAATAAGTTGTTGACATAAATGAATAGCCCGTGGTTCATCAGCGTGTGTACGAGAGGCTATACATTCCAGACAACTCTAAGAGAATCTAAAGCGACCGTCCAGCCACACATGGGAGAGAGGAGTCATAGCGTGCCTAGGGCAGTAATCAGTGGCCTCTGAGGGACGAGCTGCTAGAAAGGGCAGTTCAAACCATTCAGAGAAGTGTGCTCAACCAAACAGAGAGAGAGAGACAGGAAAGACTGTTATAAGGAGCGAAATATCACGATAAATAACGGAGCCATATAGCGAGAGTCTATGGAATGTTGCTGAACAAAAAGAAATGGATAGGAATACTAGGAAGCTATTGACAACATGTTCCACAAGAGGAGTGATGTCGATAGACTCTAATTAAGGAGATCTGAAGGTGGAAGAGGTTTTATCAACATAGAGGACTGTGTTCAGATGGAGAAAAACAACCTACACAAATACGTGACTGATAGTAAGGAGCCAATGCTCAGAATTATACTGAAGGAGAGGACAATAGACCAGGGGATGTCCAAGGAGGAAATAACAACGAGGAGAAAGAGCAACCTTCATGAAAAATCCCTTCATAGTACCTTCTTTGAATAAACTGAATTCAGAGATCCACAGACATGGAACTGGTTGAAAAGAGGAGACCTTAAAAAGGCTACAGAAGGAATGCTAATGGCTGCGCAAGAGCAGGCCCTCAAAACGAAGTGGCTGAAACACCATATTTACAAGGAGGAGGCTAGCCCACTGTGCAGGATCTGTGGAGAGAGAGAGGAAACTGTGGCTCACATTGTATCCGAGTGTAAACACCTAGCCCAGACTCATTATAAAGGCTGGAGACATGATGTGATGGGCAGGGTGATCCACTAGCACCTATGCAAAGTAAACAATTTACCACATTCTGAGAAGAGGTATGAGCATAAGCCAGAGTCGGTGATAGAAAACGATCAGGTGAAGGTGTTGTGGGATTTTAGGATACAGACGGACAAGAAACTGGAACACAATAGACCTGACCTGGTGGTTTTGGACAAGGAAAAATGATCGTGCCTGATTGTGGATGTGGCCTGCCCATTCGACACGAGAGTGCAAGAGAAGGAGAGGGAGAAAATTAACCGATATCAGGACTTAAAGTGGGAGGTAAAAAGAATTTGGAACTGCCATGAAGTCAAAGTGGTCCCGATTGTCATAGGCGCACTATGTATTATCTCAAAAGGTTTCCAGGGATGGTTAAAGAAAATTGGCCCGGCCACGCTTTTTGGAACACTTCAAAAGACATGCTTGCTGGGAACAGCAAGAACCCTCCGATACATCCTGAATATCTGAGGTTGCAGGTAGTGGCTTGATATTCATTTCAACAAACTTTCCAGTTAACTAAGTTCAATGACTGAGACCCAAAGAACAATAATAATAATAATAATAATAATAAGGTTGATATGAGGTCATTCCCACTGTTCATATTATTAAGGAAAAGAGGAACAATAGCATTTTTAATGATATTGTTACAGATTTAAAATTACCAAATATTTCTAACACAAACAACAAGTTAAGGCTTTCCACACTGCCATGTACTACCCATCAAATAGATCGAATACAGAACAGACATATATCAACTGAAAAAAGAAACATCCCGAAAACAGAAGCTATATTGACAGTAACAAACTAGCCAATATACGAAGAAATATGGGTAAAATAAGTTACTAACTGATATAGAAATTGATCAGATCAAGCTATTAGCACAAAGTCAGCGAAGGGAAAATGAAACATGTGTCAGTGAAAACGAGGTAAATTGTAACACTTCGAATCCCAGGGTTGGGGCGGAATCACTGACAACAGAACAAATTAAAGGGATCGAAAAAGTGGAGGGAGTGCATGCTCAAGATGAAACTCAATATGAAAACAATGAGATCGTAAATGATAAAGAAATGAATGAGAATGAACTTGCCAACTTGAAGGATGAAATTGTGATCGAATGGATGAAAATGAAAGAATCTGATATGGGGGAACGAGACACTCCCTAAGATCCAGAACTCCAAACAGAACCAAAAGATAATACACAAGACGAACATAATCTCAAAAACATTATCATCACAAACAAACTAAACATTACTGATTTAAATCATCTCTATTATGCATCGGCTAAAGTCACCACTCATTTATGTGGAGTGAAAATGACAAAACAAAGGAATTCCCACAAGAAATCTACTTGGGAAGAGAACACCAATCGCCAAATAAACCTTCTCCGATCTGACATAGAAATTTTAACAAACTACAAAGTAGGTGAACATGTTAAACAAACTAAACTTAGAAAATTGAAAAGGAAATACAGTATAAAATCAACGAGTGACATAGACATGCTGATAGAAATAATCAAGCAAAAAGTATCGGACAAGTCTGCTCGTATAAGGCGCTTTGAACAACAATCTAGATTCTATAAGGACAATAAAATGTTAAAAAACAACCAAAGAAACTTCTACAGAAAAATTGGCAAGTCAACAATAACTGCGAAATCAATACCACCCAAGAATTCTGGGAAAAGATCTGGGCGGAAGAAAAAGTTCATAACATACATGCCCCATGGATAGACAGACAAATGAAAGATACAGCTCACCTTGAGGAAGAAACATGGGAAAATATAACAGTTGAACAGATGCGCTTGGCTCTAAGAAAAACCAGCAAATGGAAATCCCCAGGAAAAGACAAAATACAAAACTTTTGGATAAATGCCTTCACAGAGTCTCATGAGCTGTTAGCTCAACTTTACAATTAAATAGTTAAGGAGCCAGAAAAGAGACCATCATGGCTAGTTAAAGACATTACATTCCTGCTTCCGAAGAATGATCAGACAGTCAATCTAAAAAATTACAGACCGATAACTTGCTTGACCACAATGTATGAGATTTTAACATCAGTCCTAACTGAATATACATATGACCACCTGATAACAAATTACCTATTTCCCAATGAGCAGAAAGGGTGTAAACGAGGTTCCTATGGCTGTAAGGATCAGCTTTTGGTTCACAAAATGATACTGGAAGATTGTCATAATAGACACAAAAAATCTATCAATTGCTTGGATAGATTATTAAAAAGCATTCGATAGTTTGCCACACAGTTCGATTGAAAAATGTTTAGAGATTTTCAAAATATCTCCCGTTGTCAGGAGGTTTTTGTCGTTCAGTATGAAGACATGGAAAACGACACTCCTTTTGAATAGTGAAACAAAATCACTGGAAGCTGGAGAAGTTAATATTAATTGTGGAATTTTTAAGGGAGACTCTTTATCACCGCTTTGGTGATAAATCGTATGAACATAAAGCAAGATAAATGCAGCTGTAATAATAATAATAATAATAATAATAATAATAATACTGTGAAGCAGTTCAGTGATGACATTAAAATGGAGTTTGGACTGGATAAATGCGCCAAAGCAACGTTCACCAGAGGAAAGCTGCTGAAGAGTTCAGACATTAATCTTGATCGGGGGAATGTGATAAGAGAGCTTGATCAAGAACAAACTTACAAATATCTAGGTGTTTGTGAAGGAGACGGAATCAAGCACTCGACAATGAGGGAAAGGATAAGGAAGGAATGTTACCGCAGAGTCAGAGCAATCTTAAGAACGGAATTGAATGCAAGGAATAGGATCGATGCCATAAACACGCTTGCCATACCAGTAGTAACCTACAGTTACAATGTCATCAACTGGTCAAGCACAGAGATCCGTAGGCTCGATACAAAAATCCGAAAATTCTTAACCATGCACAGAATGCATCACCCTAAGGCAGACATAGATAGAATATATCTCCCTAGGAAAGAAGGAGGACGTGGGTTAATCCAGTTAGACATTGCGTTGAAAACTGCAACAATTGGATTATCCACATATCTAAGGGAATCACATGATTGGATGATCAAACTCGTTTTGAAACACGAAAGCACCAAAAGATCATATTCCATTACAAAAGATGCACAAAGATACAGTAATGGACTACAAATTTCAGAAGTCCCATTTACTGCTGAAATGGAAAACACAGAAAAAGCAAAGCAGGTAAAAGTAACTGCAAAGAAAGAACTGCTACAGAAACTGGCTAAGAAATGGCAAGAAAAGCCTCTGTATGGAAAATACCCAGAGCGAGCTAACAATCCTGATGTTGACAAAACTTTAACCCATCAGTGGTTGGCATCCTCTGGACTGAAATCGGAGACTGAAGGACTGATTATATCCGCACAAGATCAGTGTCTGCCAACAAAAAATTACCAAGCCAACATAATAAAAAATGGGTGCAGCCCATTATGCCGTGTATGCAAAAAACAACCAGAGACCATTGACCATATAATTTCAATGTGCAGTCCTATAGCTCCAACCGAATACATAAACAGGCATGACAGAGCTGCACAATACATACATTGGATAATGTGTAAGCATTTTGACCTGCCCCATCAAAAGAATTGGTGGGAGCATCAACCACCTCCCATACTTGAAAAAGATCACAGCTCAATCTTGTGGAACTTTAGCATCCAAACAGACCGAAAAATAGATGCAAATAGACCTGATATAATATTGAAGGACTTTCAAAGGAGGGTATGCCTGCTAATTGATATGTCTGTTCCAATAGACAAGAATGTATCTATAAAAACATTTGAAAAATTGAGCAAGTATAAGGACCTGGAGATAGAAATTGGAAAAATTTGGAAATTGAGAACTAAAACAATACCAGTGGTTGTAGGCGCTCTGGGAATGATACCTAAGGGGTCTAACGACTACTTATCGCAAATCCCAGGAAACCCGCGTATAGGAGAAATACAAAAGATAGTACTAATGGGAACTGCCCATATACTAAGGAAGATCCTGTCAATATAAGTACATCACAAGTCTAAACACTAAGGATGCATGTGTGAATATGTATGTTCTTTCTTGAACATGGCGGACCTTGTTGTCTCTTGAGGTCACTGGTTGTGACTTGGTGATAACTCGTATAAACATAAAGCAAGATAAATGCAAATAATAATAATAATATTAATAATACTCCAATTAATCCAGTTAGACATTGCGTTGAAAACTGCAACAATTGGATTGTCTACATATCTAAGGGAATCATATGATTGGATGATCAAACTCGTTTTGAAACACGAAAGCATCAAAAGATCATACTCCATTACAAAAGATGCACAACAATACAGTAATGGACTACACATTTCAGAAGTCACATTTACTGCTGAAATGGAAAACACAGAAAAAGCAAAGCAGGTAAAAGTAACTGCAAAGAAAGAACTGCTAGAGAAACTGGCTAAGAAATGGCAAGAAAAGCCTCTGTATGGAAAATACCCAGAACGAGCTAACAATCCTGATGTTGACAAAACTTTAACCCATCAGTGGTTGGCATCCTCTGGACTGAAATCAGAGACTGAAGGACTGATTATATCAGCACAAGATCAGTGTCTGCCAACAAAAAATTACCAAGCCAACATAATAAAAAATGGATTCAACCCATGATGACGTGTATGTAAAAAACAACCAGAGACTATTGATCATATAATTTCAATGTGCAGTCCTATAGCTCCAACCGAATACCTAAACAGGCATGACAGAGCTGCACAATACATACATTGGATAATGTGTAAGCATTTTGACCTGCCCCATCAAAAGAATTGGTGGGAGCATCAACCATCTCCAATACTTGAAAAAGATCACAGCTCAATCTTGTGGAACTTTAGCATCCAAACAGACCCCAAAATAGATGCAAATAGACCTGATATAATACTTAAAGGACTTTAAAAAGAGGTTATGCCTGCTAATTGATATGTCCGTTCCAATAGACAAGAATGTATCTATAAAAACATTTGAAAAATTGAGCAAGTATAAGGACCTGGAGATAGAAATTGGAAAAATGTGGAAATTGAGAACTAAAACAATACCAGTGGTTGTAGGCGCTCTAGGAATGATACCTAAGGGGTCTAATAATTACTTATCGCAAATCCCAGGAAACCCGCATATAGGAGAAATACAAAAGATAGTACTAATGGGAACTGCTCGTATACTAAGGAAGATTCTGTCAATATAAGTACATCACAAGTCTAAACACCTAAAGATGCATGTGTGAGTATGTATGTTCTTTCAAAAAACATGGCGGACCTAGTTGTCTCAGGAGGTCACTGGTTGTGACTTGGTGATAACACGTATGAACATAAAGCAAGAAAAAATGCAGCTGTAATAATAATAATAATAATAATAATGCTTTCTTTATTAACCACAAGGGTTTACACAAAGTAGACATTAAGGTCGAAGAGTTCTTATCAGCATAGAGGACTGTGTTCAGATGGAGAAAAACAACATAGACAAATACGTGACCGATAGTAAGGAGCCAATGCTCAGAATTGTACTGAAGGAGAGGACAATAGACCAGGGGGTGTCAAAGGAGGAAATAACAACGAGGAGAAAGAGCAACCTTCATGAAAAATCCCTTCATATTACCTTTTTTGAGAAAACGGAATTCAGAGATCCACAGACATGGAACTGGTTGAGAAGAGGAGACCTTAAAAAGGCTACAGAAGGAATGCTAATGGCTGTGCAAGAGCAGGCCCTCAAAACGAAGTGACTGAAACACCATATTTACAAGGAGGAGGCTAGCCCACTGTGTAGGATCTGTGGAGAGAGAGAAGAGACTGTACCTCACATTGTATCCGAGTGTAAACACCTAGCCCAGACTCACTATAAGGGCTGGAGACATGATGTGATGGGCAGGGTAATCCACTGGCACCTATGCAAAGTAAACAATTTATCACATACTGAGAAGTGGTATGATCATAATCCAGAGTCGGTGATAGAAAACGATCAGGTGAAGCTGCTATGGGATTTTAGGATACAGACGTACAAGAAACTGGAACACAATATACCTGAGCTGGTGGTTGTGGACAAAGAAAAAAGATCGTGCCTGATTGTGGATGTGGCCTGCCCATTCGACACGAGAGTGTAAGAGAAGGAGAGGGAGAAAATTAACTGATACCAGGACTTAAAGTGGGTGGTAAAAAAGATTCGGAACTGTCATGAAGTCAAAGTGGTCCCTATTGTCATAGGCGCACTAGGTACTATCTCAAAAAGTTTCCGGGGACGGTTAAAGAAAATTGTCCCCGCCCCGCTTTTTGGAACACTTCAAAAGGCATGCTGGGAACAGCAAGAACTCTCCGATACGTCCTGAATATCTGAGGCTGCAGGTAGTGGCTTGATATTCATTTCAGCAAACTTTCAAGTTAACTAACATCAATGACTGAGACTCAAAGAATAATAATAATAATAATAATTCTTTCTACTTTAGGCACAGGGCCAGCAATTACCCAGTGCATTACTGGTACTTTATTTTATCGACCCCGTAAGGATGAAAGGCAAAATCAACCTCGGTGGGATTTGAACTCAGATAATAAAGGGACGTAACTATGCTGGAAACCATGGCGTCCGATCCTCTACCGATACAGCCAATCCACCGCCCTTAATAATAATAATAATAATAATAATAATAATAATAATAATAATAATAATGATTTCTTTATTAACCACAAGGGTTTACATAAAGTAGACATTAAGGACAGTGCAGGACAATGCAGGACGGTACAAATGGGCATTTCTGCGTGTAAAAAAAACAAAAACAGAGGATGTAACAAAAATAACAATGAAAATAACAATGAAAAATTCCCCAATAGGGGGGAGACTTCGGAGGGACATTTGTGGAGAAAGCCCAGTAAAAAGCCACAATGACCCTGACCACCAAGGCAAGTGCCCTCTCCCAGTTTTCCACCTTTAGTTTACAGATATATACTCAGAGTCGGCCCATTCACTCGGGCCATTCTTGCTTCTCTCACCCATCTTTCAACAAAATGCTGGGAAGAGAGCACTTCCTTCTCTACTCTGATTTTCCTTTTCAAATGAAATTTGAAAAAGTCAATCAGAGCATCACCGAAGAGGTAAGTGCTCGTCTTCAGCCCTTTCAAACGTGTCCACCATACTATCTCTTTCGCCATGGCCACCAGACAGATAAAAACTGCCTGCCCTTCCCGGCTAAAGGAGGAGGGCGGGGCAATCCTCACGATAGACTCAGATGATAGCTGGATCCGTCCTAAACGCGACAGCAGGTGTTCGACATAAACCCACAAGTCAGCAATTTTCGGACACTGGACGAGTGCGTGCAGGACGGTTTCGTCGCCCTGCGCGCATCTCGGACATGCCCGGCTGACGGCACCTCCATGCCTGTAGAGTTTATCCCGAACTGGCAAGGCTCCTCGGTAGCACTGCCATGCCAGAGATTTCTGGAAGTTGTCCATAGGCCCCGGCCCGAAAGTTCTTCCGAAGAGATTGGCTAGTTGATTTTCGTCGACGCCTAGAGTTTCCCCAAGTACGTCGTCGCTCTTCCCCTCCACTAATCCTCTATAGAACGCCGAGGTGGAGTTTCCACCGATCACATTGCCCGATTGGTCGAGGGCTGTGAGCGCCTGAAGACATTCCAGTCTCCAGGCGCTCCCTCTCGGTCTTCGCTTGACCCAGGACTGCAGCTCCGTCAAGGAAACGAGCTGGGGAAAAACGCGTCTAGCAAACGGCGACCACACCTGATCACCGTCGAGGAAGAGGTGGAGATGTCGTAGCCTGAGCGCGTGCCTGCGCATCATCAGCCACGGCATGCCCAGCCCTCCACGTAGCGGGTGTTGACAACAGATGGACCGCCTGACCATCGGAGCACGTCCCTTCCACAAAAAGCGAAAGAGCAAACGCTCCAGCGCAGTCAGGCGAGGCTTAGGACAAGGTACGACGGTTAGGCGGTAGCAGATGACAGACGCGATGTACGCGTTAGCCACCTCCGCTCGACCTTTCAGGGATAGCTTCCTCTCCGCCCATTTCTGGGTGAGAGAAGCCACCCTGCTCGTCACCTCGTCCCAGTTTTTGTCCGTCTGGAGGTCCGGACCGAACCAGACCCCTAGCAATTTAACCGGTCCGTCCGTCCAGCGCCCGACGACGTTGTTGGACGGCATGGACCTGCCTCTCCAGGTGCCGAGCTGCAGGCCCACTGACTTTTCCTGGTTGATCATTGCTCCTGTCACCGCTTCGTATTCTCTTAGTGTAGTGCCGATCGCCTCGATGTGTTTGGCGTTCGACACCACTACGGTGACATCGTCCGCATATGCTGACACGGATCTTCCGCATCCTAGTTCGCGCGGGACTCCCCTCAACGTCTCCAGTTTGTGCAGTAATGGCTCGAGAGTCAATACGTACAAGAGGGACGAGAGGGGACATCCTTGGCGGACCGAGCGCATGATGTTGAACGGTTCCGACAGGTGACCGTTCACTCTCACCACAGAGCAGATGTCGCTGTGCATGGCAGCGATCCAGCCTCTGAAGACGGGCCCAAAGCCAGCCGCCCTCAGGACTGCTTCTAGGTAACGATGGTCGACCCTATCGAAAGCTTTTGACTGATCTAAATTGATCAAGGACCCACCCGTGCCAGGTTCCCTAGCTACCCTCTCTACGATGTATCGCATGAGGTGGAGGTTGTCGTGGATGGATCTGTCGGGAATGGCGCATGTCTGCGCCTCTCCCACCAGACCACCAACGACAAGCGCCAACCTCTTTGCTAGCACCTTGGCCAAAATCTTAAACTCTGTGTTTAGCAGAGTTATGGGCCGGAAATTGTCTATGTTATCCCCCTTGTTCGGATCCTTTCTCAGCAGTGCCACCGCTCCTCGGCTCACAGAACTGGGAATTCTCCCGTTCTGTTGCCAGTTGCAGTAGACGTCCGCCAAGAGGCCTCCGAACAAGTCTGGCATCTGTACGTAAAGTTCATAGGGCAGACCATCCAAACCAGGCGATTTACCCCTTGTGCAGCCAGTCATTGCCTCCCGTACTTCAGCGGCTGTTATCGGCTTTTCGCAACACCTCGCCTCAGTGGCCAAGGGCCGCAGCAGTCCGTCGAGGTAGACACTAAAGTCCATCCCTCTACCCGGCCCCCCGCTGCCCCCGAACAGCTGAGCGAAGTGTCGCTGAAAAGCTTCACACATTTGCCCGGGATCGAGTAGCATGCGCCCGTCGTGGTCCACCAAAGACCGGATCGTGGTTTTGTTGCCACGACGCGCCTCCGCCACTCGGGCCCATTGAACGGCTTTCGTCCCCTCGTGTCTGAGAGCACGCACCCTAGCTCTGACAACGCAGCCTTCGTGCTTTGCATTGAAGAATTGGTCAAGGGCCAATTTCGCCGCAAGCACGTCGGTCGCAATGCCTTTGCTAAGCGCCTCGTCTAATTTTCTAACTAGTTCTCCCTCTGCTCTATTTTTCTCTATTGCTAAAGCCTTACTAAACCTAATCGATTCTATTCTAATCGCTCTTTTCAGAGCAAACCACCACTTGTTGTTGACGATGGCCCCCGTCAACGCCCGCTTAACTAGTTCGCTAATCCGGTCTCTGTAGGCCTTGCGCGCTGGTAAGGACGCGTTTAGCTTCCAGTAGCCGGGTCCTCGTCTATGAAGCCTATCTAAGTCAAGCACACAGGTCACGAATTTGTGGTCCGTGTAGCTGACTATCTTGAATTGTGGACAGCCTATGCTAGACCTATCTATTTCCCTACAAAATACTCTATCTAGATATGATCTGGATGACCCTATGCGGTTTGTCCAAGTCCACATTGGCACATTCGGGAAATCCAATCGGTACCTGTCAGACAGTTCAAAACGCCTGAGCAGGTTGGTGAGGCTCTTGCACCCTCCACCCCTATCCGCTAATCCCACACAGTCCCAGCGTGCATCTAAGATCCCGTTCCAGTCGCCCACTAACACTAAAGAGCGGGACGTTCCAAGAAAGGTCTCCAGACGCCGGAAGAAATCAGGCCGCCCTGCTCCTGTCGGGGCATAGACGGCCACTAGCCTGAAAGCTTGCCCGTCTCCGCTGGTCACGTCCAGCACCACCAGCTTACCCTCTGGGTCCAGGAAGATGGCCCGTATGGCGAGATCCAAACCTCTCCGAAAAAGCACAGCAACTCCTCCACCCGATCCAGGACGGCTGGGAGATGCGTACACATCGTAGCCGCCGAAGATCGGTGCGAAGGCCCGTGCTTCGGAGATTCTGGTCTCGCTGATGGCCACTACATCTATGTTTAGTGACCTGAGGTCGTTGAGCAGGTGACCCTGCTTCCATGACGACCCCAAGCCACGCGCATTTATGCTGCCTATTCTGAGTGAGGTCATGTTTGAAATAGAGTGGAAAAGATGGGAAAGACCACTTACCGTACTTTTGTTAGAGGAGGGATGGTTTTTACATCCCTTTTCACTTGATCGTCTGGTGAAGGGACCGTTGAATCGTCCCTTCGGCTGGTCGTCGGCTCTTCTAAGAGAATATCTGAGTATACTCTTCGATTGATGGTTCCTCCTAGGTCCCTGAAATCACCAACTGCGTTGGGGAATTTCGTTTTAATATTTGTGTATTGTTTCTGTGCTATTTTTAGCAGTCTTATGTTAGTTGGCGTTTTGATTGGTGCTGGTATTATGTAGTCCTGTTGTGAAATGTCTGTGTGTTCAATTATGTAAGTCATTAGTTTCTTGTTGTGTGTATTTATTGCCGTGCATTTGTTTTTCTGGGGGTGGGGTGTGGTTCTGCTATTTTCTTGTCGTTGTTGCTGGGTGTGTGTGTTTTGTTGTTGTGTTTGCGATGTTGGTGCTTGTGGTGGTGGTGTTAAAGGTGTTGTTGGCGGTGGTGATGGTGGTGCTAGTGTGGGTGGTGATGGTGTTGGTGTTGTTGCTGCTGTGGGTCTCTTTGCAGTAGACTTTACCCTTTTCTCATTTCTTTCCTCCCTTTTCAAAGGCGACGATGCGCTGCTTCTGCGTTTGTGCCTTCTTACGACCTTTTGCCATCCCTCTCCCACCTCACACTCCATGTCTGATTCTGTGAGGTCGGGGAGGGGTACCAGCTCCACTCTTTCACTTGTTGTTGGTGATGTTTGCACTGGAGTCTCTGTTGCAGCTGCATTTGGTATTGCTGTTGTTGTTGTTAATATTTCCACTGCTGCTGCTGTTTTTGATTTCCGTGGAGTGGGTATGGGTGCCACGGACCTATCGTTCCTGGTTGCCGCTTGTCCTGTTGCTGGTAGCCGTGGAGCCGGATTCGGAAGGAGGGGGGTTTTCTCCTTTCTCAGGGTCTTCTCGTTGCAGAAGGCCCTGAGGTGAGTCTTCGATCCACAGCGAAAGCATTTCGGGCGTTTGCCCTCAACACTTATGGGCAGTTGAGTGCCGTTATCGAAGTCTATCACATCCGGGATAGCTTCGATGCACTCCTGGTTGGTTTGGATTAGCATCTCAATGGAGGAGCCGACCCAATCTTCTCTTACTTTTTTCTGTACTTGCAGTACAGTTGTTTTGTCCTCGATTCCGACGAGGACAGACGCGGCCAGCCAAGAAGGGGTCATTCCGGGGGGGACGTGGGTTAGTTTGACCCTCACAATTTTTTGCCCACAGTAGGAGGGCACCAACACCATTTCCTCGCTCCTTAGGGTCACTACTGATTGGGCCTTTGCCTCCTGGGGTGTGGCAAAAAGTACGTCTACGGTGGCATATTTTTTGCCTCGGGTGATGTGCGTTTTCCGCTGCCACACAGACCCCAAGGCTTTTTGTATTTGGGCCTCTGTGGCTCTTTCCACCCTACGGGATTTTGTACTTACTGTACGGTACGTGACCGTACAGTGCTCTTGGGTTTCGAAAAAATTTTTCGCTGCCTTGCAGATTGCTCGGTGTCCGTTCTTTGTCACCATCTTCTTCGCTTCCTCTAATTCCTCATTTGTTATGAGGATTGTTTCCAAGTTTTTCGCAATACCTGCAAATGAGATTGGTTTTTCTCTGCTGTTGTTGTTGTCGTCAGAGCTGCTGGTACTTTTGTTGTTGCTGCAGGTACTACGACTACTGCCTCCGCCGCTGTTGCTGTGGTTGTTGTTGGTGTTGCTGCTGCTAATGCTGTTGTTGTTTATGCTGCTGGTGATGCTGTTGCGGCTGCTACTGTTGTTTTCATTGTCACTGTTGCTGTTGTTATTACGGCTGCTACTGCTATTATTCCTGACGTCAGACGAATGAACTGGGTTTTCGTATTTCCCGCACACCTGTTTCGTCGCTGTCGTCGTCGTCGTGGAGAAACCTTGCACGCTTTGCACGAGACTTTTCTTTTCTTTCGTCGCTTGCGAAAGAGAAGGGAGGGAGAGAGACACATTTAAAGAAGGGAGGGAGAGAGACAATCTTCTCTCTGCTGTAGTGATGATTGAGGAAGAAGAAGACGGAATGAGTGGGAGTGACGTATGAAATTTCTTTTTCGTAGCCATGTTGTTTTTTGTTTAAAATGAAATTTTGGGTACAAAACCCCAATAACTGGTTATTTAACCCCGAAGGGCCAAATAACGGACAGAAAGACCCCTCTCACGAGGAGGAGGGTGTCTTTATCAACAATTTGGTTCAAGTTTTAAACAATTTACAATTGTTTTAACGGTTAAAAATTACTATACCTTACAGAGCCGAGCCTCCGTCAACCATGGCATTCAATAATAATAATAATAATGCTTTCTTTATTAACCGCAAGAGCTTACCCAATGTAGACATTAAGGACAGTACAGGACAATACAGGTCGGTACAAAAGGGCATTTCTGCGTGTAAAAAAAAAAAAACAGGATGTAATAATAGAACAATGAAAAAATTCCCCAATAGGGGGAAGACTTCCGAGGGACATTCGTGGAGAAAGCCCATTAAAAAGCCACAGTGAGCCTGACCACCAGGTCAAGTGCCCTCTCCCAGTTTTCCACCTTTAATTTACAGACACATAGTCAGGGCCACTCGGGCCATTCTTGCTTCTCTCCTTTCAACAAAATGCTGGGAAGAGAGCACTTCCCTCTCTACTCGGATTTTACTTTTCAAATGAAATTTGAAAAAGTTAATCAGGTCATCACCGAAGAGGTAAGTGCTCGTCTTCAGCTCTTTCAAACGTGTCCACCATACTATCTCTTTCGCCATGGCCACCAGACAGATAAAAACTGCCTGCCCTTCCCGGCTAAAGGAAGAGGGCGGAGCAATCCTCACGATGGACTCAGCTGATAGCTGGATCCGTCCTACACGTGACAGCAGGTGTTCGACATAAACCCACAAGTCAGCAATGCTCGGAAACTGGACGAGTGCGTGTAGGACGGTTTCGTCGTCCTGCGCGCATCTCGGACATGCCCGGCTGACGGCACATCCATGCCTGTAGAGTTTATCCCCAACTGGCAAAGCTCCTCGGTAGCACTGCCAGGCCAGGGATTTCTGGAAGTTGTCCATAGGCCCCGGCCCCAAAGTTCTTCCGAAGAGATTGGCTAGTTGATTTTCGTCGACAACTAGAATTTCCCAAAGTACGTCGTCGCTCTTCCCCTACACTAATCCTCTATAGAATAATAATAATAATAATAATAGGAAGAAAACGCACATTGTGGATATATATCGTTATGGAATCGCTCCCGTAATTTTTTTGATTTTTACTTATTTAAAACAACTGTGATAGAATAATTCTTAATACAAATGAAATATAAGATTACAGTTTTAACCCTCAGCAGGCGACAACGCATCACATTACGGCATAGGGCCCCAATATTTAATATTTAATTTTGGATCAAAAATGTTATAGTCGAAAAAGAGAAAAATGGCTTAGTGGACAGACAGGCAAATCATTTCTCTACCAACACCACCACCACCACCATCACCACTACCACTCCAAAAACTCTAGTCAAGTTACCTCAACTTCTATTTCTACTTCAACTTCAACACCATCACTACAGTACTACGATCACATCACCACCACCACTGCTTCATTATCGCTATCGCCGCTATTCTCTCCCACTACCTCCTGCTAAGACAGGCACCATAGTATTCCTACTAAATGAGCAAGGCATCAAAAGATATAAATAGTCTGATTTGATGACCCGGTCAAAAACATCAAAAAAATCAAAAATCAAAATCAAAACAGCACAGCAGCAACGAAAAACGTAAAGAAAAGAAAAACAAACAGACAGACAGACAAGCAAAAAAGCTAAGTCAGACATTCAAACATTACATTACAATGAAACCTATGCTTATTTTTGGGGGGTTTTACCTATTTGTTTGTTTGTTTATTTATGTTCGTCTACAGCGTGATAGTGCCACGCTAAAATCACCGAGGGTGCTGAAATCACCGGTGGTTATGTAACCATACATTCACCAATCCTCGATAAGAGTGTTTCAATGTCGAACCTAAACAGTTCGAATAACGGTGAAGTGGAGACTGGAATGTCATGTGACAGACTCTGACACAGCAGGTGATCCCTGGCTCAGCAGCAGGGACCTGGCTGTCAACCAAATACTGCTGGTGTCGGAGGAAGAAGAAGGAAAGGGACCAGAACCAACTGGATGAAAGAATTGAATAGAACTGTTATGCAATGTTACCTGAAGAGTAACCCCAAGGAAAAAGGCTATAGGAAACGGATGCATAACATCTGGAACGAGATTGGTCTATTTAAATTAGATGAACAAAAATTGGCCGGGCAGGCCCGGGTAATAAGAACTAATAAGTGGATAAGCGAGCTGGAACTGGAGGAACTGAGCAGAGAGATTAGGTTGGAAATGGAGAGTGGAGTATGCCAGGCAAACAAGCCAGTGGGAAATGAAGGTGAAGAGGTTGAGAGAACGGTGGAACCATCCGAAGCAGACACTGATCTGAATGCTGAAATAAATAATACCTGGAACAAAGATACGGCCATTGAAGAGATGAATGCTGGCGGGTTAGGACAAGATTTAGTTGATATCCTAAACTTAGTGGTAGATGAAATGAACAATGATAGTGGGAAACCTATGAACCTAAGATTTGTAGACAGGAAAAAGTTAAAAGAAACAACAGCTAAGGTAAACAAATCATCCCATACCTTGAGGCGAGGAGCCTTCACCAGTGCAACAATATCCTCAAAGCAACAGCAAATGCGGTGAGGAAACTACTTGGCATAAAAGCGAGAGGAAACAACAAACAAGAAAGATCAGAACCTTGGTGGAAGAAACGACTGAATGGTCAAATCAGGGAAATGAGAAATGACATTGGAAAGCTTGAGTCCCTACTGAATGGGACACTAAAAAACATAGACACTAAAAATAGAGTGGAAATAAAGTACAAAACTAGGAGGAAAAGGCTAAATATTATCATAGAGGAACTGAAGCAACGCATTGTAGTAAAGAGTGCAAAAATTAGGCGAGACGAGAGCAGAGTCAGTCAGTATAGACAGAACCGCATGTTTGACAACAACCAGATGTTGTTGTTTGGACAGCTTGAAGGGAAAGAAAGAGGCAACGACTTGATCCCTGAGGCGGAACAAACTAAGACATTCTGGAGAGAAATATGGGAGCAGGATGTTAAACATAATGACCAGGCAGTGTGGATTGAGACAGTACAAAAGGAGATTAGTGAAAAGGCACACCAACAAACTGATTTGAGTATCACAGTTGAAACTCTTAAGGGGCAGGACAAAACATTAACCAACTGGAAATCACCAGGCTCAGATGGTGTGCAGGGGTATTGGATTAAAAATGTAACACCCCTCCACCCGAAACTGACAACCATGTTCAATGACTGCTTGATGTCAGGTGAGGTACCAGAGTGGTTGACAAAAGGTACCACAGTTCTGGTAATGAAAGATCGAATCAATTGTAATGATGTTACCAACTATAGACCTATCACATGTCTGTCCGTAATGTGGAAACTGTTGACAAGCATTGTGTCTGAGGAAATCTACCATCACCTCCACACAAACAACTTGTTACCGGACGAACAGAAAGGATACCGAAAGAAGTCCCGTGGTAAAGAGGAGCAGTTACTTATTGATAAGATGGTAATGAGGAATTGCAAGAGGAGACACACTGGTCTTGCCATGGGATGGATAGACTACAAAAAGGCCTTTGACATGGTGCCTCATTGTTGGATCACCAAAAGCCTAGAGATCTTCAAGGTGGCAGATAACATCAGACAGTTGTTGAGCAAAAGTATGAAGTCCCGGGAAACAGAGTTAACATCAGCTGGAGAATCCTTGGGAGCCGTGAAGATCAAGAGAGGTATCTTCCAGGGAGATAGTCTGTCCTCTCTGTTGTTTGTCCTTTCCCTGATGCTTTATACTGCGAAAAGTGAGAGCAAGATACAAGTTGGAAAGGGAGAGCTTACCATCAATCACCTCCTCTTCATGGACGATCTTAAGCTCTTCGGGAAGAGTGAGAAGGAGTTTGATGTGCTTGTTGACACTGTCCGTATTTTCAGCAATGATATATGTATGCAATTTGGTATTAGTAAGTGTGGAGTCCTTGTGATGAAGAGGGGTAAATTGAGCAGAAGCAACGGAATCCAGGTACCAACAGTTGAGATGATAAAGGAAATTGGCACTGAAGAAGCATACAAGTATTTGGGTATTCTGGAGGCTGATGATATCAAGAACGAAAAAATGAAGGAATTGATAAGATCTGAATATATTCGGAGAGTAAGGAGCGCATTAAAGTCACATCTGAACAGTAGGAATGCCATAAGTGCAGTAAATTCCTGAGCTGTGTCTATTATTAGGTACAGTGCGGGAATTCCGAGATGGAATGTTGCTGAACAAAAAGTAATGGATAAGAAGACTAGGAAGCTATTGACTATCTTCAATATGTTCCACAAGAGGAGTGATGTCGATAGACTCTACCTAAGGAGATCTGAAGGTGGAAGAGGTCTTATCAGCATAGATGACTGTGTTCAGATGGAGAAAAAAACCTACACAGATACAGGACCGATAGAAAGGTGCCAATGCTCAGAATTGTACTGAAGGAGAGGACAATAGACCAGGGGATGTCCAAGGAGGAAATAACAACGAGGAGAAAGAGCAACCTTCATGAAAAATCCTTTCATAGTACCTTCTTTGAGAAATCGGAATTCAGAGATCCACAGACATGGAACTGGTTGAGAAGAGGAGACTTTAAAAAGGCTACAGAAGGAATGCTAATGGCTGTGCAAGAGCAGGCCCTCAAAACGAAGTGGCTGAAACACCATATTTACAAGGAGGAGGCTAGCCCACTGTGCGAGAGAGGAGACTGTGGCTCACATTGTATCCGATTGTAAACACCTAACCCAGACTCACTATAAAGGCTGGAAACATGATGTGATTGGCAGGGTGATCCACTGGTACCTATGCAAAGTAAACAATTTACCACATTCTGAGAAGTGGTATGAGCATAAGCGAGAGTCGGTGATAGAAAACGATCAGGTGAAGGTGCTATGGTATTTTAGGATACAGACGGACAAGAAACTGGAACACAATAGACCTGACCTGGTGGTTTTGGACAAGGAAAAAAGATCGTGCCTGATTGTGGATGCGGCCTGCCCATTCGACACGAGAGTGCAAGAGAAGGAGAGGGAGAAAATTAACTGATACCAGGACTTAAAGTGGGTGGTAAAAAAGATTCGGAACTGTCATGAAGTCAAAGTGGTCCCGATTGTCATAGGCGCACTAGGTACTATCTCATAAAGTTTCCATGGATGGTTAAAGAAAATTGGCCCCTTCCCGCTTTTTGGAACACTTCAAAAGGCATGATTGCTGGGAACAGCAAGAACCCTCCGATACGTCCTGAATATCTGAGGCTGCAGGTAGTGGCTTGATATTCATTTCAACAAACTTTCCAGTTAGCTAACATCAATGACTGAGACTAAAAGAACAATAATAATTGTTTCTACTTTAGGCACAAGGCCAGCAATTACCCAGCACATTACTGGTACTTTATTTTATCGACCCCGTAAGGATGAAAGGCAAAGTTAATGAAATAATGATATCAGAGTCTCCTACCACACTAGAAATAACAGCAATAAATATTGCAACTGCAGAGACTCTAGAAACTGCCCACTCCAGAGTCACTGCCTGATTAAAAACGTTATATACTTGCACAGTAACTACCAGAAATATCATGGGCGCGACCTCTAATGAGTTCAAGGCAAGATTTAGAGCGCATCTCCACTCGTTTAAAAATAGGAAACTCATGTCCTCAACCTCCCTTGCTAGCTATATCATACAATTAATAGAATATCACATAAACTTCACTACCCAACGGAGTATAATAGGTAGAGCACCACCTTACAACTTTAAGAAGAAATGTCAGTTATGCCTGATGGAAACATACTATATTGTAAGCTCACCCCACACGTTTATTAATAGCAGGACAGAAGCCGTTATAAACTGCCATCACAGACTACAGCACTCGTTCTATAACTGGTCACTCGACCCAATATAACCATCTATCTCAACCGTAGCTTCAACTATACAACCTATACTAGCTTCTTCTAATAGATTAGCCAGAATACCTTAATTAATGCTGCTGATAACCAACACCATAACATGAACCTCGTTAACACCCACTACTTACCACTTTAAATCCACTCTACCATAATCATTTATCTATCTAGTATAGGCAATCATTTCCTAAAGGTACTTTTCAACTAATTTATCGTACAGTTACCTCCCTTAGTTATGCCCCTTTACAGCCGCCATTACTGTTGTTTAGAATGCACTATGACATAAATTCAAAGGTTTATCTATCTCTGCCATGAATGTACTTTCACCCAGTTTGGCAGGATATATTAACTTCTATTGACATTTGTACTAACAAATACACCTCCTCTGAAGATCCTATGTTACTTCAATAACATAGGTGAAACATCATGTAAGAAGTATAAAATCCTTTTTTGTTCTAACGACTTGCGACTCCTACATTTATCATTTATCATTTACCTGCTCTGCTTGAACTAAAATATTAACCCCTCTGTAATATTTAACACTGTTAATCCAAGCATCGAGCCCACCTCGCTTCGGCTACCGGTATTTAGTATACTGTATCGCACTTCTCTATACCTCTCTCTCCTTCTCACCCTCGCCTCCTCTCTTACGATACATATATCCTCTCATTGGCGGTAGAGAGTCGGACGCCATACTTTGCAGCAAAGAGTTACGGCCCTTTATGGTCTGAGTTCAAATCCCGCCAAGGTTAACTTTGCCTTTCATCCTTACAGGGTCGATAAAATAAAGTACCAGTAATACATTGGTATAATTGCTGGCCTTGTGCCAAACGTAGAAACAATTATATATATATATATATATGTACACACACACACACATATATAATACAACACACACGCACGCATGCACACACATACACACACACACACACACATATATATATATATATATATATATATATATATATATATATATCTGTGTTCAAATCATAGGGGATATGAAACCGCCAGGGTGGCGAATATATTAACTAAAGATATTACGGTTCACAGAACCCAATTAAAAGGACAAATTAATGTATACGAACCGACCGTAATAACTATTAACATCCAGACAGTTTCAAAGTAGAACTGTGTCGCAATTCATTAATGAGATATATAGACTTGGGATTGCTCGTCGGTGGATGTCCAAATCAATACACTCATCACTTTAAAAAAAATCATAAGAAGGCTAAAAATGCACGGGCGGCGTGTATATAATGTTCGACTACTAAAAATAGCAGCCCGGACCCATTCAACGCGGCGTAGAAATTTTCATTTAAAAACTCACAATATTCCCTATAATCAAAAATGCTCAAGGAAGAAATTCCGATCTGTTTATAACACATCAAAGAAAGAAACGCTCTTACACACACACACGCGCGCGCGCGCGCACACACACACACGCGCGCACACACACACACACACGCACACACCCACACCCACACACACACACACACTTTCCCCACACACGCACACACACATGTATATATCTATATTTATATCTATATCTTCATACATATACGTATACAGACGTACAGTAGCATGCATATATATATATATATATATATATATATATATACATATATACATACAGGTACACATACATATATGCACGCATCAGTTTAGCGGACGCTTATTATAACGCCGCTTTGTTCGTTTGTCAACAAACTGAACAGCCTGAATTTATGCCATACGGTGTTAAGGCAACCACGTCACCTTTTTGTTCAACACTGACACAGGAACGATGTACTAGTTTCAAGCTTGTTAGCTATCATCAGCACCGTTTACCCATCTGCCAGATAGTTGAACGTTCGAAAGTATATACTTTCCTTATGAAAATTAACGGCTGAGCAGCCTAATTTGCATATTGAGTGAGTTAAATCGGTCAGGCATACCGAAAACGATAATTTTCATAAGGAAAGTATATACTTTCGAACGTTCAACTATCTGGCAGATGGGTAAACGGTGCTGATGATAGCTAACAAGCTTGAAACTAGTACATCGTTCCTGTGTCAGTGTTGAACAAAAAGGTGACGTGGTTGCCTTAACACCGTATGGCATAAATTCAGGCTGTTCAGTTTGTTGACAAACGAACAAAGCGGCGTTATAATAAGCGTCCGCTAAACTGATGCGTGCATATATGTATGTGTACTTGTATGTATATATGTATATATATATATATATATATATATATATATATATATATATATATATATATATATATATATATATATATATATATATATATATGCATGCTACTGTACGTCTGTATACATATATGTATGTACGTATACATACATACTTACATTTAAGTAAGTGCCATACTAAGAGTGAGAAATGAAATTTCGTTTTCATTTTTTTCAACTTATCGTTTTCGGTATGCCTGACCGATTTAACTCACTCAATATGCAAATTAGGCTGCTCAGCCGTTAATTTTCATAAGGAAAGTATATACACTCGAACGTTCAGCTATCTGGCAGATGGGTAAACGGTGCTGATGATAGCTAACAAGCTTGAAACTAGTACATCGTTCCTGTGTCAATGTTGAACAAAAAGGTGACGTGGTTGCCTTAACACCGTATGGCAAAAATTCAGGCCGTTCAGTTTGTTGACAAACGAACAAAGCGGCGTTATAATAAGCGTCCGCTAAACTGATGCGTGCATATATGTATGTGTACCTGTATGTATATATATATATATATATATATATATATATATATATATATATGCATGCTACTGTACGTCTGTATACATATATGTATGTACGTATACATACATACTTATATCTATATCTATATCTATCAATCAATCTATAGATATATATATATTTGGTTCACCTCGAGAACGTAACCTTATTAAGTAATGAAGCTGCCTGATGAGATCATGGCACTAATTATGCAGAATCGCGTGGCCACTGCCACCGCCTTATCAATAAAGGACTTTAACATCAGCAACATCGCATTTTCTTACTCTCTCTCTCTCTCTCTCTCTCTCTCTCTCTCTCTCTCTCTCTCTCTCTATATATATATATATATATATATATATATATATATATATATATATATATATATATATATATATATATATATATATATATATGTATGTATATATATATGTATGTGTGTATGTGAGTGAGTGTTTCTCTCTTTGTTTGGTGTTTCTTGGAAAGGGAGTGAACAGCATGAATTTCTTCCTTGAGCATTTTTGATTATAAGGGAATATTGTGAGTTTTTAACACAACATTTTAATTTTAATATATATATATAAGTGGTGTATATGAACACATATCCGAAAGGCTTATGTACAAAATTGTTCTCTTTGTTAATTTACTGAGATGGCGTTGACGTGTTCACAGAAAAAAGAGAAGATATATTTTCATATCAAATGTATTTTCTTTCAAGCGTTTATAATACATAAACTTATCGTATATGTTTTCATATGCATCCCCAACATTAACAACGTTATGTTAGTGCTGCCGGCAATTTACACACACACATACACACACACACATACATATATATATATATATATACTTACATATATGTGTTCGTGTGTGTGTATACATGTATGAATCTATGTATACATGTATATGTAGTGAAATGGTCAATGAAAATACAAAGAGTTCGTTGTATATAGAAACAAGGCTACTTTATCATGAATCGAATACAGGAATCATGTATGACGCTGCCTTAGGATTTATGGCAAAATTTCAAATGCATAGTGTAAAAGCCTGCTTCAAGATTCATAATTCAAAATATCTGAATGAGACTAAGAGATACAATGCAGATGACGTGAACAGAAAAATTCTTTGTATATATTATATGATATATATATATATATATATATATATATATATATATATATATATATATATATATATATATATATATATATATACATTGTAACGCAGACAAATCCGGAAAAAATTAATGGATAAAAAAGATCACCGTTTTTTATATAAAAGTTTAATATATTTCAATGAAACTTTATACACTGTTTGGCACATATATAAGGTACTAAAATACTCGATGTAGCCACCATCGGCAGCCATCACTTTATCCAGGTGGGACCGGAAGCTGAAGCCGTCCTTGGCGACGGCGTCCCTGTATATGTTGGCCATGGCATCCCTGGTGGGTGCCTTGAGAGCCTCCTTGGTGTTGTAGGACATGGTGTTCACTTCCCTCTCGAAGACACGCCATACAAAATAGTCGAGATGATTACAGTCTGGTGATGAGGGGGAGGTATAAGTCCGGACACCAGTGGTACGGAACGTTGGCGAAGAGCCAGACCAGGGTGGTCCTGGCCTTGTCAGCGGAGGAGGATTCTTGTTGAAAGACGTAGGGCCTCCCATTAGCCACTCTGTCCATCAAGCGCTTGACGTGCTCGTCAAGGAGCCTTATGTAGCCGTTTGCCACATGTTATGTGTCTTGCGCTCTGACCTGAAATTGTCCTTGTCAACTGAGGCCCCACATGCCTTTGCAGGATCGTTGACTATGGTTTTAAGGTATTTAAACCATTCAATGATTTCCTTGTTGTTGTGGCTCAACGATTGTATTCTGAAGACATGTTGATTACTAAGCACCTTGTGTGTCAATAGCCAAACAGTTACTGAGGTGTAATACTTTCTAACGGCGCTCTCGCCCCCCCCCCTACTTAGTGACGTCAGGTCGTGTATCACGTAAAAATTCCGGATTTATCTGCACTACACTGTACACACACACACACACACACACACACACACACACACACACACACACACACACACACACACACACACACACACACACACACACACACACACACACACATACATATATATATATATATAATTGAATATATGAGAGAGATGAACACAGATATAAGTATACATGTGTTCCAATTGCAAAGGATCAAGTTAACTAGGTTGAAAAAAATACTAACTTAAAACAAATATGGTTTGCCTGACTCGATTGAAAGTTAAAATCAATAAAAAGAACAAACCTATATCGGGCAAAAGCCTTTGATACCCAGACAGACTTAAATCTGTATCGCAAGAATTATTAAATGAAAGACACTATTTCTGTGCTCTTCAGTAGGTATATATATATATATATATATATATATATATATGTGTGTGTGTGTGTGTGTATACTTATATATATATATATATATATATATATATATATATATATATATGTGTGTGTGTGTGTATACTTAAATATATATATATATATATATATATATATATATATATATGTGTGTGTGTGTGGGTATATGTATGTATATAAAAACAAGAAGTGTAAGTCAAAAGGGTATAATTGGCTTCGTTTATTCATATTCGCTGCTATATATATTTCAGTGATAGCCATTATTCAACAGTTATAACCTCATCAGCCAGTAAGAACTTAAACAGAAAAAACAGGAAAACATAATGTTGTAATAGATTTTACTTTGTTAATCCATTGATATGTTTAGATCCAGAGTATGGTGTTAATCATCTTAGGAACTGAAAGCCATGAACAGATCAAGCCTCTCTAGAAAGGAGGTTGATATCATCCTAGTTGCTAGAAAAATATTACTTGAATTCGACGGTAAATTATGGGAGAGACAAAATAGACCAGATAGCTTTGATATTACAATGGGATCGAGTGACTCCGCCAAAGTTATGGACGTTGTCGGCTTGTACCCCCTAAGTAAACTAACGGACGAGATCCCTAGCATAGGCGGGGGCTTGTACAGAGACGGCGCTCTGCTCTTGGCCCGCAACAATAGGACAGTGAATTTCTTAGACGTGACATTAGAATTAGATACTGGTTTGTACCGCCCATACCATAAACCTAATGGGAACTTGAGATCGGAAATCCTAATAAACTTAGACACACCAGGAAGAATACATTCTTCGCCTTGATATTCGGGCAGGTGCCACGGACAAACCATAACAAATTAAACACAACATAGGAATAACTACCACTATTTTCTCATTCCATATCTCATTTCATTACCACTGTTATCCTTGTTAATTTTTAATTTCTAATCCTTTTTTAGTTTCGATCCTGTAAATGTTAGGTCGCTTTCATTACCATACTCCCCCCTCGCACCACTAAATACACCCCCTTACACCCACCACCCTCACCTGCACCAACACATACCACATACCATTGAGGCACACACAAACCACTAACACCGTACACTTCACCACAACTGTTTGCATCACCCCATCTTGTATCAATAATTTGACCACAATTATTCAACATCACTTCCTATATTCTTTCTACCACCAATTATCCCCACACGATATCATCTACATCCAACACCGATGCACATAGACCTGCACATATCTCGTGTGTGCGCACGCGTGTGTATACGAATGTATGTATGTACGTCTATGTATGGATGTGTATATATAGGTGTGTGTAAGGGTGAGTGAGTGTGCATGTAGCATATATGTTTGCCTACACCCCTGCACAACCTTATAAATGTATGGGTCCCCCAGACTCTGACTTCACTTATCTCGTTGGCGTGTCCACATGCGGGGACGCAGACATATGTACGATACGTGCATGGGTCGATGTGTCCGGAATTACATATAACTCGTAGGATGCGTGCGTGAGCCCGTGGGGCCAGTGCGGGTGTCCAGGATGTTTGCATGAAAACTCCATATCCCCTGCCACGAGCAGACGCATATAACAAGGCACGACATCTGGCTCCGTGTACCTCCCACGTGTGCCTATGTGGGGTGATATATATATAGGTGTATATATATATATATATATATATATATATATATATATATATATATATATATATATATATATATATATATATATATATGTATATATATATACACCTATATATATATCACCCCACATATATATATATATATTTTGGATATAGATATATAATACTGCTCCTTAATTGTAGAGCTAACTCTGTTGAAGGGAATTGACTGCTATTTCTAGTTGTCGAATACCTATTCACGCCACTATACGTAGGCATATATATATATTTTCTTAGGCTAAAAAACAGAGAAGTTACAACCAAAAAGAGAGTGAGATGGTTACCAGTCAGAGATTAGCTTTAAACTATCTCTGTTATTGTATTAAATATTTACTCTTGATTGGCCAGAGGTTTATATTTCCAGGTACCTTATGAATTTGACTTTCCGTATTTATTACTGTTGTGAAATATTGTGGCTTTTTTTGGTTGTAACTTCTCTGTTTTTTAGCCTAAGAAAATATATATATATGCCTACGTATATAATTACATGCATATATGTATTTATTTTCTTTTATTAATTGAGTTCTTTACACGAGGAATTGATATTGGTTTTGAAATAACTAATTAACCCGCGTGTGTTTTATATTTTACTCTTTATTCGGCCGAAGAATTATATTCCCATTGCCCTTTATAGCATAACTTTCTGCATTTACTGCGGATATGAGAAGCGGTTCTTATTCGGGTACAACTTCTGATTTAGCCTAAGAAAATATCTATATGCGTGTGTAATTTATACACGCATATATTTATTTTTTTAATTTCAATTGAGTTCTTAAACACGTCGTATTGATAATGTTTTAAAAAAACTAATTAACCCGCGTGTATATTATTTTTTCCCCTCATTTCGTGAGTTGTCTCCCCTTCCCGTTTCGTGTCGCTATGATACTTTCTCAGTCAAAAACTGCTGGAATTTCAAATTTGGCGGTTATTCGAGGTGATAGAGAGCTACTGTACGGACATGATTTTTGACAACGGTAAGAAATTTGTTTTCTTATATCAATGTTTAATGGGCTTCCACTGACGATTTATAAATGCCCACCTAAATATATTCTTACATGAATATATATTAGGCTTCTACATAAACTGGAAACATTCTCCCAAACTTGTAGAAAACTTATAATGAAACAATTGTTTGGAAAGAGAGATATACTTTAACTTTAATTATATCTCATAAAATAATACAACTGGTTTTTCAACATTATACATATTGTTAGCACCGCAAACACTTAAATTGGGTTTATATTTTAATATAACCTAATGTTTGTTGAGTGAGATGGTTACCAGTCAGAGATTAGCTTTAAACTATCTCTGTTATTGTATTAAATATTTACTCTTGATTGGCCAGACGTGTTTATTTCCAGGTACCTTATGAATTTGACTTACCGTATTTATTACTGTTGTGAAATATTGTGGCTTTTTTTGGTTGTAACTTCTCTGTTTTTTAGCCTAAGAAAATATATATATATGCCTACGTATATAATTACATGTATATATGTATTTATTTTCTTTTATTAATTGAGTTCTTTACACGAGGAATTGATATTGGTTTTGAAATAACTAATTAAGCCGCGTGTGTTTTATATTTTACTCTTAATTCGGCCGAAGAATTATATTCCCATTGCCCTTTATAGCATAACTTTCTGCATTTACTGCGGTTATGAGAAGCGGTTCTTATTCGGGTACAACTTCTGATTTAGCCTCAGAAAATATCTATATGCGTGTGTAATTTATACACGCATATATTTATTTTTTTATTTTCAATCGAGTTCTTAAACACGTCGGATTGATAATGTTTTCAAAAAAACTAATTAACCCGCGTGTATATTATTTTTTTCCCTCATTTCGTGAGTTGTCTCCCCTTCCCGCTTCGTGTCGCTATGATACTTCCTCAGTCAAAAACTGCTGGAATTTCAAATTTGGCGGTCATTCGAGGTGAGAGAGAGCTACTGTACGGACATGATTTTTGACAACGGTAAGAAATATGTTTTCTTATATCAATGATTAATGGGCTTCCACTGACGATTTATAAGTGCCCACCTAAATATATTCTTACATGAATATATATTAGGCTTCTACATAAACTGGAAACATTCTCCCAAACTTGTAGAAAACTTATAATGAAACAATTGTTTGGAAAGAGAGTTATACTTTAACTTTAATTATATCTCATAAATAATACAACTGGTTTTTCCACATTATACATATTGTTAGCACCCCAAACACTTAAATTGGGTTTATATTTTAATATAACCTAATGTTTGTTGAGTGAGATGGTTACCAGTCAGAGACTAGCTTTAAACTATCTCTGTTATTGTATTACATATTTACTCTTGATTGGCCAGAGGTGTTTATTTCCAGGTACCTTATGAAATTGACTTTCCGTATTTATTACTGTTGTACATAAACACATATATATATATATATATACAATTGTTTCTACTTTTGGCACAAGGCCAGCAATTATCCCAGTGTATTAGTGGTGCTTTATTTTATCGACCCCGTAAGGATGAAAGGCAAAGTTAACCACGGCGGGATTTGAACTCAGACCATAAAGGGCCGTAACTCTGCCTCAAAGTATGGCGTCCGACCCTCTACTGATACCGCCAATCCACCATACATAATATAAGGACGAAAGGATAAGTCTTCATTACGTTTATTGGTTGGTGACGTGCGTTTTGCTATTGATCAGCTCAAGGTTCGATCTGTATCGGATGTATACAATGTATACAATGCATATTCATTCTGTCATTACTACAACAGATGACCAACGAGATTTTGATTCCAGAGTCACCAACCAATAAACATAATTGTTTCCACCTTTGGCACAAGGCCAGCAATTATCCCAGTACATTACTGGTACTTTATTTTATCGACCCCGTAAGGATGAAAGGCAAAGTTAACCTCGGCGGGATATATAATGAAGGCTAACCATTCGTCCTCATATTATCATATTACACTCTACACCTCGCTACTGACGTGAACCTAAACATCGGGTGCTCACCTGGGTGAACCTACATTAACTTCGCGTTACACTCCCTAGATATATATATATATATATAACAAAGGAAGTGTGGTAAAGAACCAGGTGGACCATAATGCACCAGAGTACTCGATACTTAGGGTAGTAGAGTGGGTAATAGGAAAAGAGTCAGGATCCTGACGGTTGAGCTCCGGCCGTTTCGACAGCTAGATCCGAACTCGGAGTTCGGATCTAGCCTACGAAACGACCGGAGCTCAGCCGTCGGGGTCCTGACTCCTCTCCTATATATATATATATATGTGTGTGTGTGTGTGTGTGTGTGTGTGTGTGTGTGTGTGTGTGTGTGTGTGTGTGTGTGTGTGTGTGTGTGTGCGTGCGCGCGTGTCTGTGTATGCTTGTGTGTGCGTGTATTTTATAGAATTTATATCTGTATTAATATAGAGTGTGTAACCGAGACTGCACGAACGCGTTTAAATATATACATATATCTAATTTTGAGGAATGTAAACATGCTTTATGGTACGAATTTCCTCGTAAAACGAGAAAATGTTAAACATCTTTAATCGATTTTCGGATTTTATTGTGCACTTATTAGAAGGCGTGTTCATCATCCAATCAACCACAAAGAAACATGTATTTGATGGTTATATATACCCAGTCACTCCCAGTATTATTCTGAAATGGATATGTGTGTGTTTGTGCGCGGTACATGTAAAACTGTCTCAGTACTCTAAACTTCTCAATATGTATATCTATCTGTGGAAATGGAACATGTATATATATCCTGTTTTATGGGGTTTTTTAAACATTAGAATTTTGATATATTCCAATATATTGATAATTTCACAATGGTTATGCCGCGTTGTTGTATCATTGATATTTAACACATTTGAAAGGATGAAATTGTGCTTTTTGCCAACTCGGTAACTGTATGTCGTAATTAGTTGACGGCCTCAGGTTGAACATATTTTGAAAATCTATTCACGAAAATGTCAGATCATTAAGATCCTATGCTGGATATTCTTATGCAACTTCGAGTTAGGAAATATAAATTAGATATAGTTGGAAATCAAGAAATAAATTAGATATATTTCGATAACAAGAGGAGAAAAACCCGTAGGTTAACAAAAGTCGTGACTACATGACCGCAAAAAGGCCAGAGCAAATTTGTATTAATACAAATGCTGTTGAAGTATTCGAGACAAGATTATTACGGAATCATGCACGCATACACACACATACATATATACAATACATACATGTCTATGTATGTGTATATATACATATACATGTATTTTATATATATATATATATATATAGAGAGAGAGAGAGAGAGATAGATAGATAGATAGATAGATAGATAGATAGATAGATAGATAGATAGATAGATAGATAGATAGATAGATAGATAGATAGAGAGAAAGTTTGTTAAATGTAAATATAGGTCTACATCAAAGTCTGTTTACCGGAAAAATAATCACACAATTTGCGCCCCTTCTATGGCGATGCCATGTTTTGTTTTTCAGCCATCAGTTCTGTTAGTAATTCATTCATCACTGCAAAATTATATATTATTATGTGATACTGTAGTATAATTTAAGAGAAACATGCATGTTATTTCTATCAGATTGAGCGACCTCGTACGACCCCATACAGGCTCGATTGTTAGATTATGATCTTTGATATTGTAATTCTTTCCTCAATGAGTACTACTATGATCAAAGCACATTGACGACACATTGTATCTACATCTATAAAAGCCAGTTGTCTGTTGAATGTGTTTCTTATATGAGAGGGTGGAGGGAGATTCGGGTGTTATTTCTAATAAGTCAAGTATCCAAGTAGATCTGTTCTCGTTGATGATGATGTTGTGACATGAAGATGTGGTAACCATTAAGTCAATATTGGAATTTTGGTGACGATGATACTAAGTATTTTATTCTTGCTCTCTAAGGATATTTTGAAATCCCTAAAGCCATCACTTAATGGTACGTTAAGTACATTAATCCTTGTACATTGACATTAACTACCGGTTCATTATGACCATTAATGTGCTGATTCATTTATATCCATCATAGCTTCTGGACGAAGAATCATTAAAGTCCAGAATACAATTACAGATGTCATTTAACTAATGTGAAAGGAAATGTTTCTACAAGTATATCTCACGCTCAGAATTCCTCCAAACACCATAAAACAGACATAGAAGGACATATTATAAACAATGAACCACCAATTAGCGAATTTAGGGATAACATTGAATGTAGAGTTTATAGTTGCAACAACCAACGCATTAAAATACCATTCCTGAGAAGAACCATTCGCGTATTACAGGATAAACGTTGGCACAAAACTTATGTGCATTCAAATACCTTTTAAGTAGTGTTGACAGTAATGGCCGTTCGGAACACAATTGTTTAAAAATATTTAACCAAGATATAGTACATAAAAAATTTCGCTACATCACTGCTAAACATTCATAATTAGGAATGCAAGGTCTCAGCTTTCAGTAATTACTCGTACCATATTCAACTGCTTAAATGTTGACATATTATGCTGAAACAAGTATTGTCTGTGAACAGACAGGCCTCCAACGACTGCAACATCTTAATTACCAACATCCTTCAACGACAGATTGAATGTACATTTACAAAGTTGGCTTCACTTCGCTTCACCACGCTGTTACTAAGTTGATAATGTCTTTGAACGACAAAGATATGATTATAAAAGCAAAGAAAGAGCTTATGCTCTATTATCAGTTGACAACAATTTTAAAGTATGGCTGTAACATAGTGACTGTCTATTAAAGGGATTTTATTTAATAGCCTAGTGTGTGCGTATATGTGTACGTGTACACGAGTTTACACATTACGAATATACATATATATATATTTGTGTATATATATGCCATATATATACACATACAAACATATATCCATATATTCACACAAAATCTTTCTCTCTCTCTCTCTCTCTCTCTCTCTCTCTCTCTCTCTCTCTCTCTCTCTATATATATATATATATATATATATATATATATATATATATATATTATATATATACAAGTAAATATAAATTAATATATATGAATAAACACAAATACCAACATATCTGTGTTTATATTGTAAAAGAAATTAAGTTAGCTCAGAAATATTTCTTTCTTTGAGCTATTGCATTGTAAAGGAATGCTTGAGTTTTGAACTCAATACACTTAATATAATTGCTCCTTACGTTGAGTTGATAGTAGCCCCATATATACGGCTGTTATTTCTAGCAGTACGAGTATGAGGCTGGCTAGAAACTGGAAAACCATGTGCGTTAAACAGTCTTTTAAAGTATTTAGAAGTGAAGCATATCAATTTGTTCAGGGTGTTTACTGATGTGAGCTGGACATGATATCCTTACACTTATTCATCTCGAAACATATTTGGATTTTAAAGTTTAAACTTATCTACGGAACAGGTTTGATTTTGAAATTTAAATTTGTCTAGACACCATGACCATTTGCCAATTTTTTTTTGTTTTTATTGATTTATTATTTTAAATCGAGATAGGCAAACTGTAATATTATAATTAGTATATTTCATTCTAGCTAACTTAATTTCTTTTACAATATAAACACAGATATGTTGGTATTTGTGTTTCATCATATATATTAATTTATATTTACTTGTATTATACGGCTCAGAAATATTTCTTTCTTTGAGCTATTGCATTGTAAATGAATGCTTGAGTTTTGAACTCAATACACTTAATATATATATATATATATATATATATATATATATATATATATATATATGTATATATATATATATATATATGTGTGTGTGTGTGTGTGTGTGTGTGTGTGTGTGTGTGTGTGTGTGTGTGTGTGTGTGTGTGTGCGTGTGTGTGTGTGAATAAAGTATTTCCGTCAGAAAGGTACAGGAGAAAAGAGTGCTCTATGTAGGTTACAACATAATAAACAACATAAGATAATTATTTCATTTACTAGTGGTTTCTTGAAAACAGATGTAGTATCTGTCTTCAGTCGTCAGAATGAATAAAAAACATGGTGTATTTAGTAAATATGGATTTGAAATAAAAATTCAGGAAATATGAAAGTGAGGCTGAAAAAAACGGGCGAAAAGGAAAAAGGGGAATAATATAAAATATATATATATAAAAATATAAATATCTAGAGTGTAAACATACACACACTCAACTACGTGCATATACTAAAAAGTACGTAGACGGATATTTTCTCACATAAGCGTACTGGTCTACATAGGAAAAGGGACAGGAACATAAATATATACACATACATATACACAGATATATATGCACTCAAAAATGTACACACAAATATGGATAGTAGTTAGGAAACAGAAATAACTAAATAAATAAATAAGAACAAAAAATAAAGGACTACTTTATTCATATGTAACCCATTTGCAACTTCGCAGCACGTTTATTCTCATATTTACACATATTTTTTTCTCCCGCTGTGACCCGTCTATTTCGTTCTTACTGCTTCCTCTTTCTCTGTATCTTTACCCTATCTAACAGTCACTCTCTCTGTTAGCCTCTTCCTCACCCTTCACTCACCCACTCTCTGTTACTACCTCTCCTGCTCCTCCTTCTTCCCGTTTGACCTGTGCGTAATTCTTTTCTTTCGCACGCTTGGCCAGGCCGGTCGGAATTTTTTTTCTCTCTCTCTTCTACGATTTCACAGAACTTATGTTTACCGAATTCAACAGACTAGACCCCTTCTTCCTCCCGTTAGACCTGTGCAAAATTCCTTCCTTGCTCACATTTCAACCAGGTTTGATGGTCTTTATTCTCTCTCGTTCACGATTTCACCGAACTTATATTCATGGAAATTTTTGGACTTGACTCGCTCTTCCTCACTTTTCGTTGCTTCACCATCTTTGTTTGTTTACACTCTCGCTGTTCCCTTTACTTACATGTCCCAACAACTTTCTTTAGCCGTTGCTCGCACCAACCGGAGGTATATGGTCTTTAAAGCGAAGAAATACCGATGATGGTTGGAAGATCACTGATGAAGGACCACTTTATTCATATATATATATATATATATATATATATATATATATATATATATTATTCAAAATATTAATAAATGAAGAACTTTCACATAATCAAAATATATATTTTATTATATATGTTTCGAAGGTACTGTGCTGTTTTTTCGGTACGTCCTCGTCAGATAAAATACATGAATTGATGGTTCAATTTCAGTATTTTATCTGACGAGGACGATGGTTCAATTCATGTATTTTATCTGACAAGGACGTACAGAAAAAAACAGCACAGTACCTTCGAACATATATAATAAAACATACATTTTGATTATGTGAAAGTTCTTAATTTATTAATATTTTGAATAATATTAATAACTCCAGAAAACCCCACTGTAGAGTAGTTTTAATCTATTGTAAAACTATATTCATTTAGTAATCAATGAACCATATTAATCAATGAACCATATTAATCTTTGGTCATATTAATCTTTGGTTATATATATATATATATATATATATATATATATATATATATATATATATATATATATATATATATATATATATACATATATATATATATATATATATACCTTGCATATAATATATCACTTAGAATTTCTAACCTTTCTTCTAACCAAGATGTATTTGATAAAAATGCGACCTTCTATAACGAAGCTCTAGATAGAAGTGGCCACAAAAATAGATTAGAATATATACCTTCTACTAAAAATACTAAAAACATACAACCTAATATTACCAACAAACACCAAATGAAAAGTACACACCTAAATGCCACCCACACTATACCCCAAAATACCAAATCTTCTAATATAAAATATAGTAACTCTCAAAAAACTACTCATCATACAACTCGAATAAATATTAATAATAAAACTCCTAATAAAAAAGATAAAACACCTAAATCTACAAATATAACTAAAAATGGTTGTGGTGAGATCATTAACATTAATCCTCCTAGTAAACATCACGATACAACCTATAAAAATAATAAAAATAGTAAACAACATAGAAACCGTAATAGACGGGTTACTTGGTATAATGCTCCATTTAATTTACAAATTAAGGATAATATTGCTAAAAAAATTTTTTATATCCTAGAGAAAAACTTCCCGCCAAACCACAAATACCATCAAATCTTAAATAGGTCTACAGTTAAATTCTCATACTCAACAACAAATAACATAAAACAAAATATAAGTGCCTATAATGCATATAAATGTAAGAAAACCATAAGTATACCACCAATACATCAAACTAACCATAATATCTCCTCAAATACAGAATTAACGAAAGGTTGTAACTGTAGAAACAAAGCAAACTGCCCATTAAAAGGGAATTGTCTGGTTAACAACATAGTCTATAAATGTAATGTTAAAACTAAAGATTCTATTTGCTCATATATAGGAGCTACTTCTAACAATTTTAAGACAAGGTTTAATACCCACAAGCATAGTTTTAAAAATGCCGCACTGGCTAATACAACATCTCTAGCAGAAAAAATCAATAGTTATAAAAATAAGAATATAGAATATGATTTGACCTGGAGTGTGCTCAAAAGAGCCACCCCTTATCAAAATAATAGAAATGAATGTAGATTATGTTCCCAAGAACTATTTGAAATAATGAAATCTAAGGATATCCTATTAAATAAACGACAGGAATTAATTATATCGTGTAATCATAAACTAAAAAAAACATTTAAATATTATAAACCTAATTAATAACATTATTTTAGAAATTAATATATAATTTAATTTAAATGTTAGTTAACCTATAAATTTAATTTAAT
>OZ024741.1:206538839-206638839 GCA_964016885.1 Eledone cirrhosa
CCGCTTTTAAGTACCTTCTTGAGTTCTTCCCCAAGTTAACTGAGGTCAAAACCAAAGGTGGAATTTTTGTTGGACCTCAGATAAAGAAGGTGTTTGAGTCTACCGAGTTCTCCAATAAGCTCAATAGGATTGAGAGAACAGCATGGAACTGTTTCAAGTCAGTTGTTAAGGGCTTCCTGGGCAACTATAGAGCTGAAAACTACCAGCAACTGGTGCAGGATCTGATAAAGGCTTTTGGCGCCATGAGATGCAGGATGTCGCTTAAACTCCATATGCTGGACGCTCACCTGGAAAAATTCAAGGACAATATGGGCGCCTACTCAGAAGAACAAGGCGAACGATTCCACCAAGATGTGAAAGAGATAGAGCGGAGGTACCAGGGCCACTACAATGAAAAAATGATGGGGGACTATATCTGGGGGCTAGTGCGGGAATGCGACCTGGACTACAACCGCAAATCCAGGAAATCCAGTCATTTCTGACGTGTATAAGTTGCTTTATAAGTGTTATTTGTTTTTACTTGTTTGCTTTTGATAAGCTTGTGTAATAAAATAAATATATACTCTGTTGATTTAATTATATGAACTGATAAATTAAATGAAAATTTCGAAATATCAAACTCCTGACCACAAATCCAAACTTCTGATTAAATAATAGTGTTTTTTTAAATAATTGTTTCTACGTTAGGCACAAGGCCAGCAAATACCCAGTGTATTACTGGTACTTTATTTTTATCGACCCCGTAAGGATGAAAGGCAAAGTTAACCTCGGCGGGATTTGAACTCAGAATGGCAAGGGCCGTAACTCTATGCGTCAAAGCATGGCGTCCGACCCCCTACCAATACTGCCAATCCACCGTGGGATATAACAAACCATGAAATGACACTTAGAACCGGAGAACAAAAAATATGTTACACGGTGTTATACATTATAACAGACGGAAAAAACGTAGAACAGCATTAGAAAGACAGTGTGAGAGAAAGAGTGAAAAAGATATTTCATGGACGATAGGAAGCTAGTCAGAAACAAAGTATAAAATGTGAACAATATAGTGAGTGAAAAATACACTTGTAAATATAATTGCGATTCGATTATTTAATTTTTTTTTATCAATTTGCATAAGAGTTAATAGAATGTTTATATTAACAAATGTGTATTAGAATTAATGAATATTTTTTAAAAGATTAAATTATATAATCTATTTATAGAACTAGTGAATTAACGAATTAACGAGTATTGGGGTTGTATTTTCTTTACCAGGATTATAGGCATGAAAGTTATTTATCTGGAGATGAGGGAGAGTAAGAGAGGATTTGGGAGATTCATATACATACAGACACAAAAAACATACAAGCAATTAAGTATGGGTAGTACACGAAAGGCAGCGAAGATGAGTTCCAGCTAGATCTGGTCAAGGAGGAACAAAACCGATCTCCATACGGTTTAAGTACAGAAGAAGTCTCCGACATCTAAATAGCTAAAGGCGTTAGCAGAACGGCACCAAATATTATGACCTGAATGAAGTTTGGCTCCCTTAGAAAACAAGATGTTAAAAGCCTAAACACTTGCAAGAGATGGCCTTATGAAGATCTGCTGCCAAGCTCTCATAAGAGTTTATGTCTACTGACACATGGAGTAAGGTACAAATGACGTTCAAGAAAGGCTCTAGGAAAGACAAGATCCACATACTCCTAGAGTTAACTCTACAATTGGTCTATCTATCATGATACAATTTCCGTTGATGAAATATACTCCCAAGATTAAGCGAAAGGTTGGGGCGGGGGGTAATGATGTATCTATCGTTACGAACATAATCCTTACGTCCCGAAATTTACAACGAACAACGCACTATGCATTCAGTATAATTGGAGATCCTATGTGTCTGTGTCGGGAAATTCTCTACTGTGCGTAGCATAATGATCCTTAGTACGATGACTTGATTGAATGAGCAGTGGCACATTCCCCTAGCACATAAGACGCAGAGAATCCAAGACCAGGAGTCAAATCCCGCTGCCAAGCATATCTAGGCTGATGATTCAAACGAGGTGTTTATACAGGCTCTTCGTACCAGATATTGTAAACTTAATTTACAAGGAAGAAAATAAGCAGAAGGAGGAGGTTCAAGATTCCTTTTCAGAGATCGCCTGATATTTTATCTGACACCGAAACATCTGCATGAGGGGTTTCTTCTCTGAAGACATTCTACTTTTGAAGCGTTCCCGAGACTTTCTTACTACTACTACTACTACTACTACTACTACTACTACTACTACTACTACTACTACTACTACTCCTAAAAAAGAACATGATATGTGTGTGTGTCTGCATAATTAAGAATGTGCGTGTATTTTTCTGCGTCTACATGTATTTTTTGTGTACATATGTATATCCAGCGTAAAACATGTGGAAATGAAAACGGATATTGGCGTCCATCTTTGCAAGACTTTAGTAATCAAATTATTGTTCAGTTTAATTTTCTTTTGCTTTAATCAATCTGTTTTGGGAATCACTCACAAGATTGATTCCTGAATATTCGATGTTTAGAGGTGATTGGAGTGAATAGAATTAATTTAACATCTGATTGAGAAAATAACGCTAATGTGCCAATCGCTCTGGTAATAGTGAAATTTGTAGCCCACATCGACTTAGAACATAGACTGAGAAATTATATGAGTATTAGCTCGTGTGAAAAGGCATTTTTATCTGTCTCTAGGTTTCTTTGTCGTCGAGAATGAAAATGTACAGCGTTTCGAATTGGGGTCTTCATCAAGGGTTATATGATATATAGGTATATAATGATGGTGTTTGCAAAATAGCTTAACAAATATATATGACTTTGAAACATAGCAACATCAAAATGACAAGTGTATACTGGTATATCACGACAGTGTTTAGTATATAACTTAACAAATGTGTATATATATATATATATATACATTTCTTAAATTATATATATATATGTGTGTGTTTGTGTGTGTGTGTGTGTATGTGTGTGTGTGTGTGTGTGTGTGTGTGTGTGCGTGCGTGCGTGTGTGTGTGTGTGTGCGTGTGTGTGCGTGTGTGTGTGCGTGTGCGTGCGTGCGTGTGTGTGTGTTTGTGTGTATACATATCGGTATATTAAGTTGTGGTATATTACCATAGTATCCAGAACTTTCCCCCAAAAATGTATATTCGCATCTTAATAGATACTGTTCGGAAGACGACAGAAAACAAATCTATATTTTATTTTAAACATTTATTTGGAACATAGAATAAGAAAACAAATGATTTTTCGAATATTAATTTGATGATTTGAATATAAGGTGACAAAAGACAAATGGATATATTACGCAGATGATGTGTGTAGCTATTAACAAACTGTTCTGACATAAAGTTATGAATGCGATGAAAAGTTTAAAATTAAATATAAAGACGTTAAAATGGAGGACATAGCGTGGCAGAGTGTTATGTGGTCTCAGCAGGATTTATAAAAAAAAGTATGAAGATTTCAATTGATGTCGCAATTCATCAAATCGAAATTAATTACAGCTCAGACAGCTACATATGCCAGTGACATTATGAAATTAAAGATTCTTTGTAATTTTCTTTCAAAGTATTTTCTCTATACATATGAATATATATATCGCCTATATAAATGGCAATTTCTGTCTGTCTGTGTATCTGTGTATCTGTGTATCTGTGTATATGTGTATAACTATTTGGCGCCTACACCAGTGACTCGGTCATGATGAAACTTTACACACATGTTATTCTGAAACAGGACTGGCTAATTGGATTTCAATAAAAATCAATAATGGAACCCTTGGGGACATCTTTACAATGGAGAGGGGAAGAGAAGACGTTTCAGTGAGAGAGGGGGAAGAAGAAATACTACTACTCTATGTTAAACCCACCCTCCCACTACTCCCCTTCTTCCTCCCACAACTCAGTCCTCCAAAATGAGGCAACAACTTGTTTTTTTGTTCTTCATTCTGTAGAAATAGAGAGAGAGAGAGAGGGGGATAAGAGAGAAAGAGAGGGATGAAAGAGAGAGGATAAGAGAGAGAGCGAGAGAGAGAGAAAGGAATGTGAGAAAGGGGGAATGGGAGAGAGAGAGAAATAGAAAGAGAACCAAAAAAGAGAGAGGGGGATTAGGGAAGCGAGAGAAAGAAAACAGAAAAATGATAGCATTGTTCGATAACTTACTTTTATTTATTTTTTAAACACTTCTTAACTCACCCCTTTCTTAACGTTACTTCTCTTTCTCTCTCTCTTTCACAAAAGTCGTAATGGGACTCTGTGTGTATGTGAGCGTGTGAGGTGCAAGTGCGTGGGTGTGTGTCGGCGGTCTTAAATTAAAGACATGTGTGTGTGTGTTTATCACCGTACTTAAGTTAGAGACACATGTATGTTTGTTTGTAATATATATATATCGTTAACT
Organism: Eledone cirrhosa; assembly: GCA_964016885.1. Lineage (NCBI taxonomy): Eukaryota > Metazoa > Mollusca > Cephalopoda > Octopoda > Eledonidae > Eledone > Eledone cirrhosa. Next base: position 206,543,260 of record OZ024741.1, read on the forward strand.
TTAGAGAGATGAAAAAGTTGAAGAACGTCTACACACACACACATATATATACGTGTGAAGACATTCTTCAACCTTACCTCTCTCTAAAGTTAGCGATATATATATATTACAAAGAAACCCTCCTAAAATCTATGTATTTGTTTTGCAAGGGTTTTGATATGAAATCATGTGTTGAAACACATATTGTTATATTGGGGGGGGGGGGGATGTCATGTTGACCAAAATAATAATAAAACTATTTCGTTTGGTTTTCACTTCAGTTCAGTATATCTATATATTTTTATAAATAACGAGAAGAATGGCCCGGCGCTGCTCGAGATTCTAAACATAGATTGGCATGTTTATCCCTCCTTTCTGAAACAGTACGGAGAAGTACGGAATACGTCGGTCTCGGGATGGTGTCTATATTTTGTGCTTATAAAAAGAAATTCGTCGTAGATTACCACGGTTTTTTTCAGTGCGAAGAAAATCAATTCTTTATCGCGAAATAAATACTTTTGTTTATATTTTGTTATTCTGTATGCAAAACATCTGTACACGAATATATATATATATATATATATATATATATATATATATATATATATATATATATATATATATATTAAAATAACAGATTAAAGTTTAAGAAAAGAATCGCTGCTTTCACCCTTAACGGGATCTTCTGAAACGAAAAAAATCAATCTGTGAACGCAGAAGTAAATATTTCGAAAAACGTTACACACTATATATATATATACACACTATATATACATATATACACACACACATATAGCGTCATAATGTCGTAATGCAGACAGCCATACATACAGACAGATATTATAAGGGGACAACGTTATATCTACGTATCTATCTAAAAAGAAAGACTAAGAATTATAGAGAGGGATCGCTAAATCACCTAATGCTGTCCCTAGGGCATTGAACATTTTAAATGTTTTTTTGCTCAAAACACTCACAGGACCATAACTATTACATGTGTAAAGTTTGGAAACAATCGGTTGGGTGGTTCTCGAGTTTTAGGGAGTCAGACAGACAGACTGACATTCTCTGTATTAGATATATAGATTTAGTTGGCACCCAAAATCAAAAGACTTTATAGAAACACAATGGGAGGAAATCACTGAAGATGCCACAGAAAAAATGTGTGTGACGAAGGAACTTTGAAACATTATATCTATATTTATAAGTTTAACGGTTGGTCAATCAATGATAATCATTGATTGCCAGCTAAATTAACATGACCCTACCCAAATATAACAATACCAGGAAAAATCATATTGTCGGATAAATTTGTGCATTATTTTTCCAGTGTTATTTGACTTAGACCTGACCCTAGACAATCGATAGGTAGTCCCACAAAACAAAATGTTGTGTCATATGAATGTTGAGTATTGCAGCTCTGTCAAAGCAATACTATATATCACAAAATATATCATGAAGGTAAGTGACATGGCTACCTTTGTTACTGACAAGGAACTTAATTATGGTGGGCTGGTTGAGGTCAAACAATATCAGACTGCTTGATACATCTCCAGCAATGAACCTATCTGGCGGATCTTTGGATTTGATATTCACCAACACCATCCAATAGTGGTCAACCTCGCAGTCCGTCTAGAAAATGGACAGAGAGTGTATTTTACTGAGACCACTGCTCATCAGTTGACACAAGCACCACCTGCTAGAAGTTGCAACCATGTCAGGAAAATTTGCTGGTGACAGTTGTTTTATTCCCACATTACCTTTGAAGACAACTGATTGGCTATTTGAATTTCAAAGATTTCAATTTCCTATCATGACCATCAATAAATCACAAGGACAATCATTGAAAGTCGTTGGGTTGAACCTGGCAGATCCTGTCTTTTAACATGGTCGACTCTATGTTGGTGCAATGGTTGGAAACCCTGATTGTCTCACCATTGTAGCACCACAGGGCAAAACCAAGAATGTTGTTTATCCAGAGGCTTTGGAATGAGCAATATCGTAATTCCCCCTCCAATGACAATAGATACTAATTCCTTATTCATATAGCTTGTAAGGAATTCTGAACTTACAAATTTACTGCATAGTGTTACTTTGGAAGAACATACAGACATTCCTGGTTACCGCTCCTATGTACCGTAATATAAGTGAGATCCTTTTATGGTAGCAAGATCGACCTGTTAGAAATAGCAACCAAATTTCTTTCAAATCCCAGTCTACTGTCTCATATATATATATGTATAAAGCAAAAAGGAAGGGTTGTATGTGACACCTCGATCTACTAGAAATATTAGCAAAATCCATTTCAAATCACAGCGAACAGTCTTACACACACATACACACACGCGCGCACACACAAATATGCATGTGCGTGTATGTACGTATGTCGTGGAAGCCACTATAACTGTTAGTGTACCTAAAAGAAATAGAAAACAAATCTCCGTCAAACAAGATCCTACTGCCAAAGAGGTAAAAGCTGGTGAACGCTAGTGTAAAAATGTTAATTAACCCAGGCTCTGTCGCACTTTGGGCCAAGGATTGTAAACTCTCCAAATATCGGTCGCTCTCCGACAGGGATGTTGTTGAGCCCATAGCAATGGAGACTTCTGGTGTCCTTGGCTCTAGGGCTACCTCCCAAATCACTACTATCGGCACAGAGTTGGTTACTCGCAGGGGTAAGCCTCACAAGGCGGAATGGATTTCCAGCGGGTCTCTCTCACCATCCTCTATTACGACCGCCGAGGCTGCTGGGCGTACAGCGCGTGGGCCTCCATTTGCTCATAATAGTGAATGATGGGGAGATCGGGAGAGATGGAGGCAGTGACAGTGATAGTTTGGTTCCTGGTGTATATGTATATATTTACCACACATACACATTTAAATAAACTTTCCAGAATCACACAAATGAATAAGTAAATTCTTCATTCATTCATAAACCAATGGTAAATTTACTTTTATTTTTTTTACTAGCGGTAAAGCCCGGCGTTGCTCGGGGTTGCTCAGTAGCTGTGTTAAAGTTACAATGTTAAGTTCCTTTCTTGGCTTACAAACTGTAGAGTCTACAGTGTAGACTTTCGTGTGGTACTTTTGATTAATATTCCCTCAACCGACAGTATGCCTTATGAAGTTAAGAAAACATAATCATAACCCGAATGTTAAAACAAAAGAGGATGCTGGGGATAAAAACTGCACTGGTAATCTATTAACAGAAATCGAAAATGTAAACACTACAACACTTGTCTCAGAGAAAAACAGCAGCGTAACCAAACTATCAGTTATTTTGAAACAAAGAAATTGGATGGACATGAAAAACAAAAGCAAAAAAAAAATGCGTTATCTGTCTGTCGTTTAAAATCATTGCTTCTAAATGAAAATCTCATAAGGCTTTATTCGAGATCAATGCTTTTTTTTTACAAAATATTTGCTTGTTTAACGCTGTATTCAAATAGGCTAGTTTTCAAGTAAAAATATTGTTTCAAAAGACTTTTTAATGGAAATGTAGCAAAATGTAAGCTTAATGTTGAAACTTCGAACTCATCAATTTTTCAGGTTAAAATTTTGCTGGTCCGGAAACTGTTCGCGTATTTTTGTACTTTTGCACGCGTCGTATATTCATAACGTAAATAGATAGACAGAATGACGCCATAAAAGGGAAATAACTCGTCTCTCATCTCTATTTATACATTTGAACTGAAAAATCAATACATTACAAATTCGGTTTTTGCACTTGGCGTGGGTCCATTTGAAACTTTTTTTGACCGATGTCTCTGCCGGACCATCACCTATAAGTGTAGCAATTTCGCCGAAATATGAACGTATCGTTTAGGAGATGTGTGCCAACCGTTTTAGTAGACAGGCAGACAGACAGACAGACAGCCAACCTCAGTTTTATATATATAGACTAGCAGAAAACCACCCGGTGGGCGGTTTTCTACTAGCAAATCTAGTGTATATACTGATATTGTTGAGATTTGGATGATAAATGTTTTCGGCACCACATGTTCACTGTCTCTCGGTGTGTCTTTTATGCATGTATAAATATATATGTTATCTATACGGTGAAATCTTTGAAATAAATATATGTTAAAACGAAAAAGGAGAAAAAGAGATTAGTGACGGAAATATAAACGTTATGATACATAAACGTTATGATATAACGATGGAAATATATCTTCAAATGGTCGTTGGCATGGTGTCAAGTCAGAACCGCCTCGAACTGGTTACTTCTGGCTTGTGCAAGGTGTCTCTATAGCAACCAGCGGCCTCAGTGACCAAAGTCAGTGGAGAGGGGAAGGTAATGTTTCTATAGCGACAGTGTTTCTCTTGGTAGTACCAAAGTGGAGAAAGGAAGGGGAAGGTAATATTTCTGTAGCACCTACATTTGAGTTTTAGGGAAGGACAGCCAGACAGACAGACAAACAGAGAAATGCCCATATATTTCTATGTGTGTATATATATATATATATATATATTACACACACAGAAATGTATATATATTTCTGTGTGTATATATATATATATTACACACACAGAAATGTATATATATTTCTTAGAATAAAATTATTATTAATGTTTTGCTGTTCATAACAATTGGAATTGAAAAATTACTTTTGAAATTATTAGTTATTTTACTAATGCTTAGATATGTAAAAATGAAGCAATGTTTCTAATAATTGTTTCTACTTTTGGCACAAGGCCAGCAAATACCCAGTACATTACTGGTACTTTATTTTATCGACCCCATGAGGATGAAAGGCAAAGTTAACCTCGGCGGTATTTGAACTCGGACAGTAAAGGGACGTAACTCCATGCTATGAAGCATGGTGTCCGACTCTCTACAGATTCTGACAATCCACCGCCCTAATGTCTGTACGTAATGAGGAAGTGAGAGGGGAGAGAAAGAAAGGCAGAGGTGAAGTGACGAAGTGACTCTCTCCTCCTCCTCCATCTCCCCATTCGTCACAGCGATAGAGGGAAGGAATGTTAGTGTGTTACAAAGAGAAAGAGTGAGAGTGAGAGAAACAGGCAGACTAAAAGAGAGGGATAGCTGAAGAGAGAGAGAGATAGCAACCACGCGCGCACGTGTTTCCACTGTCGGACAGACAGACAGAGAAATTGCTGGATATATATTATAAGATTTCATTTATGCTTTTTAAAGTTTGTTTGAATTTTAGAGGTTCTGATTGTGCCCCCCCAAAAAAGAATAAATAAAATCTAAATTTATTTTTTTGGTCATGCCCTTTTCACTGACAACATACCTAATGATTCTTCCAAGTGCGAAGCATTATATATGCTGACTGTAATAGGGGGACTGTATTAAAAAAGTCACCAATAGACAAAACTAATAATATTTTTATCTACATGATTTGCTTTAAACAAACGGCAATAAATATTCTGCTATAATTCCTACTTCAGCAATCATATTTCAATGGTCAAATATTGTAGCTTTAATAAAATACCCGGCAATCACCAGGTAGCTCAGCTAGTATATATATAAATGTAATTTTGAGTTTTTTCGAATATTAATCATAATATTTTATTCGTTTGCGATTATGCAAACAGCCTCACTAAGCCACGGGATTCAGATGGCCTATTTCATCTCTGCTATTTCATCTTGACACAGGAAATATTACCCACAAGCACTAATGTCCACTGTTCTGCTGTGTCAAAACCAGGAGCAGAGATGATGGAAGTCATCTGAATCACGTAACTTACTGAGGCTGTTTGCTTAACTGCAAAAGAATCGAATATTTAAAACTCAAAATTTCATTTTTTTTATTCAGCCATGCAGAGCGATAAAGCTAATTGTTTCTTTGTCATGGAGGAAGAAAATGTATAGCGTTTCGAAAAGGCCTCCTTCATGAAGGTGTTATTGTTTTTTTTACCATAGAGAAACATAAATTTATATGCGTGTGTATTTGCATATATATGGTTAGTAGTGATAAACTTGGGAAAATCAACAGAGAGGAAAAGAAAATGAACGAAAACAAGACAAAACGGAAAACATTTTTTTAAAGGGGAAACCATAAAAAATTATTTTTTGAAAATAAATTACAAACGAATGACACAAAACTCCAGCGTCATCAACCATTGAGATGGACTTTGGCAATTTCGACCCCTACCAACTTATTGCTGGTCCACTCGGGGTATTCGATAATTTTGATAGGTTTCGGCCAGTATAGGCCATAGCCATGTCTATCCTAATATGTGTTAGCATAGTACCCATAAAATATGACGAGGTGCTTATTGAAAATATAAATAATTCGTTAATTACAAAATTCTATTATGAAGACACTTGAATTCCTGAGTTTTCCTTGAGTATCATAAACTTCTGCTCTCTCCTCCTCTTCCATTATATTCTAGTCGCTGTGGTCATTGGAATATTCCGTTTTAGATTTATTTAAATCAATTAATTAGTGATACAATAACAACAAAAATAATTATGATAGCTGATTGTTATCAGCTATCATAATAACAACAGCGCTGTGCATAGATTCATTGATAGATCTATTAAATTATATATATATAGACATCCGGTGGAATTGAGAAACATTGTTTGCTCACATTTCTAACTACAAGGTTAGAATCTTCTAAAAGACGGAGTTTGGCGGGTAGAGATGCGTAAGAGTTAACACATTTTTGCAGCATCTGAGGGATGTGGAGGTTCAATTCCTTGCAGGGGCTACTGTCCACTTTTTCCATCTCCTCGAGTACATTCACGATTCCGACATTCGCAGTCCCGGCTATTCGCAGCATTTTCGTTAGAATCTAAATATTTGTTCGTAGAAACCACCGCAAATGCACGGAATCGTAAATATCTTCCGCGACATTTTTATGGCTTTTTTAGTGGCGATATATATTTTTAAACGATAAATTATTAATAACAATATACCGTATTTGGACACCCCTTCGCATAAGACACCCCTTCGCATATTTTTTTTAAATTATATTTTACGTTATATTTTTACGTTCATAGCATTTTTATGGACCAATATTCAGGGTTTTTAGCTCTTCATGGGGACTCTAGGAACGTAACCCCCGTGAATATCATAGGGCAACTGTATAAATGGTTGTTTGTATGCATATGTGGGTATGTTAGTGTGCATGTGTGAGTTTGTGTTAGTGTGCGTATTTGTGTGTACGAGTGTCCCCCACGCGCACCTATATCAGTATATGCATTGTGGTAGGGAGGTGCTATATGTATGTGTAAATGTAACCACCATCAATATGTAACCAGCACTTCATGAATAAAACAAGCCACCAGCTTTTTTTCTCCTTCCTGTTTGGAATGTCACAAAACGGAATTTCAATCGAAGCTGCATTGATCATTTTATAGTCTTATTGTTTTGTTGTTATTTTACTAATTTTTCTTTTACATATTTCACAGTAAGACTTACAGCACCATCAGAATTAACGTTGACATTGTCGCTCGTGGTAGTATGAGGGAGCGTGGGAGACAGGGGAAGAGTAAGAAAGAGCGGGAGAGAGAAACAGGATAAAAGACATGCATAAACACGCCCATATGCACATGCACAAGCACACGCACACACACACACACATACACACACACATTATATATATATATATGGAATGTATATATATGTATGAATATATATATATATATATATATATATATACACATACTTACATATATATAAAGAGAGAGTGAGAGAGAGAGAGAGAGGGGGAGATGAGAGAGGGAGAGAGAGGGAGAGAGAGAGAGAGAGAGAGATAGGGGGAGAGAGAGAGTGAGAGAGAGAGAGAGAGAGAGAAACAGAGGATGAGAATGAGGTAGAAAGAAATAAACTAAACAAAATGTCTCACTACAGCATTTGATATAGTGGAAGTGATTGTTCCGATTTAAACGACTACTTAAATGTGAGTATGCGAGAAACAATAGCAAATTCATAACAATTTCGTTATTGCATCTATCATCTTATCTGCGCAAAACGAACATTAAATGCTCTGTCAGCATAGATTTCTCGCCAATTGCATTGGACTTTTTCATCTATTTGACATTTCATCCCGTTTATCTTGATGCTTCAGTTACCGGGGTTTTTTGGTGTTTATTTTATTCGCCTGTTGCTATCATTGAATGTGATGTTGCCATAGAATTTATTCTCGCGAACGACATGTCATTTTCTTTTCTTTTGTTATACATAAAGGCATACATACATACATACATACATACATACATACATACATACATACATACACACACAAATACAGACACATATATATATATGTATGTGTGTGAAAACGTAAACAAAAATAACAAAAATAACAAACCAAACGTACAGTACAAGAAAAAAAAGTTTAACTCTTGAAATAGCAGGAAGAAGGTCTTAAGGTTTTAGACAAAAGTCAGAAGATATAGGTAGAAATAGAAGATAATAATGGAGGTGGCCACACAATTAGCTAAGATCTTTCTCTCCATTATTATGAAGCATTTTACCCCTACACATAAATATAGGAGAATTTTTATTAGAAATATTATTAAAATCTCTTACTCTACGACTCCTAACCTTGTTATATACGTATTTATTTATTTATATACGTTTATTTAATATGTACACACACACACACACACACACACACACACACACATATATATATATATTTTTATGTGTATTTGGTGTATACATTCGTATGCGTGCGGGCACAGGCGTTGCGTGCGTTCTGTATGTGCGTGCGGTTTTTTTTCTTGTGTACGTGCGTGTATTTGTATACCTATGGGGAGTGTTTTCGCGTATGCTTGTGTATGTATGTATGTGGATGCGTGTATGTATTTATTTAATTTCAATTACCTCTGTATTTTATTTACTTTATTCTTAACTCTGAAGCCGAGAATCATTCGGTTTCCTAGTTAGAATTTTAGTCTACGACTTCAGTTATACCATTTGCGTGCAATTGTTCTCCACGCTCCACAATGACGTATTATCTTCGTTTTTTCCGTTCATTGCCAGAGAACGTCTCTACAAACCACCTAATAGAATATTAGTCTACGGCTTCTTTTCTACCTTAAACGTGGTTTTGTCTTTGCGTGTAATTGTTTTTCACCGCTCCAAATAATGACGTATTATATTCGTTTTTTCCCGTTCTTTGCCAGGGAACGTTTCCACGAACCAAAGTATCGTCTTCCTGTCTTCCTCCGGTTGCGACGTTTTTTTTTTTGAAATATTCACATCTGCGTTCACAGATTGTTTTTTTTTAGTTTTAGAAGATCCCGTTAAGGGTGAAAGCAGCGATTCTTTGCTTAAACTTTAATCTGTTATTTTAATAAATATATATATATATATATATATTCTTATACTTGGGGAGGATTATATTTGTGTAATAATATTGCCAGAATTAATAACAGAACACACACACTGTTTGGTTGGTTTTCGCTTCTGTGTCTTTTATATCGGTTAATTTAATTTATTCGGACTTCAATGTCACCATTACCTGACCAACGGTCAAAAATACAGATATAATATAGACACAAACACATATATATAGTCTAACAAAGTTCTTTTGTTGCACATCTGCAACATCGTCAGTGGTGCTATTATGTTTCCTCCTGTTGTATTGTATGCTTACGCCATCTTTATATAGTCTGTTTATTTATTTTTTCTTTTGTCTTCTCTGCGCATGCGTTTGCGTGTGTGTATAGTATTTGATGTCTGTTCGTGTTTGGGTGACTGTTTATTGGTTATTGTATTTTATCTTAGTTTACTAGTGTGTGTTTATATGTGTTTGTTGTTATTGTGCTTTTGTATATATTTATTTATTTATTTATTTATACTTCTCTTAGGTCAGTATTGTTTGTTTGGGTGTTGTTGTTATTCCATTCAATTTTTCTGTTTAGCCTTTGCCCTCTAAGTTCGATTTCGCTGGCCTCTCTGATTTACCTATCTGCTGGGTCATTTCTATGTTTATCTGCTGGGTCATTTCATATCAAAAACCTCGCAAAACTAATTCATCGCTGTTATATATATATATAAAGTACCAGTAATGCACTGGAGAATTGCTGGCCTTGTGCCTAAAGTAGAAACAGTTATATATATATATATATATATATATATATATATATATATATATATATATATATATATATATATATAGAGAGAGAGAGAGAGAGAGAGAGAGATCAAAATGAAGCAAAGTTGTGATTTCAATATATATATATATATATATATATATATATATATATATATATATATATATATATATATATATATATATATTGAAATCACAACTTTGCTTCAGTTTGATCTTATTTTTAACGATTAATCGTATTTCTTTTTTAGTTCTTTATGCTAAATCCATTAACATTTCAAATCCTTCACAAGACCATCAAAACGAGTTGGCAGGAAATCATGGGCGCCTGATTGTAAATTTTGAAATGATTTAATCCTGGCAGATATTTATAATTGTTTTCATATATAACGTGTCTGTGTTTTAATTGTTTGTTTATATTCTGATAGTTGAACTGTTTTAGATCCTCGTTTTCTTTAGAGTGGAATGGAATTCTGCATTATTGACTAGTATAGCCCTTCCGAAAATAATTCACGTAATGTCCGGAAATGTGCTGCCATGGCTTCGTTTTGTATATATTTGGTTATCTGATGGTAAAATATGGTGCAATAACTTTGAGTATGACGTTCTCAACTTCCATGAATGTTTTCAAATTTCTATACCACATCAATCATCTGCAGTGCAATCTGTAGTTTAGCATTCTGTGGTTTTGTGTTAAAGAGTTATTTGTATTTTTGGTATTTTTCAAGTATATTCTAAGTATGGGATTTTGATAAGGATCGATGCCTATTGTTTTATGTTTTTTTTTTTATTGATGTCTTCCTCCATTCTATTATTTGGGCACTTTTGATTTTTGTAATATACGAAAGGTGTGGCTAGTGTATATTTTTCTGGTACTGCTTCGGCTATATCAGCAAGACTAAATTTATTCTTCTGGTGTTATAACATGAACTATTAATGTGTATAGATGCCCATCGTTAACAGTTGTTTTTGATTATACGTGAGATTTCCTTATTAAAAAAGTCGTTAGTAGGAATTAAAAATCTTGTCTAATTACAACTATTTTGCGTTTGTTGGGGCACTCGCTGTCTGCGTGTATATATAGACCTTGGGGAGTTTTCTTTTATAAACAGAAATGCTTATAATCATTATTCCTAATTCCTACGTGCATGTCGATGAATGGGTAGTGTTCTGGATCGATTTCGTTTTGGATCATATTATAACAAATATATTGTCGACATATATTGTCGAATATGGTGTGGTTGTGTTTAGAAACCACTATGTTTTCCACTTTCGATATGTTAAACGACACGATTGTAATCCCGGATGGGGAACCCATTGCCTTACTTTTGTTTGTATACTCCCATCTCTGAATGTTAGCTTAACTGTATTCCTGCAATTACTTTAATTTACGGTAATGAATTTTTCTTTTCGTTATGATTTCCACTATCACCTTTTTAACTGGTCAGCTTCATCACAGTAATTGAGCAGTCATACATACTAATACTTACCAATCAATAACATCACACGCGCGATCCAAACACTATGTATAAGCACGTCTGATACCTTACACATATTCCAACATATTCCAATTCTCATCGCCATTGCTGTGATGAAGAAATTGATCTGAGAGTCGAAGATGATTGTAATCGATGAAAAGATGTTAAACTATAACTTCGATTTCTCATTCCTAAAATAAACACTCCGCATATTGCGCCAATATCAAGCACTGAATATCTACTTTGTGTAAAAGCAGAGTACTGCTGACATCTATATTAATACATATTTACTCGTCAATAGGCTATCTATCTATCTATCTATCTATCTATCTATCTATCTATCTATCTATCTATCTATCTATCTATCTATCTATCTATCTATTTACCTACCTATCATCTAGCTGTCGTCTGTTCTACAGTGTGGATGTAATTCACTTCGCGCAGAAGTTTTGTTCAAATATATTGCGGAAATTTTGTAAGTTCAAATTTAATTTTGATACTATTGTGTAGCTTGACCCCCCGTCTGACTGTCAGGCGGTGGGTCAGCTCATCTTTACCCCTCCTAGAGGTGAACAACCTGTTTTTAAAAATTTTGTGGCAAAAAACAATTTCAATCGTCTGACAGAAATGTTAAACGAAGCGAACGAAAATAGTGGTGGGGGACAGCGGTAAGAGTTGTAAGCTCGCACGCTTTAGTCCCCCCTTCCTTCCCAACTAACGTCATAGAGAAGGAAGGAAAAAATAAAATAAAAACAGACGAATCTGCGGAGAAAAATGACGAAAACACAAATCTGGACATGGATTCCAACAACGAAAAAAAAAAAAATTGAAAAATTGCATGACAATATTAATACCACAAAGAAAGACACAACAAACACAAAAATAACATTTGAAAACAACATCATAACAGAAATCAAAGCAGACGACAAAGTCAACAAGATTTCATTTGCACAAACAACAAAGAAATCTTTGACATATATACCTGAAAATATTTCAGATGTGGCACGAAGAATCACAGACTCCAAACAATACATAAGTGAAGGAGAGAATGGTATTTTATCGGTAAAAATGCCTCAAGAACTCACCAAAGACATTGAAAGTCGAACGGTCGTGTTCCGCACCATCAACAACACTTCAAAAAAACCTGAACAGCCAACTCAAGCAGATATCAAAACAGTACTCACAGAAGTACTTAATGAAACCACTTTCATAATAAAAGACAGACTGTATGGAAGCCTAGCAATTATTATGAAGAACGAATCGGCGGCAAAAAAATGTGCTTTGTCACCGATTCGTTCGAAAATGTTTACCTTTTATCCATCTTATATGGGGAAAAGAACTCAACGCATATGGCTGGATGCAATGATGCCAGATGTGGACTACTGCTGGCTCATAGCTTGCTTCATCGATCCAGCGAATGACAACGTGATTTCCATTGGGAAAACCACAGGCAATGCGTTCAGTGGAACAGGTATAGAGCTGGTAGTGCAAATGAAGCCTGAACGCATCGCCCGAATACCCGACAGAATCCTATTAGAGGGCCACGGGTATATAAACATTAGCGTGGAGGGGGGAAGGCGTCCTGTCATATCTGTGCAGGCAGAGGGCACCCGAAGGCCGCTTGTCCCCAACTCAACAAAAAGAAAACCCTGCTACCAACACCAGCTCCACCACCACCACCACAACAGATAAACAAACAACAAAACTCAGTCCCACCCAACCCGTCCCTCAGTAAAACTACACCACCACCACAACACAAACAGTCACAACACATTACCCCAAAACAAAATACAGGCCCACCCAACCCCTCACTCAATAAAACAACACAACCACCGCAGACACAACACACAACACAGTCTAACATAGTGACATCCATCTCCCCCACAAAGAAAACCAACACGGAAACATTACCAGCAAACATACCTCTTCCCTCCAACACTGAAGATAACCCAACGAATTCGGAGGAAGAAACGGAGTCCTTCAGACAGATTAAAAGGAAAAAAAGAAAACATTTGCAAAACACACAAGGCCAAACAACCCCCACCCAAATGTCAACACAATCCAACAAAACAGAAAACACCCCTCCAGCAGCAAACAAAACCAAACCTGCCCCTCCCCTCTTCGAAACACTCACACCATCCGAAAAAAAGACATTACACTATACTTACATAAACAGAAACAATAATAAATTAAATGAACTCATATACAATAATCCTTCGGTACAAACCGAAGGTGTAAACTTTGTTTCTTCAGAAAACTACCCACATTTAACATTAATAAAGATCCCAATGAACCTCTACCAAAAACTAAAAAAGGATTTTAAGGAGGACGCAGGACCACCCTCTGTCAAACCCATAAACCGCGTCCTACTAAAAAGCTTTCCCCCTCCCCTTCCCCTCCCCAACACAACTCCAAACACCCCAACCCCACCACATACTGACGACCCCACACCACCACAAGACACCCCTTCACCCAACACCCCCGACCCCGTGGAAGTCGTGCGACCCGAACCCCGGGAAGCGGAAAGGTAGGTCTCTACACTCTCCTTTGGCTCTGCCGCCCACATGGATGTGTTAAGAGTAGGATGTTTGAATGCACATGGCCTGGGCTCAACTTGGAAGCAAGCAAAGCTTCTAAATGACCTCAGGTCATGTGGTATAAATGTAATGGTTATCTGTGAGACTCGGATCAGCGTCGTGCGGCAGCTGGCCCCTACCTTCGATGACTTTGAGGTGCATGCATCTCTCTGTCAACCTGGAGGTGGGGGTGGGGTTGTCGTACTGCTGCAAAAACACCTGGGTCTTGCCGTACAGGTTGTGCACTCGGACCCGGAGGGTCGTTTGTTGGTGCTAGACGTTGGCAGTAGTGAAGGTGCGGCCTTGAGACTGGTCGCCGTCTACTCCCCTTTCGGAGCTGAACGGCCCGACTTCTTCCAGCGTTTGGAGACTTTTCTGGGAACGTCGCGTTCCCTGCTTCTAGCGGAGGATTGGAATGACATCCTAGATGCACGTTGGGACTATGCAGGAGCATGTCCTAATAGAGGGGGTGTAACAGCCTCAAGGGGTTACTCGACCGTTTTAACTTGGTCGATAGATATCGACTAGATTTTCCAACTGTGCCTACCTGGACTTGGAGAAACCACAGTGGTCAATCTAGATCGTACTTAGATAGATTCTTAGTTAGAAGTAAGGATAGGGACATATTAAGCTGTCCAGAAATGCGCATGGTTGGCTACACGGATCACAAATTAGTGACCTGCGTAGTCAATCTCGAGAAAACACATAAACAGTGTCCCGGTTACTGGAAACTTAATTTGTCTTTACCGGCAAAAGAGACTTACAGAAACCGGATTAGCAGATTAGTTAAGGAGAGGTTGACGGGTGCAATCGTCAACAACCGATGGTGGGCATCTCTCAAAAGAGAGATTAGAACAGAATCAATAAGTTATAGCAAGATGTTAGCTGCCGATAGGAATAGAAACGAGAAAGAATTAACAGGTAAATTAGAAGAGGCAATCAAGAGCGAAGATGTGGCCAGAGTGCTGGCATCGAGGACGGCCTTGAACCAGTTTTTCGATGCACAGCACGAAGGCTGTGTCATTCGAAGTAAAATACGTGCTCTAGGTAATGAGGGGGCCAAAGCCGTTGGCTGGGCCCGCGTGACAGAAGCTAAGAGTGGAAATCGATCCACCATCCGGTCGTTGCAAGACGAAGATGGACGGGTGATCCGGGAGCCTAAGCAGATGTGCGAGGCTTTTCAAAGGCACTTTGCCCGATTGTTCGGGGGAGGCGAGGGTCCGGGCGGGGATGTGGATTTCGGTCCATACCTCGACGGCCTGCCGCGTCTCTCGAGCGAAGAGGCAGAGTCCTGCGAGGGACCAATCTCGGCTGATGAGATCAGCGATGCGCTGAGCCAATGCAGCAGACGCAAATCTCCAGGTCTCGATGGTATACCTTACGAACTTTATTTAGCAATGCCGGTCTTCTTCTCCGAACTCCTCGAAGCGGTCTACTGCAATTGGCAGCAGAACGGGAGAATTCCTTGTTCTTTAGCCAAGGGCGTAGTCACGCTGGTGAGGAAGGACGAGAACAAGGGAGATAGTATAAATAATTTTCGGCCCATAACCCTGCTAAACACAGAGTTAAAGATTTTGGCCAAGGTGTTAGCAAAGAGGTTGGCGCTTGTCATGGGTGGCCTGGTGGGAGATGCGCAGACATGTGCTATCCCATCCAGGTCCATTCAATATAACCTCCACCTCATGCGATACATCATAGAGAGGGTTGGCCACAAACCCGGCTTCGGTGGGGCCCTGATCAACTTGGATCAGTCTAAGGCCTTCGATAGGGTCGACCATGGTTACCTGGATGCGGTCCTAGCGGCGGCTGGGTTCGGTCCTGTTTTCAGAGGCTGGATCACTGCCTTACATAGCAACCACATCTGTTCTAGGATCAAGGTGAACGGCTACCTTTCGAAGCCGTTCGAAATCACACGATCCATTCGACAGGGGTGCCCTCTCTCCTCCCTTCTGTACGTATTGATTCTCGAGCCTTTACTGAGGAAGTTGGAGTTGTTGCAGGGTATCCTCCTGGAACCAGGATTGAGCAAAGCGGTGTCGGCCTACGCCAATGACGTAACAGTAATGGTATCGACCGACTCGGAGATCGAGGCGATCGGTACCTTACTGGAGGATTACGAAAGGTTGTCAGGAGCGAAACTGAACCGGGAAAAATCCATCGGGCTGCAACTCGGAACGTGGAGAGGCAGACCGATGCCTCCCGACGGTGTCGTCGGATACTGGACGGAGGGCCCGGTAAGGTTGCTTGGGGTCTGGTTTGGACCGGACCTCCAGGTGGAAAATAACTGGAACGAGGTTACGAACAAGGTGTTTGCACTAACCCAGAAATGGGCCAAGTGTAAGCTGTCCCTAAAAGGCCGGGCGGAGGTGGCGAACATTTACATAGCGTCTGTCACTTACTACCGCCTGACTGTCGTGCCTTGCCCTAAGGAAACACTCACCACCATGGAACGCATGCTCTTCCAATTTCTTTGGAAGAAGCGCCCTCCTGTGGTGAGAAGATCCATCTGCTGCCAACAACCTTCGAAAGGAGGGCTGGGGATGCCGTGGTTGATAATGCGTAGGCACGCATTAAGGCTACGGCACCTACAGGTATTCCTCACTGGTCAACCGGTGTGGGCTCCGTTCGTGAAACGAGCCTTTCCGAGACTCGTCTCGCTCACCGAGCTGCAGTCCTGGGTCAAGCAAAGATCCGGAAAACTGGGACACTGGCACACTGAGTGTGCTCAGGCGCTCAGGGCTCTCTGGCAAGCGGGCCAGGCCGTCGGTGGAGAATCCACCTCATCATTCTATAGAGGGCTGGTGGCTAGCAGGGGCGATGACACCCTTGGAGAGTCGCTGGACATGGAAGAGGAGGAACTGGCCAGCCTGTTCGGTAGGACTTTCGGCCCGGGACCAATGGACAACTTCCAGAAGTCACTAGCCTGGCAGTGCTACCGGGGTGCTCTACCCGTTCGAGAGAGGCTCTACAGACACGGGCGCCCGGGCAGGGATCCCTCAAAAAAGATTTGCCCTAGATGCGTGCGTCACGAAGAAACCGTTGCGCACGCATTGGTGCAATGTCCGGGCGTGGCTGATCTGTGGGGATACGCCGAACGACTGCTGTCGCGGGTGGCGCCGATTCAATTGACCGCCGAGTCCGTGATGACAATCAAACCGCCTCCCCTCTTCACAAAGGAAGCAAAGGCGGTTTTTCTGTGCGTAATAGCCATGTTGAAAGAGGTTGCTTGGTGGACACGATTGAAAGGTCTGAGGTCAGGCAACTTCCTCTCTGGCCATAGTCTGGTCTACTTCTTCCGATATCACTTCGGAAGAAGGATAAGAATGGAGAGAGAGGTACTTGGCCACAGGCAGTTTTATGAAAGGTGGGTGATAGTGGCGAGAATGGCTCGTGTAAATGGGCCTTCTCTGTATACCATCCTGTAGATAAAGAAGTAAAGGAGAGGGGAGCACCTTCTCCATGTGCTCCCCGGGCAAAGGATTGCACACTTTTTCGGGGGTGTGTGCAACCCCCATCACGTCCCCTCCCTTTTGAGGTTATTTTCGATTATTTTCATTTTATACCCTTTTTACTCGATTGTATGTAAACTCCCCCTTTGTATTTGTCCCTTCTTTTTATGCCTTTATGGTAAATAAAGAAATATATCTATCTATCTACCTATCTATCTATGACCGGACGTGCGATACATCGTCGGTAAGACTTTGTAAAATTTTCTACACAAAAACAGAATTTATTATGTGAAACTTTTTATTGTTTGATAGATTAACACCCAGGCTGAATTGTCAACTGAGTGGTAATCTCAGGTTTCGCCCCACAGGGGCGGAAACTTTATTTGAAAAAATTTCCTAACTTTAACAATGTGTGACTTACAGGGAATGCTAGACAGCGAGAAGAGAGGGAAAGAGACAGATATAAGCGTTATATCTCCCTCTACTTCCATAGAAGTATCTATGGAGACAAACAACAAAAAAACTTCGTTTCGTAAAGAAATGGATATTTGCACAACAAAAGATGAAAATAACAGCCCACAACAGACATAAAAAAATACAGAAAATGCAGAAATTGAAATAATTAACACAATTAACACAACTACACACGAAAAAACCAACAACCACAACCAAAACTAAAAAAACAACATTCGCACAGACTGTAATAAAAAAAAGACAGAATATAAAGAGTTGGACATCAGCAATTCAAAACAGATGTTGTCTGATGCGAAACAATTTATAACATTTGAAGAAAAGAGTGGATTTCCTACAAACTCATCCTTGGAAATTAAACAAGAAACAGTTCGAAGAACGGTAACCTTCAGAACTATCTCAAATCAAATAAAAAAGCCGGTATTCCTCAGTCAAGGGGAAATTGAAAACACCTTGAAAAAGGCTCTGCGGGACATTGATTTTATGCAGAGGGCCAGACTATATGGTGGATTTGGGCGGGGTTCGTGGAGCCAGAAAATGATGTAATTCTTTCGGTCAGGAAGTCGACCAGACAAAGGTGGGCTGGTACCAATTTGGAGCTTCTGGTGCAGATGAGGCCGGAGAGAATCTCAAAAATACGCCAAAAGGTCCTAGTCGACAACAACAACTACATTAACATTTCGGTTGAGGGACGAAACCACATTGCTTTCGTTGCAATAGCACCACACATCTAAAGGCTCCTGCTCTTTACAAAAACGCTCAAACAAAACGATCCAAAAGAAAATACAGTTACCAACACCAACACCAAAACAACCACCACCACAACAACAACAACACACGAAACAAGCAAACACACCAAAACAGACAGCCACTCAACCAACAACAACAGAAAAAAACACAGACAACACCCCCGAAGAACACAGCCCCACCCCATCACACTCCATCAAACACTATCACAAACACACACACCGAAACACCACCACCACACAACATACCCCTACCCAAAACTCCTGACGAGGATTATTCATGAGGCTGCTTCGCCTTCTTTAAGTGAACAAGAAGGAGAGCCTCGGAAATAAAACAAAAAACAAAAAAAGAAACACCACAAAAACCCCCAAAACTCCAATCACCAACACCAACACACAACCACAGACACAAACAACACCACAGTCAAACATCCCCCTACCAGCAAAACCAACACCAACACCACCCCAAACACAAGCACTGACCATAAAAAGAAAACTCCCAGACGAACAACAAACTAAAACAACACAACAAAAACACAAACAACAATACGCATACATCAACACAAACAACAAGAGTTTGATGGAGGTCATCTCCAAAAACCCCAAGGTAGAGACGGATAGCAAAACTTTCATTAAAGCAGAATCGTCTCCACACCTTAAACCATTAAGGGTTTCTATGGAAACCTATAGTGACCTGAAGAATAAATTTTCGCAGGACGTGGGCAACCCCTGCCAGAAACCCATCAACCGCCTCCTGTTAAAATTCCCCCCCAACACCCCCCCCAACACCCAAATGGAGATTGAACAACCCGATCTCCAGGAAACGAAAAGGTAAGTGCACCTTTATGTCCTTTATCGCCAACTCTTCTCCACCAACATGGCTAGTTTACGAGTTGGAAGCGTGAATGAGCGTGGCTTAGGGATTCCCTGGAAACAGGGCCAACTTTTAAACCTTAGGTCACATGGTATGGATGTGAGAGCCATCACCGCGTCCAGAATCCACAACAGGCAGCAACAAACCCCATCTTCAATGACTTTGAGATCTACGCATCGCTCTATCAGCCAGGAGGTGGAGGGGGAGTGGCTGTCATGTTTCAGAAAAACCTGGACGCCGAAGTACGGCAAGTACACTTGGACCCGGAGGGTAGACTGGTAGTTCTAGACGTGAACAGTATTGGAGGTGGAGCCTTCAGACTGGTGGCCGTTTATACCCAGACCGGGCAATCGCAATCGCGGCCACACTTCTTTAAGCGTCTAGAGTCTTTTCTGGGAACGTCTCGCTCCTTACTTTTAGTGGGTGACTGGAATGGTATCCTAGATGCACGATAGGACTATGTGGGAGCATGTTCCAGTAGTAGAGGGGGGGGGGGGTGCAACAGCCTCAACAATCTAATCGGCCAAATCAAACTGGCCGATAGATATCGACTAGATTTCCCGACTGCACCGCAGTGGACGTGGGCAAACCGCAACCGGACATCTAGATCGTATTTAGATAGGTTTTTCAATAGAGAGAAGGACAAGAAGATGTTAAGCTGTCCACAAATGCACATGGTTCCCTATTCAAACTAGTCATCTGTAGAGTCAACCGTGATAGAATACATATACAAGGACTCGGATACTGGAAGCTGAACGTGTCGCTAACGACACGTAAAGCCTATAGTGAATGGGTAAGTAGATTAGTTAAGCAACAATTGATGGGAGCCATCGTCAACAACAGATGGTGGTTCTCCCTCAAGAAAGCAATTAGAGTAGAGTCGATAGACTTTAGCAGAGAGTTAGCCTTAGAGAGAAACAAAACAGAAACAGAACTAGCAGCCAAGGTAGAGGAGGCGCTTACGAGTGACAACGTAGCTAGAGTGCTAGCAACGAGAACAGCACTTGACCAGTTCTTCGACGCGAAACACGAAGGCTGCGTGGTCATATGTAAATCACGTGCTCTAGGAAATGTGGGAGCAGAACGGGAGAATTCCTAGTTCTGCAGGCAGGGCGTAGTAACGCTGATCAGGAAAAACTAGAATAAGGGGGACGAACTAAGCAACTTTAGGCCCATAACTCTGCTCAATACAGAGTTAAACATTTTGGCCAAGGTATTGGCAACGAGGTTGGCGCTTGTCGTCGAGAACCTGGTAGGGAAAGCGCTAACATGTGCAATCCCGACCAGGTCCATACACGACAACCTCCACCTCAGGCGATACAACATAGAGAGGGTGGTGTGTAAACACGGCTTTGGTGGGGCTCTGATCAGTTTAGATCAGTCTAAGGCGTTCGATAGGGTCGACCATCGATATTTGGAAGTGGTTCTCAAGGCGGCTGGTTTCGGACCCGTCTTCAGAAGCTGGATTGCTGGAATGCACACCACCATCTGCTCGATAGTCAGGTGAACGGCTACCTATCGGAGCCGTTCGCAATCAGGTGTTCCATCCGACAGGAATGCCCTCTCTCCTCCATTCTGTACGTACTGACTCTAGAGCCACTACTGCGGAAGCTGGAGCTGCGGCAGGGCATTCCCTTGGAACCGGGATTGCGGAAAATTGCGTCGGCTTGTGCCGACGACGTGGCGGTGATGGCGTCGGAAGCCTCCGAAATTGGGGTGAACGGCAGCTTACTGCAGGAATACGAAAGGCTCACAGGAGCAAATCTGAACCCGGACGTGGAGAGGCAAACCGATGCCGTCCGACAGCGTCGTCGGACGCTGGACGGATGGACCGGTGAAATTGCTCGGGTCTGGTTCGATCCTGACGTCCAGGTGGAGAAAAACTGGAACGAGGTCACGGCCAAGATGTCTGTGCTCACCCAGAAATGGGCAGATTGCAAACTATCATTGAAAGGTCGAGCGGAGGTGGCGAACACTTTCATAGCGTCCGCCATCTATTACCGCTTGACTGTCGTACCTTGTCCCCGTGAACACCTCACCAAGATGGAACGCATGCTCTTCCAGTTCCTTTGGTTCCACTGGTGAGGAGATCCGTCTGCTGTCAGCGCCCTTCCAACGGAGGGCTGGGAATGCCGTGGCTGATGATGCGCAAGCATGCGCTGAGGCTATGGCATCTTCAGGTAATCCTCACCGACCCCCAATCGGTGTGGGCACCGTTTGTGAGACAGGCCTTCCCGCAACTTGTCTCGCTGACGGAGCTGCAGTCCTGGGTCAAGCGAAGACCGAAGAAGCTAGGCGCCTGGCACATTGAATGCGCTCAGGCGCTCACAGTCCTCTGTCAAGCTGGCACGGTAATCAGTGGAGACTCCACTTCGACATTCTATAGAGGGTTAGTACGTCACAAGGGCGACGACGTGCTCGGAGAGACTCTAGACGTCGAAGACGACGAACTCACCAGTCCGTTTGGTAGGACTTTAGCCTGGGACCCATGGACAACTTCCAGAGGTCCCTGGCCTGGCAGTGTTACCGAGGAGCTTTACCAGTTCGTGACAAGATCTACAGGCATCGACGTGTGGGATACTTCCAAGAGGACGTGTCCAAGATGCGCGCAGGACATTGAAACTGTCCTGCACGCAATTGTACACTGCCCAGGCGAAACCGACCTGTGGAAGTACGCGTAACAACTGCTGTCATGTATGGGACAAATCCAGTTGGCTGCCGAGTCCATAGTAAGTATCAAACCGCCAACTTCTTTCAAAAACGAAAGAGAGGCGGTTTTCCTCTGTATAGTGGTTATGGTGAAAGAGGTTATATGGTGGACGAGATTGAGAGGACTGAGGACAGATGCCTTTCTCTCTGGACAACAATTGATTCCCTTCTTTAAGTATCACTTTAGAAGGAGAATCAGAGTGGAGAGAGAGGCACTGCACCCCAGTAAATTTACTGAAAGGTGGGTGAATGAAGCGAAAATGGCCCGAGTGATTGGGCCTTCTCTGTTTATAAGCCTGTAGGTTGAGGAAGAGAGCAAAGGGAAGAAAAGGGCACTTGCACAACACGCTCCTGGAGTTGAGGGAATTCGATTGTTGTAATTGTTGTAATTGTTTGTTTTTATATTTTTTACACGACTGTATGTAACATCCCCGGCATGTCTTTGTATTGTCCCCTTTTGTTGTTGCGCCCTTGTGGCTAATAGAGAAATCTATCTGTCTGTCTATCTATCTATCTATCTATCTATCTATCTATCTATCTATCTATCTTTCTCTCTGTCTGTCCCCCCTTTCTCTTTCTGTATATATATATATATATATATATATAAACAATTAAGTAAAAAATGTACATCTACATATGCATACTGAAATACTAGTGTGTATATGAATACACACACGTATACATATGTAGGTGTACCAAGTCTTTCACTGGTCGCTTTACAGTGAGCGGCCCAGCTATTCTGTATGTAAACACACAGACAAACCGGTTTTTAGAGTCATACTGGTTTTTTGGGGAACACCTTCCCCCTATTCTCCAGAAAGCCAGACAAGGAATATTGAACTAGTTTCGTTGTTGTTACAACTCATCAGCAATATTTACCTATCTACCGGCCTTTCTGGAGAATTGTAAAAGCACATATCGTTATATGCTTTTTCTATGAAAATTAGTAGTGGGCAGACTAATTTGCATAGAGTGTGAGTACGCACCGGTTCAGCGGAGACGATAAAAACAAATAACGAAACGAAATTAAATTTCGTTTCGTTTGTAACTCACTTTTGTATGACTGACGCTTAAACAATTAAGTTAAAAATGTACATCTACATATGCATACTGAAATACTAGTGTGTATATGAATACACACACGTATACATATGTAGGTGTACCAAGTCTTTCACTGGTCGCTTTACAGTGAGCGGCCCAGCTATTCTGTATGTAAACACACAGACAAACCGGTTTTTAGAGTCATACTGGTTTTTGGGGGAACACCTTCCCACTATTCTCCAGAAAGCCAGACAAGGAATATTGAACTAGTTTCGTTGTTGTTACAACTCATCAGCAATATTTACCTATCTACCGGCCTTTCTGGAGAATTGTAAAAGCACATATCGTTATATGCTTTTTCTATTCTGGAGAATAGGGGGAAGGTGTTCCCCCCCAAACCAGTATGACTCTAAAAACCGGTTTGTCTGTGTGTTTACATACAGAATAGCTGGGCCGCTCACTGTAAAGCGACCAGTGAAAGACTTGGTACACCTACATATGTATACGTGTGTGTATTCATATACACACTAGTATTTGAGTATGCATATGTAGATGTACATTTTTAACTTAATTGTTTAAGCGTCAGTCATACAAAAGTGAGTTACAAACGAAACGAAATTTAATTTCGTTTCGTTATTTGTTTTTATATATATATATATATATATATATATATATATATATATATATATATATATATATATATATATAATATTATTTGCTTACGCATTCAGAATGTTAATAGCAGTTGAATCATATAAATGTCATGGATGTATGTATGTATCTATGTCGGGTCGCTCTTGAGTGCTACTGGTAACATGTAACCCAGTACAACCTGTCACATGGTCAGGTCGTCGGCGACTAAACCGGCAACCCCACGAAATTTACTTGATGAGGCGGGGTGATTTGGGACACCCTGCAGGACAAAAAACAAAACCTGACAAAGGCCGGAAGAACTCATAAGGGTCAACGGCCATCCAAATGTGTGTAAATATGAAGATATACATGTACATATGTATGTACATGTATATTTCTATATGCATGGGTGCATGTGTATGTATATGCGCGGGGACATAGAAATAGTCGGGCTGGACACCCGAACGCGTGGTTAAACCACTGGGAGTAAAGGATCCTTAGCCTTTGTCAGGAGATTCTTCTATGAGAAGGCAACTCAGGAAACTGGGATAACTCCGATATAAAACCTGCAGCTCAGTAGTTACCAATGATGTTGATCTTTTCTTCTTTTCGGGTTATAGCTCCTGTCGCACAGGCATTGCACGATAGAATTAATTGATAATTATTAATTATGGTATATCGTGTAATGGACATACTCGATAACGAGGGGGCAGCCATCTTGTATGTATGTATGTATGTATGTATGTATGTATGTATGTATGTATGTATGTATGTGTATACGTATGTATGCATGTATGTATGTACGTACGTATGTATGTACGTATGTATGTATGTATGTATGTATGTATGTATGTATGTATGTATGTATGTATGTATGTATGTATGTATGTATGTAGGTGTGTATGTATGTAAATTTATGTAAAATGTCTTTTCTGTACACTTAACTAAACTAAAAGCAGTTTTGTTTGTTTTCCTGCCTGGAAAGTAAATGGCTAAATATTTTACAAAGCACCGTTGTAAATCGGTTGTTATATTATTATTGTGTTTATTTTCGTTGAAAATCTTCTAAATTCGTCCATTGCCAATCAAAATGGTTCGTTCCTGGGATTGCTGTTTCTTTGTAAACAAAACATAATTGACAGGTTTTCAAGCAAGAACATATAAAACGATAGGTAATAAAAGGAAATCAATCCATTTGCGGCTAGAAATTCTTATTTCCCTTTGAAATCCTCGCCAGTTTTCTCTCTCTCACTCTCTCCTCTCTCTCACTCTCTCTCTCTCTCTCTCTCTCTCTCTCTCTCTCTATATATATATATATATATATATATATATATATATATATATATGTGTGTGTGTGTGTGTGTGTGCATGAGAGAGAGAGAGAGTGGGAGAGAGGGAGAGTGCGGGAGAGACAGAGAGAGACATATATATATATATGTCTCTCTCTGTCTCTCCCGCTCTCTCCCTCTCTCTCTCATACACATACGCACACTCACACAGACACTCACACACGCGCGCACGCACACACACATAAGCACACATACATACACATACATACATACACACACATACGTTTTTTCTTTTAAATGAGAACGAACTGTTAAACAACAAATGTTGGTCATTAAAAGTAACGTATATCGTGATACATCAAATTCGTGGCAGTATGCCATTGTATCAAATTTGTTAACAATAGCTTTTAGTTACTTCATGTACACACACACAGACACACACACGCACACATACACAGATGCACACACACACGCATATATATATATATATGTGTGTGTGTGTGTGTGTGTGTGTGTGTGTGTGTGTGTGTGTGTGTGTGTGTGTGTATGTGTGTGTAGGAGTGCTAACATGCCGCTGGTCCGAATTCTCCCGTTGGAATCCTGAAAGGTAAATCATGTCAAAAGGTGGAGTTATTAGAGAGGAGAGAAGTGATTTATGCTGTGTACTAGACGTTAGTTGGAGCGACACCTAAGCAAGACTACTCACAGACAAACAAAATAGATGCAAACTTTAATGAGTAGGAAATGACGATATGTTAGGAGCTATAGGCATTTTACTAGCTGAGAAATGAATAGCTAAGGGAACGGAGATAGTGAGAGTAAGGGACAGAATTATCATGCTTAGAATGGCTGTAGGAAATAGAATTGTGACAATTACATTTAGGACTGAGTAAAGAACAAAAGGATCAGTTCTATATGATACTTTTACAGACAACTTCAGTTACTGATGAAAGAGACCTCATCATCCTCACAGACTTCAATGGATATGTGGGGCAGTACCAGGATGGTTTCAGTGGAGTTAATGGCTGCTATGGTTATGGCTCAAAGCATGAAGGGGGATGAGGCTTCTGGAATTCTGTGACGCAAATCATTTGCAAGACAAATTTCAGGAAGCCAGCTAACCATTCTGAACTCAGTCAAGCGAACACACAAGCCAAGTTGATTACTTACTTGTAAGACAATAAGTTAAACAGACTGTAATCTATATACTACTAAAACTCTGTGATTGTGTGCTTGTCTGTAATTTAATACAGCCAAAACGACGCATAATGGTAAATTACTTTGAAAGGAAGTTGCCCCTGAAATGGAATACAAATGGAATAAAGCAAGTTTCGCATAAATCGGAGCACGGGTTCCAGAGATACAGGGTTTTTCCGGCTACCTTCATAAATACAGAGAGAGAATGATAGAGAGAAAGAGATAGTGGTTGTGGGAGAGTAGATTGAAAGAGAGACATAGAGAGAGAGGGGGTGAGAGCTGGTGGTGTTGTTGAATGAAATTATAACACACACACACACAGGCGCGCACACACACGCACACACATATAAATACACATATATATGGGCCTTCCATTTTAATTTTACACTGTATACATGTCTGTGTATATTTTAATTATTTAAAGATTATTTTTAAGTGAAGATGATTTAAAAAAATATATAAGCGAACGTGACCCAACGGGTCACTGGTGGTCTGGAAAATTCTAAGGCCTTTCCCGGGGAAGAATGCACCTCCCAGCACAAGTTAGTTATTTGTGACATCAGAATAAACACGAGACAAAACATGATACGCAGGAAAATATGGAGATGGAGGTTTCGGAAGCGAAAGGACCTTTTGTTTAAATATAAATTTAGAAAGATCCGTTTTGTGGGTGTCGAGCTAGATATATATATAACGTAGAGAATAACTGGACATTCTTGCATGACAACCTTTTGAGAACAACTGGCGCGACATATGGCTGAAGTAAAGCGTCAAGCATACAGAGGGTGTCCTGGTAGAGGAACAGCTCTGTGAATAGAGTCGCTAAAGCCAAGAGAATGTTTGGAAAGACTGGAAAAATGGGCGTAGCCGAGTCCAGTACCAGGTAGCTAAGACAGAAGCTAGACAACAAGTATACACAGCTCGGAGAGAGGCTGAAAAAAGAAAGTCTACCAATGGCCTGAGGATCATAGTCGTGGAATTTCCCGTATTGAAATGCAGTGTGTCCGTGTAAGTGGGATGTTGTTGGGGGAAAATGAGTTAGAAATGACACTGGTGCACTTAGCACCACTGATGCTCAAAGTAAATGTTACAATGAGAGACTGATGAATATAGAGAATGAATGGGAGGGGGAGAGACTACCCCCAACTTACTCAACGAAAGGACCAACTATTGAAGTTGACAGTTATAGGGTCAAAGAAGCATGGTAAAGCTGCGGGATCGCCAGAGATAGTTGCTGAGATGATAAAAGCATCGGGAGAAGTAGGAGTCGAACTAATAAACCACATAGTCAATCATGTAATACAGGACAGAGCCATACCCAATGACTGGCACATCAATACAATCATAAATTACTACAAGATAAAGTTGATACTCTAGAAAGGAGAAACTATCAGTATATATATAAAATTAAGTATGTGTGTGTGTGTGTGTCTGTGTGTCTGTGTATTACCTATTCATCTTACGACCGATTTTCATGAAACTTTACAGCCTCATAGATTAGTTAATCATGGGGGAGTGTTTTCTATATATCAACGTATCGTATTTTTTAATTCCGGGGTCATTCTCAAGATAAAAATCGGTAAGGGGGTCAGCTTTTTTTAGGTATCGAAAAATAAGAATTTTGGCTCTAGATCCCATATTTTGACATCGATTTCATTCACGTTTTAAAGAAAAATAGAATTTATCATTGTACATCCTGTAATGGCTTTATATTTTGGATTTGTTGTTCAGGGAGGACGTGGCAGCCACTTAAATATTCAAAAATACCACTTTTAGTCTCAAATTTCCACTTTTTCGGCTCTAGCTCCCACATTAATCAACCTACTTTGTACAAATTTTACACTACGCTAGATCTGATTATTTTACGTCTTAAAGTGGCTTTACATTTTGGATCTTTTGTTCAGGAACGGCGTGGCAGCCGCTTAAATATTCGAAAATACCACCTTTTCGCTCAAATCTCCGCTTTTTCGGCTCCCACATTTTTCAACCGATTTCGTTCAAATTAGAAACTTCGGCTCCACCTCACACATAAAACAATTTATTTGGTTCAACTGTTATACTACGATAGAACCTATCATTGCACATCTTATAGATGGTCAAAGGCAAAACGATGGCCACTGACGTCGTCTGAGCTTTTATTGTGTATTTGAGAATTCATCGGTTTCCAATCAAGTAGCGTGAGGAAATTTGGCTTAGTGTTAGAGGTCATTACCTCCCTCCTCCATCATGCCCCTTATCAGTCACCCGCGTTTCTCAGTGATAGAGGTCATCACCCCCCCCCCCCACATGACCTGTGTGTGACCATAGATGAGTCATCGAGAAGCAGTCGCTAAGATCAACACTTTTTCACCAAAGCAGATATTATTTTACCTACCCAGGCAACGCTGGGTACTACTGCTAGTAGAGGAATAACACTAATGGACCAAGTTCGGAAAGTGACGGAAAGAATTATAACTAATTAGGGAAAGAGTTAAATTAGATGAGATGCAGTTTGGTTTCATGCCCGGGAAAAGTACTACAGTTGACCTCTTCTTAGTGAGACAACAACAAAAGAAGTTCCTAGCCAAAAATAAGCAGCCATATTTAGCTTTTGTTGATCTAGAAAAAGGCCTTAAGTGCAGAAGAATGGTTGTGAGAGCATTGCAAGCCATGTACAGGGGAGTTGTCAGTAAAGTGAAAGTAGGAAGTGAGTTTAGTGAGAAATTCAAGGTACAGGTAGGATTTCAACAAGGTTCAGTTCTTAGTTCACTGCTGTTAATAATAGTCCTCCAGACCATAACAGAGATGTTTAAAACTGGCTGGCCATGGGAACTTCTCTGTTCAGATGATTTGGTTCTTATAACTGAATCCACAAAATAACTAAAAAATATGTTCCGATTATGAAACAGAATTTGCAATAAAAAGGTCTGAGTGTAAACTCAGTCAAAACTAAAGTGCTAGTGAGTAGGAAAGAAGATAGGACAATGAATCCTGCAGGGAAGTGGCCCTACTCAATGTATAGAAAAGGAGTAGGCATAAATACGATGCACACAATGTAAATCTTGGGTACACAGGATATGTAGTGGGATAACAGGTAGACCAAGAGGAAGAGAAGACTTTGTATGTAGACGATGCCCAGGGGTAATCGAGGGGAAGATAACCAGTGACGTAAACCTATTCCAGTCACAGGAAGGGTCCATTGAAGTGGTAGATAACTTCTGATATATAAGTGACTTAATCAGCAGCGGAGGAGGGTGCTCTAAGTGCATAATAACTTGAATAAGGATAGGATGGAAAAATCTACTCCCATTGTTGACAACAAAAGGTTTCTCCCTACGTACAAAAGGATGACTGTATGACGCCTATGTGCGAAATGTGACGTTGCATGGTAGTGAAACATGGCCTGTGACTGCAGATGGCATGCGTAGACTGAAAAGAAAGAAAGCAACCAAACCTCGTTAGATGTGTAATGTAAATGTAAGACAAAAACAGAGCTTGGACGAGCTGAGGAAGAAGCTGAGTTTTAGAGGAATCCGAAGTGGTGTGCAGGAGAGAAGACTGCGTTACTAAGGATATGTGTTGTAGACATGGATGATGATCGCTGGGTGTAGAAATGCAAGGAAATCCTAGAGGAAGGTAGCCGCAAAAAAGACCTTGGCAGAGGTTGTGAGAGCTGACTGCAAATCGCTGAGTCTCACAGACGAGATGACGAAGGAACGCGACAAGCGGAGATATTATGTGCTAAGGACCTGTCCAACGAATACAAGCGTGAGTAAACGGATGTAAAAACGATGATGATGATATATATTGGTTTAAATTATTCAAGGTATCATTTCTTACTAATAGGCGTATATTTGTATTGTTACAAATGCACCTATGTTTTGAACAGCATCTCAGTACTGTAACGCAGTACTGAAATCAGTTAATTTACAAAAAAAAACAACAACAAAAAACAACAACAACAACAAAATATATGACGAATACAATTATTAGAAAAGCATGGTAGGGATTTTCTTAAGCCCAAATTGTACCATTATCAGATGAATCGCAGACAACAGATCCTTTAAAAGAACGTGTGCTGTTCTGCAATAGAATCACAACCCAAAGATTGCTGGCAATTCCACACCTAAGTGCCTGATAACTGCTCGCTTGAATGTAAGTGTATCGAAAAATCTACGGTTTATTCTGCTAAATATCATTCAGGTGACGATTCTCCAACTCCAACGACGTCCTACATCGGAACAGTTGAAAACAACTTCAAATCACGGACCTAACAGTATAAGAAATTTATTAACACTCAAAGACATTGCTTTTTAAAACTATATCAACTTAATGAGACGTCCGACGAGCCATTCAAAATCATATAATTCATGTTAGGCTACAAGCAGAGACGTTTCACATGTAGTATACTTAACCAGTTTGTCTCCTCTTGTAACAACATTTCAACGGCTTAAATCTCAGGTCGAAGCTACTAAACTCTTGTAAACACTCTCCAAAATACATCTTTACTCTGCTATAAAACAGTTCAACATATAATATTATTTGGGATTGGTAATATAACAAAGCACTGTGACATTTACAGCCATTTTAAAGAATACTTGTCACTCCGTTTTTCTCCTCCCTCCGTATCTTCACTCAAGCAAAACCACTTTGCTTTATTTCTTTATTTAGTTGACATATCAGAGCCTGGTTAACACCAATTCTTTTCATTCCACTACGATCAATTTTGCTGCACACTAGACTCTTTTAATATATTTAAAACTAACTTTACTAGTACAGTCTAATATATTTCGATCACTTCCTTTTTAATATCAATTGGTATATATATATATTACACATTTAAAACAATTATATATAGCAAGTTTGTGATATTCTATCACAAATGTCTTATTGCATATTTTATCATATGTTTTGCAGCTGATAAAAAACAAAATCATTCATATCACCTTTCAACATTCCTCAGCTATTATGATTTATTCTTTACGAACATACCATTCTTTTTTTTTTCTAATACAAGTCATTCTAGCATTGTCTTGGATTCAAATGGTCTTTAGGTATTTTTTTCATATTTTAAGATTTTTCAAACACACACAGACACACGTGCACACACATACAAACACATACACAGAGACTCTCGCATACACACATGCATACACACACGTACGCTCAAATGCACACATTCAAACGTATACAGAGAGAGCGCGAGAGAGAGAGCGAGAGCGAGAGAGAGAGAGATTGTGTGTGTGTGAGAGAGAAAGAAAAAGAGAGAAGGGAGAGAAAGAGAGAGAAAAGAAGAGTGAGGAATATGAAAATATTTGTATTAACAAGAGGACAATATTCTTAGCAGTGCCCACGTTTCTACCATCACCAGCATTACTAGAATCCTACGCAATATATTGAGCCTCTGAAATCAACGACTGATCTGAGGTCAATTAACATGCTACACCTAGCAACTGATTGCTAGAGAAATCTTACAAAAAGGAGAAAAATTATTATACTTGGGGAAACTCTAGGCGTCGACGAAAATCAACTAGCCAATCTCTTCGGAAGAACTTTCGGGCCAGGGCCTATGGACAACTTCCAGAAATCTCTGGCCTGGCAGTGCTACCGAGGAGCCTTGCCAGTTCGGGATAAACTCTACAGGCATGGAGGTGCCGTCAGCCGGGCATGTCCGGGATGCGCGCAGGGCGACGAAACCGTCCTGCACGCACTCGTCCAGTGTCCGAAAATTGCTGACTTGTGGGTTTATGTCGAACACCTGCTGTCGCGTTTAGGACGGATCCAGCTATCATCTGAGTCTATCGTGAGGATTGCCCCGCCCTCCTCCTTTAGCCGGGAAGGGCAGGCAGTTTTTATCTGTCTGGTGGCCATGGCGAAAGAGATAGTATGGTGGACACGTTTGAAAGGGCTGAAGACGAGCACTTACCTCTTCGGTGATGCTCTGATTGACTTTTTCAAATTTCATTTGAAAAGGAAAATCAGAGTAGAGAAGGAAGTGCTCTCTTCCCAGCATTTTGTTGAAAGATGGGTGAGAGAAGCAAGAATGGCCCGAGTGAATGGGCCGACTCTGAGTATATATCTGTAAACTAAAGGTGGAAAACTGGGAGAGGGCACTTGCCTTGGTGGTCAGGGTCATTGTGGCTTTTTACTGGGCTTTCTCCACAAATGTCCCTCCGAAGTCTCCCCCCTATTGGGGAATTTTTCATTGTTATTTTCATTGTTATTTTTGTTACATCCTCTGTTTTTGTCTTTTTACACGCAGGAATGCCCATTTGTACCGTCCTGCATTGTCCTGCACTGTCCTTAATGTCTACTTTATGTAAGCGCTTGTGGTTAATAAAGAAATCATTATTATTGTTACGGCCCTTGCCATTCTGAGTTCAAATCTCAGTAATGCACTGGGATAATTGATGGCCTTGTGCCTAAAGTAGAAACAATTATTATTATTATTGTTCTTAGTGCGCCAAATCCTTTTTACCTCCCACTTTAAGTCCTGGTATCGGTTAATTTTCTCCCTCTCCTTCTCTTGCACTCTCGTGTCGAATGGGCAGGCCACATCCACAATCAGACACGATCTTTTTTCCTTGTCCAAAACCACCAAGTCAGCTCTATTGCGTTCCAGTTTCTTGTCCGTCTGTTTCCTAAAATCCCACAGCACCTTCACCTGATCGTTTTCTATCACCGACTCTGGCTTATGCTCATACCACTTTTCAGAATGTGGTAAATTGTTTACTTTGCATAGGTGCCAGTGGATCACCCTGCCCATCAGATCATGTCTCCAGCCTTTATAGTGCGTCTGGGCTAGGTGTTTACACTCGGATACAATGTGAGCCACAGTCTCCTCTCTCTCTCCACAGATCCTGCACAGTGGGCTAGCCTCATCCTTGTAAATATGGTGTTTCAACCACTTCGTTTTGAGGGCCTGCACTTGCGCAGCCATTAGCATTCCTTCTGTAGCCTGTTAAGGTCTCCTCTTTTCAACCAGTTCCATGTCTGTGGATCGCTGAATTCAGTTTTTTTAAAGAAGGTACTATGAAGGGATTTTTCATGAAGGCTGCTCTTTCTCCTTGTTGTTATTTCCTCCTTGGACATCCCCTGGTCTATTGTCCTCTTCTTCCGTACAATTCTGAGCATTGGCTCCTTACTATCAGTCACGTATTTGTGTAGGTTGTTTTTCTCCATCTGAACACAGTCCTCTATGCTGATAAGACCTCTTCCACCTTCAGATCTCGTTAAGTAGAGTCTATCGACATCACTCCTCTTGTGGAACATGTTGTAGATAGACAATAGCTTCATAGTTTTCCTATCGATTTCTTTTTGTTCTGCAACATTCCATCTCAGAATTCCTGTACTGTACCTAATAATAGACACAGCTCGGGAATTTACTGCACTTATGGCATTCCTACTGTTCATGTGTGACTTTAATACGCTCCTTATTCTCCGAATGTATCCAGATCTTATTAATTCCTTCATCTTTTTGTTCTTGATATCATCAGCCTCCAGAACACCCGAATACTTGTATCCTTCTTCAGTGTCAATTTCCTTTATCATCTCACCTGCTGGTACCTGGATTCCGTTGCTTCTGCTCAATAAACCCTTCTTCATCACAAGGACTCCACACTTACTAATACCAAATTGCATACATATATCATTGCTGAAAATACGGACAGTGTCAACAAGCACATCCAACTCCTTCTCACTCTGCCCGAAGAGCTTAAGATAGTCCATGAAGTGGAGGTGATTGATGGTAAGCTCTCCCTTTCCCAACTTGTATCCTGCTCTCACTTTTTGCAGTATAATGGTCAGGGGCATCAAGGCAAGGACAAACAACAGACGGGACAGACTATCTCACTGGAAGATACCTCTCTTGATCTTCACGCCTCCCAAGGATTCTCCAGCTGATGTTAACTCTGTTTTCCAGGACTTCATACTTTTGCCAAACAACTGTCTGATGTTATCTGCCACCTTGAAGATCTCTAGGATTTTGGTGATCCAAGAATGAGGCACCATGTCAAATGGCTTTTTGTAGTCTATCCATCCCATGGCAAGACCAGTGTGTCTCCTCTTGCAATTCCTCATTACCATCTTATCAATAAGTAACTGGTCCTTTGTACCATGGGACTTCTTTCGGCATCCTTTCTGTTCGCCCGGTAACAAGTTGTTTGTGTGGAGGTGATGGTAGATTTCCTCAGACATAATGCTTGTCAACAGTTTCCACATTACGGACAGACATGTGATAGGTCTATAGTTGGTAACATCATTACCCTTGATTCGGTCTTTCATTACCAGAACACTGGTACCTTTTGTCAACCACTCTGGTACTTCACCTGACATCAAGTAGTCATTGCACATGTTGTCAGTTTCGTGTGGAGGGATGTTATATTTTTAATCCAATTCCCCTGCACACCATCTGGGCCTTGTGATTTCCAGTTGGTTAGTTTTTTGGCCTGCCCCTTAAGGGTTTCAACTGTGATACTCAAATCAATTTGTTGGTGTGCCTTTTAACTAATCTCCTTTTGTACTGTCTCAATCCACACTGCCTGGTCATTATGTTTAACATCCTGCTCCCATATTCCTCTCCAGAATGTCTTAGTTTGTTACGCCTCAGGGATCAAGTCGTTGCCTCTTTCTTTCCCTTCAAGCTGTCCAAACAGCATCTTTCGGTTGTTGTCAAACATACGGTTCTGTCTTTACTGACTGACTCTGCTCTCGTATCGCCTAATTTTTGTATTCTTTGCTATAATGCGTTGCTTCAGTTCCTCTATGATAATATTTAGCTTTTTCCTCCTAGTTTTGTACTTTATTTCCAGTCTATTTTTGTGTCTATGTTTTGTAATGTCCCATTCAGTAGGGACTCAAGCTTTCCAATATCCTTTCTCATTTCCCTGATTTGACCATTCAGTCGTTTCTTCCACCAAGGTTCTGATCTTTCTTGTTTGTTGTTTCCTCTCGCTTTTATGCCAAGTAATTTCCTCACCGCATTTGCTGTTGCTTTGAGGATATTGTTGCACTGGTGAAGGCTCCTCGCCTCAAGGTATGGGATGACTTTGTTTACCTTAGCTGTTGTTTCTTTTAACTTTTTCCTGTCTACAAATCTTAGGTTCATAGGTTTCCCACTATCATTGTTCAATTCATCTACCACTAAGTTTAGGATATCAACCAAATCTTGTCCTAGCCCGTCAGCATTCATCTCCTCAATGGCCGTATCTTTGTTCCAGTTATTATTTATTTCAGCATTCAGATTATTGTCTGCTTCGGATGGTTCCTGCGTTCTCTCAACCTCTTCACCTTCATTTCCCACTGGCTCGTTTGCCTGGCATACTCCACTCTCCATTTCCAACCTAATCTCTCTGCTCAGTTCCTCCAGTTCCAGCTCGCTTATCCACCCATTAGTTCTTATTACCCGAGCCTGCCCGGCCAATTTTTGTTCATCTAATTTAAATAGACCAATCTCGTTCCAGATGTTATGCATCCGTTTCCTATAGCCTTTCTCCTTGGGGTTACTCTTCAGGTAACATTGCATAACAGTTCTATTCAATTCTTTCGTTCAGTTGGTTCTGGTCCCTTTCCTTCTTCTTCTTCCACCGACACCAGCAGTATTTGGTTGACAGCCAGGTCCCTGCTGCTGAGCCAGGGAGCACCTGCTGGGTGAGAGTCTGTAACATGACATTCCATTAGTAATGCACTGGGTAATTGCTGGCCTTGTGCCTAAAGTAGAAACAATTATTATTATTATTATTATTATTATTATTATTATTATTATTATTATTATTATAAGGCGGTGAATTGGCAGTATCGGTAGAGGGCTGGACGCCATGCTTTCTAGCATAGTTACGTCCCTTTACGGTCTGAGTTCAAATCCCGCCAAGGTTAACTTTGCCTTTCATCCTTACGGGGTCGATAAAATAAAGTACCAGTAATGTACTGGTTAATTGCTGGCCTTGTGCCTAAAGTAGAAACAATTATTATTATTATTTTTATTGCATTTATCTTGCTTTATTGTTCATACGAGTTATCACCAAGTCACAACCAGTGACCTCAAAAGACAACAATGTCCGCCATGTTCAAGAAAGAACATACATATTCACACATGCATCTTTAGTGTTTAGACTTGTGATGTACTTATATTGACAGAATCTTCCTTAGTATATGGGCAGTTCCCATTAATACTATCTTTTGTATTTCTCCTATACGCGGGTTTCCTGGGATTTGCAATATGTAATCATTAGACCCCTTAGGTATCATTCCCAGAGCGCCTACAACCACTGGTATTGTTTTAGTTCTCAATTTCCACATTTTTCCAATTTCTATCTCCAGGTCCTTATACTTGCTCAATTTTTCAAATGTTTTTATAGATACATTCTTGTCTATTGGAACAGACATATCAATTAGCAGGCATACCCTCTTTTGAAAGTCTTTCAATATTATATCAGGTCTGTTTGCATCTATTTTTCGGTCTGTTTGGATGCTAAAGTTCCACAAGATTGAGATGTGATCTTTTTCAAGTATGGGAGGTGGTTGATGCTCCCACCAATTCTTTTGATGGGGCAGGTCAAAATGCTTACACATTATCCAATGTATGTATTGTGCAGCTCTGTCATGCCTGTTTAGGTATTCGGTTAGAGCTATAGGACTGCACATTGAAATTATATGGTCAATGGTCTCTGTTTTTTTTTTGCATACACGGCATAATGGGCTGCACCCATTTTTTATTATGTTGGCTTGGTAATTTTTTGTTGGCAGACACTGATCTTGTGCCGATATAATCAGTCCTTCAGTCTCCGATTTCAGTCCAGAGGATGCCAACCACTGATGGGTTAAAGTTTTGTCAACATCAGGATTGTTAGCTCGCTCTGGGTATTTTCCATACAGAGGCTTTTCTTGCCATTTCTTAGCCAGTTTCTGTAGCAGTTCTTTCTTTGCAGTTACTTTTACCTGCTTTGCTTTTTCTGTGTTTTCCATTTCAGCAGTAAATGTGACTTCTGAAATTTGTAGTCCATTACTGTATCTTTGTGCATCTTTTGTAATGGAATATGATCTTTTGATGCTTTCGTGTTTCAAAACGAGTTTGATCATCCAATCATGTGATTCCCTTAGATATGTAGATAATCCAATTGTTGCAGTTTTCAACGCAATATCTAACTGGATTAACCCACGTCCTCCTTCTTTCCTAGGGAGATATATTCTATCTATATCTGCCTTAGGGTGATGCATTCTGTGCATGGTTAAGAATTTTCGAATTTTTGTATCGAGCCTACGGATCTCTGTGCTTGACCAGTTGATGACATTGTAACTGTAGGTTACTACTGGTATGGCAAGCGTGTTTATGGCATCGATCCTATTCCTTGCATTCAATTCCGTTCTTAAGATTGCTCTTACTCTGCGGTAACATTCCTTCCTTATCCTTTCCCACATTGTCGAGTGCTTGATTCCGTCTCCTTCACAAACACCTAGATATTTGTTAGTTTCCTCTTGATTAAGTTCTCTTATCACATTCCCCCCGATCAAGATTAATGTCTGAACTTTTCAGCAGCTTTCCTCTGGTGAACGTTGCTTTGGCGCATTTATCTAGTCCAAACGCCATCTTAATGTCATCACTGAACTGCTTCACAGTGGATAATAGCCCTTGCAATTGTTCATCATTTTTTGCAAATAGTTTCAGGTCATCCATGTAGAACAAGTGATTAATGGTTTTGTCATAGACTTTATATCCATGTTTTTTTTCATTGAGCATTTTACTTATTAATGGTATAAGTGCGATGCAGAATAATAACGGTGATAAATAGTCACCCTGAAAAATTCCACAATTAATATTAACTTTTTCAGCTTCCAGTGATTCCTTTTCACTATTCAAAAGGAGTGTCGTTTTCCATGTCTTCATACTGAATGATAAGAACCTGCTGACAACGGGAGATATTTTGAAAATCTCTAAACATTTTTCAATCCAACTGTGTGGCAAACTATCGAATGCTTTTTTATAATCTATCCAAGCAATTGATAGATTTTTGTGTCTATTATGACAATCTTCCAGTATCATTTTGTTAACCAAATGCTGATCCTTACAGCCATATGAGCCTCGTTTACACCCTTTCTACTCAATGGGAATTGGGTCATTTGTTATCAGGTGGTCATATATATATTCAGTTAGGACTGATGTTAAAATTTTATACATTGTGGTCAAGCAAGTTATCGGTCGTAATTTTTGGGATTGTTTGTCTCATCATTCTTCGGAAGCAGGAATATAATGCCGTTAACTAGCCATGATGGTATCTTTTCTGGCTCCTTAACTATTTCATTGTAAAGTTGGGCTAACAGCTCATGAGACTCTGTGAAGGCATTTATCCAAAAATTTGGATTTTGTCTTTTTCTGGGGATTTCCATTTGCTGGTTTTTCTAAGAGCCAAACGCAACTGTTCAACCGTTATATTTTTCCATATTTGTTCCTCAAGGTGAGCTGTATCTCTCATTTGTCTGTCTATCCATGGGGCATGTATATTATGAACTTTTTCTTCGGCCCAGATCTTTTCCCAGAATTCTTGCACATCCTCCTTGGGTGGTATTGATTTAGCAGTTATTGTTGACTTACCAATTTTTCTGTAGAAGTTTCTTTGGTTAATTTTGAACATATTGTCCTTATAGAATCTAGATCGTTTTTCAAAGCGAATTTCTCTGTTTCCTTTTCTCACAGAATATTAAGATAATAATGTAAGACATATATGCCATACGCGTCAATTAAACGAAGAAATATTTGCAGAATATGGACTTAGTAATTCTAGTTAAATATGTGTGAAGATAGTTCGTTTTATTGGATTTATCTTTCATTTGGTTTTCTTTTATTTATCATAACTCCTTCCATGGCTAAAATTTAATTTTTGTGAATTTCGACCATTTATGAAGACTACCACAGCTAGCATATCATATTGCTGCCAGCGGTAACAGTGTATGGCCAATTTGTATCAATCACCTGAATTTTATTGGCGTAAAAACTACTGAAATATTTATTTCTTGTTAGATTTCGCAGTACTTAAAGATATGTGGAGTATATGAAAATTTAACAATTCTGACAAATGTGTGAAATATTTGCACATAATAGGAACTGTTAAGGCATTTATAGTTTTAAATCATGTGCGCCAGCACAAAAATACACACATAGATGCACACAAGAAAATTCATACATGCACACACATACGCATAATTTGCATCGAATTAAGCATACATAACTATACTCAATCCTTTACATAATGTACAAACATACACGCATACACAGAGTTATAGTACTCAAGCTTACATTCATGCATTTACACACAACCGCATATATATACCGAGATACATGGATAAACAGAATCACACATACTCACAAACACACATATTACTTCCGGATTAGCCTCTTTCAAGTAAATTTACGATAAAGCCATTCCAGATACATGTATTCCATGTTTTTTTAATATGTTTTCATTATGTTTTCATATACATTATCCAATTTAGGAGGGGCAGGTGTGATTTGCGTGTGTGTGTGTGTGTGTGTGTGTGTGTGTGTGTTTACACACGCCTTTATATATATATATATATATATATATATATATATACACACATATATGTATGGAGGTGTGCATACTTGTTGAGGCGTAGCAATTTGTGTGTGTCTGTGTAGGTGGGATTTCAAACTTTATCGATTACCAAAATGTATTTATTGAATTCGACGAGTTATTGTTTCCGCAACATGAACTGAACACAATGACCCCACGAGTATGAACATGCATCAGTCACGGTTGGTTTTAATTGAAGAGTTTTGTTTTCACTTCTAATATGGAATAATTGCCATTTTAGACACCGTCAAATGCTACCAGGTAAACAAGTCTTCTCAGACTTGTAAATAAACAGATAAAAAATGTATGGATCGAGGTAGAGCCAAATGTTAATAGCTTAGTCAGAGGATAAAGAACCCCAACGATTTCAAGTCCTCCGGGACAGGTAGAAGATAGAAAGAAGTCATCTTCAGTCTGGAGACCCTGCATGAGCCATTAGTGCAGAATAGATTTTCCCTTAAGTCCCTCAGGGAGCAGATTTGTCTGTCCAGACATGGACGACCCCACTAAAGTTCATTTTAGGCAAGTTTCCTCCGGCCACGTTTCACTCACAGTGCTTGTATAGACCCAAACTTTGTGAAGTACGTTCCCCTGATGCTGTACGTGACGGAATTATCAAACACATAGCCCGATTCATTGCTACCATTTAAAAGTCATGCTTTGTTTATTCTAAAATACAATAGATAATCGAAGAATTTTGTCATACAACTAGGACATCTATGTTTACATATGAAGGGCTCAATGGCTCAAGGGCTCATTCTCCTCCTTTAATGATTACAATCCCACACCCAGACTATAATTATATGAAACACAACTGGTTCATTTCCCTAATCCTGAACCCATAAAAATCAACGCGATGAAATATATTTGATGAACCAACTAGTGGTACCACAGAAATCCATCAATATACTAGGCATCTGGTTACAATCTGATTGGAATTGTGAAACTCATTTCAAACACACACTGAAAATATGATTTCAACATGGCCTGCAATTAAAGTAATCTCAAAGAAATTCTACTGCTTAACATACAACCACTTGAGACTGTATAATAAGGGAGTCATTAATGCTCAATTGTATAACAGCTGTGGTTATGAACACAAAAGTACAAGCTCCCTTCAAGGTATTGATAGGTTCCGTACCCAAATTGGTAAACTTATATTGTAATATCTAAGATCTACTCCCAAGATAGCGACTTTTCACCAAGCAGGGTTAAATCCAACTCACTTGTTGATAGAAGAGTCCAGGAAACCCAAACTGCTAACTGCGCAGTTTAAATGCAAAAGAAAACAGCATGGTACTTAGCTTCCTCCATGAGCTGAACAATTTAAATCGTTTAAAATCATGATTAAAAACACAAAGCAGGAAGCAAAAGAACTCCATAATACTATCACATGGTCAATCTCTTTTCAGCTGGGTCTGCTACAGAGCCGGTGCACATTCACTCAAGGGTGTGGGTTGTGGAGTTACTAAAATAATTATAGAGATATGAACTTAAGATTACATCGGTATTACATTATATTTGATGCAGAGTGGTGGGGGAATTACATTATCCATATATTCAGCTAAGAATTGCCCCGGAAAAATGATTTTCTATCGAACCTAGAACTGTTTCAATCAAGAAAAAGGGGTCGAGTTAGAGATATTGAGAATGCTTTGCTAAAGGTAGATAACTACCTCTCAGAAAATAATAAATAATAAATAACAGTGATTTAGAAATATGTTCTATTCAGACTTTAAATAAGCCCTAAAAACGCCGTATATCTATATAGTGTCCCTACGACTCCCTCGGGTGTTACGAGACCATGGCATGGACACACACACACGCACACACGCACACATGCACACATTTATATATATATATATAATTTTATTCAAAATATTAACAAATGAAAAATATTCTCATAATCAAAATACATACTTTATTATATATATTTCAAAGGTACTGTGTAGTTTTTTCAGTACGTCCTCATCAGACAAAATATATGATTTGATATATGACATACCGCTACGGTCTTGATTATTCAATTCCAGTATTGGCAGTGATTTATTTCATCAAATCTCAACGTTTATGTACCACAAATAATATGATAAACTTAAAGAAGAAAAGGACGTAGAACAAATTAGAGATATAAGAGAGGGTGTAAAGAA
This sequence comes from Eledone cirrhosa, assembly GCA_964016885.1. Taxonomy (NCBI): domain Eukaryota; kingdom Metazoa; phylum Mollusca; class Cephalopoda; order Octopoda; family Eledonidae; genus Eledone; species Eledone cirrhosa. Next base: position 206,585,458 of record OZ024741.1, read on the forward strand.
GAGAAAATGCAAGAAAAAAAATAAATACAAATTTGTTGAGTGCTTCTAATCTGTTGTGAAATTGTATTCATTGAGTAATCAACGAACCATACTAATCTTTGGTTTTATATATATATATATATATATATATATATATATATATATATAAGCAAGATGTATGGTTGGTCGTATGTGAATCGCGATGATCACGTCTGACCTACCAAATATGCGACGGTAGCTAGTTAAGCTCTATGCGTATAAGCAGAGCAGAACTTCGTAAATTTTCTGAAATTTGTTAACGAGATCTCTGGGGAAGAAAGTTTTTTTCTTTCGAAAGAAATTTTTTTCTCTCAAGGGAACTTCTTGGGAAACTATATTTTTTTAGGGAAACTTTATATCTTTATTTTTTTATTTTATTTTATTAGTCTCTTAATCTCTTCTAGTTTGTTAAGTTTATTGGGGCTTGTAAGCTTTATGCACTTATTGAGGGATTTTTTAAGGTGCTTCTACGAGATCCCAAGTCTTTTACTTTTAATGCGTAAATTATAAATTATCTAATTTTTAACCTTCAATCCCTGACTCTCAGGCCATTTTCAAATTCTCTTAACTCCCCATAACCCATCCCTTTTACAATTCCGACAACTAATATAAAAGAGCCCCCTTAGAATATAGACCCCAAATATACAAGCGGAGCTGCTGATCTATACCACAATTTCAAACTGCTAGTCTTAAGTGATACGTTGATGTAAATAATGAACTTACAATCACATGTTATATGCCTTGAAAAGTCCCACCATATGGTTGGACGAAACGGCTGTCGGCAATAAACTTGTTATAATGTCATAATAGTTCCTTTGTTCTTTTTCATTAATATATATATATATATTAGTAAAAAGGAAAAGAAAATGCTGACAAATTTTTCCCAGTGAAAAATAGTTTAATTAGGAATAAGTATAAATTAGTAATAAGTATTGGTTAGTATTCAGCTTGATGTATTCCACCGTCGTTGCATTCGGATCATATTGAACATTTCATGGAGAGACTAAGTTAGCAACGAGGAAGTGATGAGGAGGTCAGGATTGTCCGGAAAAGGAGACGGGGTTCGCGGGCCACATCCTTCGTTTGCCGGCAGATCGACCTGCTCATATTGCCATGGATTGGGTACCAGAAGGTGGCAGGAGAGAATGGGGAAGACCACGAAAAACATGGCGGAGCACATTCAGGGAGGACCTGCGGGAGATGGGAATTACCTGGAGAGGTGCTAGAAGGGCCGCCAGTGACAGGATCAAGTGGAGGAAGCTCGTCGCCCAATGTTCCACAAGGGACTGGAGGAACTAAGACTAAGACTAAGAAGTATTCAGTTTTAGTTTTAAGTTTTTACCGGTTGCGCTTTTCTAATGCTTTTCAAAAATAATTTTAAAATAGAGCGCTCGTGATGTTTGCTCTAATCATTAGAAATTCGCACCCGGTAAAAACTTAAAACTAAAACTGAATACTAACCAATACTTATTACTAATTTATACTTATTCCTAATTAAACTATTTTTCACTGGGAAAAATTTGTCAGCATTTTCTTTTCCTTTTTACTAATATATCACAACACGTGTGTCACACCTCTATTTTTTTAAAATATATATATATATGCAAAAGTTCTATTTAAATTGTTGGGATATAACAAGCAAATATTTTTATAACTGATATAAAGCACTCAACAAGTATTTGGAGTAAACATACGATATTAACAAATGGAAACTATATTTATAAAACCATATTTATTTTATTATACATATTTCAAGGATACCACGTTAAGTTATGGTATGCTTTCATCAGACAAAATACAATATAGATCAGTTTTATAAATAAATATTGACATACCCTTAAAAAATGCAACCATAAAACTGATCTATATTGTATTTTGTCTGATGAAAGCATACCATAACTTAACGTGGTATCCTTGAAATATGTATAATAAAATAGATATGGTTTTATGAATATAGTTTCCATTTGTTAATATTGTATATATATATATATATATATATATATATATATATATATATATATATATATATATATATATATATATATATATATATATATATAATATATATATATATATATATATATATATATATATATATATATATATAATAACATCCATGTACAATATTGATTTCCCTAATGTCCTGGCAGCTTATATGGTTAGTTTGTATTTTCTATGTATTCTGAGTTAAATGTATTCTAAATGTTAGCATTAATAAGTGTGTCTGTATGTTTGCATGCGAATTGCGGCTTTGTAGAGATAAAGATATGACTACAAGCACATTTAAAACTAATTTATCACTACAGTTGATTCAGCATGTTTTGTTTCAATATTCTCCCTAACAATATCACTTCTTCCAAAGGTGATGGGTTGGCAGTATCGGTGTAGCATCTGACAGCATGCTTTGCGGCATAGAATTATAGTTATTTGCATTCTGAGTTCCAAACTTACACGGAGTCAATAAAATAAAGTAACAGTAACGCATATCATCCCAAAGGGAGTCGATTTATTCGATTTGGCTCTTCTCTTCAAATTGCTGGTCTTGTGCCAAAAGTAACAATAATTATTACTTCTTCCATCTACCTTCTCTGTTTCCCCCTCTCTCTCTCTTGTTTGCTCTCCCTCTTTCTCTCTCTCTATTTATCTATTCAAAGATTTCCCTATTCATTAACCACTATCACACTCTAGGTTCCAATATATTTATCTTTTTCCGATATCATGTTTTGTTCAGTTGCTCTTCTTATTCATATGTATAGAAAGACCGTGGCGACTGGGAAGTCTCACATCATCTCCCTTAGGACTTAATGTTGATTAACTGGCAAGCATGAGAAATACATTTTGCGAAGTTTATTCATCGGTTAATTTTTATTTATCCTTACACAAACATAGCTTATGCTCGAAACCATCAGAACATATTTGCATACGCACACACATACGCACACACATACACACACAGACGCACACACACACATACATACACACACACACTTACACACACACACTTACACACACACACACACACATATATATATATGTATTTATATATATATATATATAATATAATGTATGTCGGGCTATGTATGTCTACAAAAGTAATTGTTTCTACTTTTGGCACAAGGCCAGCAATTATCCCAGTGTATTACTGGTACTTTATTTTATCGACCCCGTAAGGATGAAAGGAAAAGTTAACCTCGGCGGGTTTTGAACACAGACCATAAAGGGCTGTAACTCTACGCTGCAAGGCATGGTGTCTGACCCTCTATCGATACTGCCAATCCAAATAATGGATGTGTGTAAGTGTCTGCAGATAACTGAATGTGTGGAGTAAAGTAAATTATTGAGAGAAAGATTATTGACTTAAAAAGATTAGACTAAGTTTATTGCAGATAAATAATGTAATGACGATCCTATCTGAGTATGTGAGCAGGATCTTTTGGGAGGCTGTTTTACTGTTTAATCAAATGAGAAAGGCAGTGTTCATGACCTTTCTCAGGGCCTCTGGGACAGTTCGGAGGAAGAAAGGTTTATCAAAACCGGGATCCTGGACTCCACTAAAGGCAACCAAGGACAACATTTATCACCTAAATAGACCATAGCAGGATTTGAACAGATATCGCAAGAAGCCAGGAAAAAATACTATAATCCATATTTTCTGATCTGTAACGATCCCACCAGTTTATTATAAGATACAGAGATCCTATCAAATCAATCCCGATATTGGAAGAAGCAAATACATAGTTTGACTAACTTCCGGATTATCAGCGTTTTCAAGATTTTTACACTTCGAAACCACCAATGATGCAGAAATAAATCAGATTGTTAATATAAATATTCTCAATTGTCACATTCTGTGCTGATTTCTCTTTTCCTTCGTTTATACCCACACACACATATATATATATATATATATATATATATATATATATATATATATATATATATATATATATATATATATATTCGACAGTCGATTGTCAATATCCCAGACCTCATTCGCTTAACGAGTGGTGTGGCGCTCGTCAAATCGGACCGATGAAACAATGTTTCCAGCAGTCTTTCCAATTGCTAATACTATCTGTCGGTCGCAAATCCAGGCTGAACCAGCCTTGTCGGATCTGTAACGATTCCACCAGTTTACCATACCATACAGGGATCCTATCTAATCAACCCCGAAATGGGAAGAAGCAAATTTGTCCCATGATCCTTAGTCTGAGGATGAAGCTGTGAAGCTCAATATGGCTTAGAGACCAATAACGAGCACGAATTATTCGCCCAAGGTGTAATCTATATGGAATCAGGAGACAAACTTGGGGTAAACAAATCCAGTGTGTTGTATGAATGTAGGTATGAAGTGTAGAGAGCATTAAAATAATAAATACACAAGGTGAAGGAATTTAAGATATTTTATTAGTCTTACAAGTGTTTCAACAAAAGGAAATATAAAATATGGTAATTTGAAGAATTTCGTGCTAGTAGCATTAGAGTATATAGGAATAAATCCATGTACTAAGATCTGAGCAGAAAATCGATTACTTTAGTGTAACACATAATTTCATATTGCTCTTGTATCTTCAAAGACATTAAAAAAATTGTGGAACTAGATGTCCTAGAAAAACCACCGGAGCATCATAACACATTATCAACTAAAAATAAAAAATTTCTTTCTGTGAGTGAAGATGACAATTTTCGTTTCCAATTATATTTATATAGTCATTATGTGTATCTTCGAAAATGTCTCCTTGCAAAATATATGTTATTAAGAAAGTTATAAGGTAACAAAATCAAAATTATGCCGTCTTATGTATCTTTCTCTCTCTCACTATATATATATACGATATTAACAAATGAAAACTATATTTATAAAACCATATTTATTTCATTATACATATTTCAAGGACACCAAGTTAAATTATGGTGTGATTTCATCAGAGAAAATATAATATAGAGCAGTTTTATAAATAAATATTGACATACCGTTAAAGAATGCAACCATTACTGTTGGAAGCTCCCAGATAGTGGAGTTATAACTTTAATTATAGTATTAGGTAAGTTAGTATTGGATATTTTTAAATAAGCCGTTGGGTTACGGAGAAAGAGAAAGAGAGAGAAAGAGCAGAACAACAGAGAGAAAATAATAGAGATAGAGACAGAGAAAGGAGAGAGAACGAAAACTCTAAGTCATATCTTGTTGAGTTATCTTAACATTTGAGATGAAATAAATAAATAAAATTAGAAATGTTAATAATCATGAATGGAATATACATATATAATATGAGAAATTTAACCATTGTTTAAATATGATTAGATGTTTAGTTAATCAGTTAAATATTGAGATCAATACATTAAAAATTGGGATCTATATATTAAGAAATCTATATATTATTATTAAGACTATATTGTTAAAGATCTATATATTATATAATACGTATACACACGCAAAAATACATACATATAAATATATATACACACGTATAAAAATATATATACATATCTAACTTCGTATATATACATACAAAATATAAAGGATTTTTTAATTTAAGAATATCCAATACTAACTTACCTAATAATATAATTAAAGCTATAACTCCACTATCCGGGAGCTTCCAACAGTAATGGTTGTATTCTTTAACGGTATGTCAATATTTATTTATAAAACTGCTTTATATTATATTTTCTCTGATGAAAGCACACCATAATTTAACTTGGTGTCCTCGAAATATGTATAATGAAATAAATATGGTTTTATAAATATAGTTTCCATTTGTTAATATCGTATTTTTACTCCAAATATTTGTTGAGTGTTTTATATCAGTTATAAAAATATTTGCTTGTTGTATCCCAACAATTTAAATAGAACATTTACACACACACACACACACACACACACACACACACACACACACACACACACACACACACACACACATATATATATATATATATATATACTCGGTTGAGAACTTATTTGATTTGTGCTATTTATGCTATTTTTCGCATGATTTACACTAACTGAATTAATTTACCAAAATCTGAGGTTATTCCCCTTGTGATTGCCACACGTGATTTAACTTACCACCGTGTCATTCACTTATTTGGTACAGAGCGAAATACCTGTTGATAACGTGATATTCCTTGTTCGATCATTATACCCAAAGCTTATATTTTTAAACAGACTATATTTTGATTTAGGTGTCACAGAAACTCTACATCGGATTTTAACAGCAATTGCGGGAGTCCAGGTCTTGTTATTATTTATCTTTTATCATTTATTTTGTTTTGACCTGTTTAGCTTGATTTGGTTTTTAGCTTAGGTGGTTAATGCCTTCTTGACCACCTTTTCAGTATTGTATGGCTCCTTAACACATTGTTTAGCTCTGGTTTTTAACTATTGAGCACTTTGCCAGTATCATTTCTGATTTTTGCGTTTCGCTTCGCTTTTCCTGCCCGCCGAAATGCGATTCTCCCTGAATATTTATTTGTGTATATATATATATATATATATATATATATATATATATATATATATATATATATATATATATATAATATAATATATATATATATATACACACACACATATATATATATATATATACACAGACACATATATATATACATGTATATATATTCACCGCCGAGGTTAACCTTGCCATTCATCCTTACGGGGTCGATAAAATAAAGTACCAGCCACGCACTGGGGTCTATTTAATCGACTTTCTCCTCCCCCAAATTACTGGCCTTGTATCTAAATAAGAAATCATTATTAACAGTGTTACATCCTCTTAAACTGGTTTCTTGTTGTTGATGTTGCTGTTGTGTTATTGCTGCCACCCTTATTGCTGTCATAGTTGTTATTGGTGGTGTTTCTGCTGCTAACTTGAGCCTATGATGCTCTTGTTAGAGCTGTTGTTGGTATTGCTGTTGTTGTTGTTGTTATTGTCGTTGTTGTTATAGTTGTTGTTGTTGTTATTATTATTATAGTTGCTGTTATTGTTGTTGTTGTTGTTGTTGTTGCTGTTACTGTTGTCGTTGTTGTTTTTCATGATAATCTCTGATCCAGCAGACCTGTGTTCTCTGTGCTGATGATATTATTTACGCCGGGCTAACTTAGTTTACTGAAGAAGATTCTGGCGGATGTTTTAGGAATATATTAAGAGAGGTACAAAATATAAATAATGAATAAAAGTTTAAACTGATGTTATACGTTTCCTCTTTTGCTATCTTCTATATAGTGCAGTATATTGACGTAAATGTGTGTATGATTAAGGTCATGTAGTGTGCAAAAAGAATTATTACACAAAATATGCAAATCTTAAAAGATGCACATTCTTTCACAATTTTGCAAAATTGAAATAGTACAAAATTGAAAAGAATATTCGCTCCATCTTATAACAACGAGGTAATTGACATTATTGAAGTTGATATTGACGAATATGACGTGGAAACTTTGTATATATATATATATATATATATATATATATATATATATATAATAAACAATACAATATAATTACCTCATTACCAGAGGTTTCCCGATTTAAGACGAATACGAAAACCGTCCTCATTCGTTCATCGGACAAGGCAATTTAAAACACAGTGAAATCTTTGAAAAATCTCCTCAAGAAAGGCAAGAGTTTAACGGGCAAGAAAAAATATACCAAGAGATATATAAAAATAAGGAAATATAGTTAGGGTATGTGTATAAATGTGTATATATTCACTCATAAATGTACATATGTGTGTATGTAAAATGCATGTGTATAGTGAAAATGTGTGTGTGCGTAAGTACATATATGAAGGCTAGCATAATAGTGTATGTGTGACCAATACGTATATAATATAAGTTGAAAAATAATGTACATCCAGATTTAGGTATTAAATATATACACATACAAGTATGAAAGCACGCGTATAAACACACACGCGCGAACATTTATATGAGGAAGATAAAAAAAGGGAAGGGAGTGTATTAGTAAAAAAGAGTGTCATATTCGATACATATAAAAATGAAACAATATATGAGAAAGAAAAAAATGTTGTTTAAATCAAAGAGAAAGTAAGAGGGAGGGGTTATCAATTATAAATTAACACTAGAGAAAACGAAAACAAACATAGGTTCGCACGTACACACACATACATATAAAAATATATATATATGAATACGTACAGGCAAAAGCGCATGCATACGTACATACATACACACGAAGCACATATATATATATACATATATCGGCACACGTATATCTAAGGACACGTACGTACGCGACTATAAGTATACATATATGCATACACACACATACATATACATATACATATACATATATATATACACATACTCATACACATACGTTCAGCCACATACATACGCTCGTATAAATATAGATATAAAAACAAACATGCTCACACATATATACACACATACGCACACATACCGAAGCGCATGCACACTCGCACGCATAGATACAAATTATAGACCAGCCATATGAAAAAAAGAAATACAAATATAAAAGCGGCTGCGAAACAACAGGATATATCTGGAGTTGAAAACGCAAGTGACATGTGATATCAGGTAGTGAAAGAAAAGGGGGAAGTAAAATGTGGAATGTGAAGATATTAGGTAAGTGAATCAAAAAGTAGGGAGTGGGGGTCACTGGTGGATGTGAAGTGAAAATAAAAATAAAAATGAAAATAAAGTTAAAAATGAAAGTGAATCAGAAAGAGAAGTCTGTAAAGAGGATAATTTAAGGAAAGTGAAGAATAAGAGTTTATGGAGGATAAGTATCTGAAAGTGAGTTAAGTTTATATGAGCTGGAAAGCAAGTGTGATTTCATGTGTGGGCAACTGGTGAACATTTCTGTTTTTGTATTTAGGCAGGTTTTGGGGTGATTTAAGTTTCTGTAAAATCCAATATTTTTCACTTATGCAGAGTGTGCATCTTCTTGTTCCTCTTGCATATTCTTTAGATTGGTTCAAAATTGACCAATCCAATTTATATTGGATACCTTGGTCTTTCAAATGCAATATTCTGCTAGCCAGAGCTGTTGTAAATCTTTTTTCTGGATGTCGGAAAGATGCGACATGTGAGTAATAACGCGTTTTGAATTTGTCTTACCCACATATCGTTCGCTGGTAGCTGGTAGGTTTTTGCTGGTGGTTGTCACTTTAGCCGCATATACAATGGCTTTGGTGTTGCATTTACCTTGTAATGGGCATTCACTTTTGACTCTACAGGAGCAATTTGGAAGGTATGTGTATAAGTATGTGTATATATATATATGTATATGTATGTATGTGTGTGTATGCATATATGTATACTTATAGTCGCGTACGTATGTGTGCTTAGATATACATGTGCCGATATATGTATATATATGTGTGCTTCGTGTGTATGTATGTACGTATGCATGCGCTTTTGCCTGTACGTATTCATATATATATATTTTTATATGTATGTGTGCGTACGTGCGAACCTATGTTTGTTTTCGTTTTCTCTAGTGTTAATTTATAATTGATAACCCCTCCCTCTTACTTTCTCTTTGATTTAAACATTTTTTTCTTTCTCATATATTGTTTCCTTTTTATATGTATCGAATATGACACTCTTTTTCACTAATACACTCCCTTCCCTTTTTATCTTCCGCATATAAATGATCGCGCGTGTGTGTTTATACGCGTGCTTTCATACTTGTATGTGTATATATTTAATACCTAAATCTGGATGTACATTATTTTTCAACTTATATTATATACGTATTGGTCACACATACACTATTATGCTAGCCTTCATATACGTACTTACGCACACACACATTTTCACTATACACATGCATTTATACATACACACATATGTACATTTGTGAGTGAATATATACACATTTATACACATACCCTAACTATATTTCCTTATTTTTATATATCTCTTGGTATATTTTTTTTTGCCCGTTAAACTCTTGCTTTTCTTGAGGAGATTTTTCAAAGATTTCACTATGTTTTAAATTGCCCTGTCCGATGAACGAATGATGAAGTTTTTCGTATTCGTCTTATTCGGGAAACCTCTGGTAATGAGGTAATTATATTTTATTATATTATATTTTATTGTTTATTATACATTAAATTTAGCTCTGGTACTTACATAGAGCACTCTTCACTCCTATGATTTTTTCAATTTTCAACGGAAATTTCAATACTTATATATACTTATATATAAATATATACTATTTCCACTCCCAATTAGCATAATTAACCATATAAAAAATCGAATAGACCAGGCTATAAGAATAAGGCTTCGATGAAGAAATCTCCAACAAATAACCGAAACCAGCCCATCGCGCCGGCTGCGACGGAATATTTATCGAATATTTCGACAGCGTAATCGCCAAGATATACAGTCAATTAAACAGGAAACGGCTTGAGCTCTGCCATCGGGGTCATACATTTTCCTTTATATATATATATATTCAATATAAATGGTATATATATATATACAATATAAATGGTATATATATATATATATATACAATAACTGTTTCTACTTTTGGTACAAGACCAGCAACTACCCAGTACATTACTGGTACTTTATTTTATGGACCCCGTAAGGAATAAAGTCAAAGTTGACCTCGGCGGGATTTGACTCAGAATGGAAAGGGCCGTAACTCTATGCGTCAAAGCATGGTGGTATATACAATAATATTAAATAAATGGAAACTATATTTATAAAACCATATTTATTTTATCATATATATTTCAAGGGCACCAAAACACTTTGGTACGCTTTCTTCAGATAAAATACAAAGTTTGTATTATAAATAGAGACTCACCCAGGAAAATCATACCTTATCAGTTGAATATTCCCTGGATAGTGGAAATGTTTAATGGATTTTTCAATCTTATGGGTGAATATGCAAATGAATATGTAAATAATTGAAATACAACCGTTAATTTAAACGACTATGGAGAGTTTAGATATATAATATATAATAGTAAGTGAGAGTAGAAGGAAAAAATAGTAAGAGAAGAAGGAAAAAAGCAAAGATAAATGAAAACTCATATAACGTTAATTTGAGGGAAATATATTCGAATAGTTATCTATGTATATATATAAGTATATATTTTAATAGTATGTGCATTTATATTAAAAGGATAATTTACAATTATTAGTTGTTTATAATTTGTTTATAATATGAGTTACGAGGGATGTTTTTGTTCTGTTTTAAGTAGATAAATAAATAAATAAATAAATGGGTATATTATGTAAATAAATATGTATTTAAAATTGAGAATGATTTAAAATTAAATTAACGGAGTTAAGTAATAATATTTATATGATTGAAAAGGAAAGATAAGGAAAGATAAACTCCGATTTCATTTATTCGTTAGTGTGAGACTATTTAGTCAAAATAAGTATGGATGCTTAAGATACATTTAGCCAGAATCAGTTAGTGGTTATTATCTACATTTAAATAATAGCTTTAGATGGTGTAATTGTACTTAATAAAGACTTAAGAATTAAGAAATTAAGAAAATGAAAAAATTAAAAAATTTTGAAAAAATTAAAATTTTTTTTAGATTTTTGTATTTAAAAAAAAAAAAAAATAAAAAAAAAAATAATAAAAAAAAATAAAAAAAATAAATAAAAAAAATTATTAAAATTATTAAAAAATTAAAAATTAAAAAAATTAAAAAATTAGAATTATATACGAATATATTATGAGAAAATGTTTTAAAAAGTGGAAGTACAGCAAATGTTAGAGATATGATTTAGAGATATCAATATATTAAAAATAAAGTAGATGAGATTGTCAAAGGAGATTAATAGGAATATTATAAGTATAATTATAAGTTATATATAGTTCTGAATGTTGAATTTCTGGCGATGTCTACAAAAATTAAATAAATTCGTTCTGAGATTAATAGAGTTTTTACAGTCAATTATATAAAAACAATTCTTCAATACACAATTTACAGAATCTAGATAAAGCTGTGTTTCGGTACGCCGGCGTTTTCGAAACTGTTTTCGCACGGAAAACTTTAATTGAATTCAACAATGATCTCTGGACAAGAGTCGATAAAAAAAATAATTTTGATATCACCATGACTCGGCGCAAATAACGGATCTTGTGGGGTTATTTATTAATAATACACTGCATAGAAAAATACCAGAGATGACCGGTGGTTTATATCGTAATATGATATGCTGCTTTTAATTGAAAATCATAGTAATTGTGAAATTAATAGGAAAAGAAAATCCATAATACAATTCTTCAATAACTACAACCTTAAGTTAGAAATAGAGAATAACTATAAAATCGTTAACTTTTTAGACATAACATTAAACTTAGCACAGAGCTCTACTATCTATTCCATAAAATTAATGAGAATCTAAATTATGTAAGTTTTAACTCTAATCATCCTAGATCTATTAAGAGCACTATTGTCAATAGTGTCCAACAACGGATTTCACGCATCTCCGCTAATAAAACATTTTTGGTGATAAGGCTGAATATTATAATGAAGCTTTAAGTAGAGCAGGGTATACAAATAAAATTAAATACGTTGACAACAATAATAAGGCAAATCACCCTACTATTAATTGTAATAATAATAAACAATTTAACTTAAACTCTAACACTAACAAAAGAACTAGAAATATTATTTGGTATTCACCGCCATTCTCATTAAGCATTAAAACACTTTTAGCAAAGCTATTCTTTAAAGCACTAGACAAATGTTTTCCTAAAGCCCACAGATAGCACTCAATCTTTAACAGACATACTATAAAACTATCCTACTGTACTACTATGAACATAGCACAAAATATAAATAGAATTAATAATAGAAACTTAAATTTAAACCCTAACCAAAATAACCAAAATAGAAATAATAATATTTCTAGCAATATCCAACATAATAATACCGTTCCAAGCAACAACTCCGCAAAATGTAACTGTAGAATTAAATCAAACTGTCCTTTACAATATAAGTGTTTAGATAAAAACGTGGCCTACAAATGCACAGTTAAAACTAGTGAAAATATATTTAACTATGTCGGTGCCACTTCTGTAGAATTTAAACTTCGCTGGAATAACCACAATTTTTCTTTCAGGAGATTTAATAAAAAATCTTCAAGCCGTTAATATGCGTAAGGAAAGTATATACTTTCCAACGTTCATTCGACTGACAGGAAGTTATACGGTGCTGATGACAGCTAATAAGCTAGAAACTAGTTCATCGTTCCTTTGTCAGTGTTGAACAAAAGGGCAAGGAAGGTTTCCGAACACTGTACGGCTTAATTCGGGCTATTTGCTTACAAACAAACCGAACATTATAATAAATGTTCGGTAAACCCATACGTACATATATATGTGTGCATGTATGTATGTATATACATACTACTGTACGTCTGTATACATATATGTATGTACGTATACATACTTATTTATATATATATATATATATATATATATATATATATATATATATATATATATATATATAAGTATGTATACGTATATATAAATAAGTATGTATATACACACAAAGATATCCACGGTAAGTTGTGGGGTCCAGTCTGCATGAAGATCTCAATATAATCCATGTGTTGAAAATGTTGTACGTTAAAATAAATCCCGGAAAACAATAAAACATTAAAAGGAAAACAGAGTCATGATATAAGTTAAAGCAATGAAATAAAAATCAAGTCATTAGAAATATGCTTCACTTCTTTACGATCGTTTCTAGGTGATGATAATACGTCGTAACTATACTTCGTTATCGATCTATGTAAGTTGAGTTACAACATATCAGATAAGGAAAATATTTACTTACATGCATATCACCAGCTGCTGACAACAGCTGGTGATATGCATGTAAGTAAATATTTTCCTTATATGGTATTTTGTAACTAACCTTACATAGATCGATAACGAAGTATAGTTACGATGTATTATCACCACCTAGAAACGATCGTAAAGCAGTGAAGCATATTTCTAACGACTTGATTTTTTATTTCATTGTTTTAACTTATATATATACATGGACACACTAGAAGAGGAAGACCAAGGTTAACGTATGTTGATGCCCTAAGGACAGACACTGGTCTGTTGGAGACGCAGGACATGGCAGCGATAATGAGGGACAGAGACCGCTGGAGAGAACTCGTCCATGAATCTCGGGAATTTTACCCGCCTTAGAATAGAATAGAATATATGCCATTTATATTGTATAGTTTGCCAATGGGTAGATAGATTCCAGTTAGCAAACATGATATAATAATTTAAAATATTCGACGCAATGCAAATCATCCATCGTAGATGTGGTATTTCGCGGTTGGTGCAGCAACTGTATTAAATATTTATTCAAAGCAGCATTCGGAGGCGGTTCATCACAACGATAGCACATGATATGATGATGTAACCAGACCATAGAAATACGTATACTGATTTTGAAACGTTAAAAGGATATTTTTTGGCCTTCAGTTGTCTTTTATATATATATATATATATATATATATATATATATATATATATATATATATATATATATATATATATATATATGTGCATTATTTCCGTCGGAAAGGTATAGGAAAAAAGAGTGCTCCAGGTAGGTTACAGCGCTTATTAATTATGTAATAAACAACGAAATATTTAGCTTATGTTTTTTATTATATATATATATATATATATATATATTGGTAAACGGAATAGAAAATGCTGACAAATTGTTCACAGTTGAAAAATGGTTTAATTAGGAATAAAAGAGTATTAGTGATTGTATGGGTTAGTATTCAGTTGTGGTTTTAAGTTTTTAAGTTTTTACCAGTTGCGCATTTCTAAATGCTTTTCAAAAATAATTTTGAGATAGAGTGTCCGTGCTGTTTGCTCTGATCAGAGCAAACAGCACGGACACTCTATCTCAAAATTATTTTTGAAAAGCATTTAGAAATGCGCAACTGGTAAAAACTTAAAAACTTAAAACCACAACTGAATACTAACCCATACAATCACTAATACTCTTTTATTCCTAATTAAACCATTTTTCAACTGTGAACAATTTGTCAGCATTTTCTATTCCGTTTACCAATATATAATAACTTGTGTGTTACACCTCTATTCTTTTAACTATATATATATATATATATATATATATATATATATATATATATATATATATATATCGGACCGAGGAGACAATGTGCCCAGCGATCTTTCAAATTGCTAACACTAACTGTCGGTCGCAAATCCAGACAGAAGGCGCCACGTGAAAAAACATTTTGAAGACCAAACAGCGTGAAACAGACTGTTAGCTTCTCTCCCTTCTTTCGCTGAAAAGAAGTAAGTGACATAGTCACTACTTTAAAACCGACGGTATATTGCCAATCATACTATACATACATTCATGTATACATCGCTATTTCAGAGCACCAATCCTAATGTATATATATATTTATAAGGGATAATAAAATATCGTTATAGATAATCCAGTTAGAGGTTGTGAATAGGTCTTATTATGGATAGTTTTAGCGTACGGCGTTGTTTGACGCAACAAGAGGTTTACGTAGGTGGCGAGTTTATGATTTCACTTGTATTCCTATGTAAGTTTATCTTGGAGTAATAAAATTGAAAAAGTGAAGAATAACATGGTCAACAGTACAAAAAAAGGGATTTATTTACAGTCTGACAATTGTTTCACTGATTAAGTTGTCTAAAAATTGCTGAACACTAGAAGCAGTACCACTCAATTTTAAATACGTTGTTAGCTTAATCAGATCACCGAAGGTAACTAGAATATATACCCGTTATATTTATAAATTCAAATTACAGCATCATTAATTACATTAATAATAAAGATAGAGAGAAAAAAAGAAAGAGAGATAGATTAAAGAAAAAAAGAGAAAGGAAAAAGAAAAGGAGAAAGGAAAACAAAGAAAGATATATATAGAGAAAAAGACATAGAGAAAGGAGGAGAGAAAGGGATAAAGGAAAAATAAAGGTAGAGAGAAAGAAAAATAGAGGGAAAACAATGATAACAACAATAAATGAATTAATGTTAATACATGAATAAATGTAAATAAACAAGTTACATCGAGGATGATACAAAATAATATAAAATATGAAAATAAATAAGTAAAAATGTGCGAAGAAATTTAAACATATTAAGATTGTTGAGAGTGGTTATTTTGAATGGTTAAAATATAGAGAGATACGAAAGTATAAACATGATAATGTTAAATATATTTATGTGTGTATTTGTTATTTTAATAAATTAATTATATAATTAATTAATTATTTGATTAATTAGTTGCAAGATATATTAGAAGTGAAAATGATATGATAAGATAGAATAAGATAAAATAAGATAAAATGCCTGAGATGAAATAAATTTAAGGAAAGAAATAGAATGATAGAAAGTGAAAGATAGAGATATATAAAATATGAATGTAAAATATAAGAGGTTATGATTTTGGTTCATGATGATGACAATTATAATAACAATGATGATAATAGGTATTATAAGATATTATAATAGATCTAAGTGGTACAATTTGAGTTATGGAATAGATTGGATGAATTAGGCTGGTCCAAAGTTCTCAAATTTGGTCGCTATTTGATGCCTACAGAAAATAGTTCTTTCGATTTTACTGTTAAGTAGCATTTTGTTGTATTTTAAAATTTGGAAAAGCTCCATATTACAAAGACCACAGTGGGACATGCCAATTCTATAGGCTATTGCTGATGATAGCTTCGTCCAGCTGATTTTATATTCCAGATTTGCATCTCTGAGTTGCCAGATTTTAATGGCGAGTATTGTATTCATGAGCTTCCTGTTATTCATAGATTGTCTATGGACATACCACCCTTTCTTAAACTCCTCCGCTGTGGAACCTATGTAGTGCCAAGCTAAGCTGCCTGAATTTATAGTACATAGGTACACTATATTTGACTCCAGGCATCTATTTTGTAATGGGTATTTATTAGGTAGATGACAGTTACATTTAAATGCCGGTTCTTCGATATGGTTTTGTATGTTGTTATGAATGGGCTGAGAATTGGGTTTGTTAATGTATTGTGGTGATGTGTTCTGACGTGTGTTTGAATGTGATGATGTTATATGCTTGTGTTTTGTATTTGGTGTTATGGTACATATTTGCGGGTTACTTGTATTATAAATTCTCTTATAGTTAATTTTATGTATGTGCGATTCTGTGTAGTTGGCAGTAGAATATGATAGTTTGATAGATTTTATGATATTTATGAATTTTAGGGAAGTGTTTGTCAACTAATTTGAAGAAAATGTGAGGTAGTTTTGTTTTTATAGAGGAGTTAAATACTGGATTGAATCATAAGTACTTTCTATCTCTGCATCTTCTATAGTTACTTGTGGTCTTTATATTAGTATTCTATTCAATTAATTCTCGTGCTTGTTGCACATTTCTATGTTTAGTCCAAGATTTACTGCTTCTATAGGTGTGGATAGTGTTATTTCTATTAAGTGTGTTGTTAATTTGTGTATCTGGTATGTATTTGAGTCTCTCTTTATGGCTTGCCTTAAGTAAAGCTATATTGTAGTAGTTAGCGTGTTCGTTATAAATCCCTAGATTAGAAGATAGGCGCGAGATTCTAAGGGATATACTATGTGCTGTGGAGTTAATTATGGATCGAGGGTGATTAGAATTAGAATTAATGTTAGCTAAATTTTCATTATTTTTATGGAAGGGTTCTATTAGTCCAGTGTTTAGGTTAAGCGATGCATCTAAGAAGTTAGCTTTTTTAGAGTTGAGTTCAAAAGTGATGTTAAGGGCTAATTTATTAAAGAATTTTCTAATCTTTTCCCGTAATCTTTCTAAGTTTAGGTTTTTAGCTAAAAGTAGTCTTGGGCTGAATCATTTGATCCCATAGTTATATCGAAGTTATTTTGTTATTTTTTTCTTTCCCAGTAACTATTGTCGAACCTGATGATTGTTCTTCTAGCAGCTAGTATTATTTTAATTTCTTCTGGTGATAGGTCAGAGTTTTTTGTGCAAAGGATAGTGCCTTATTTAGGATTACTGGGGAAATAGAAGAGTAGTAGTCATTAATGTCAAATTGTATGAAGTCGGAAGATTCTCTAATGTCTAATTTATTAAACAAATCTATTGCTTCATTAGTGATACCCCAGAGCCTGATTATTAGTTTTTCTTTAATTCGTGGTATTATTCTATCTAATATAAACATGCTAATTTTGCCTATATCTGATTTTGATGGACATATTAATCTACTAGTAGGGTCAGTTTCGAAGTTACATTTATGATCCTTCAGATTAGAAGTGAGTTTACAAGGTTCGGTTCTATCTGGTATTTTAAGTTTTTTTTATTATGTTAAGTCCTTCCTTGTTAATGTTAATGAGTGTAGACTCTGTAGATTTCTTGTATTTTTATGTAATTCCCGGTGTATAACATTGTTGTATGTATTAAGGCTCATGGTGTATAAGTTTGATATTTTGTCTGCCTTTACTATAATACCGTTGGTGTTACGCAATTGTTTTAGTAGTGCATTGATGTTATTTTGCAGCTTGTTATGATGCGTTCGTTTTTTAAATTTAGTTTCTTTTATCATGTTCATGAGGTCAAGTTCATATTATTTTGTATCATCCTCGATGTAACTTGTTTATTTACATTTATTCATGTATTAACATTAATTCATTTATTGTTGTTATCATTATTTTTCCCTCTATTTTTCTTTCTCTCTACCTTTATTTCTCCTTTATCCTTTTCACTTCTCTTTCAATCCTCCTTTCTCTATGTCTTTTTCCCTCTCTATATCTTCTTCTGGTTTCCTTTCTCCTTTTTCTTTTTCATTTTTCTTTCTTTCTTTTATCTATCTTTCTTTCTTTTTTCTCTCTCTATCATTATTAATATAATTAATGATGCTGTAATTTGAATTTGTAAATTTAACGGATATATATTCTAGTCACCTCCGATGATCTGATTAAGTTAACATTGTATTTAAAATTGAATGGCACTGCTTCTAGTTTTCAGCTATTTTTAGACAACTTAATCAGTGAAACAATTGTCAGAATGTAAATAATTCCCTTTTTTTGTACCCCCATGCGCACATAAACTTATTGTCAACCCCTCCAAATAGATTATGATTATATTTAATCCCCCCCTCTTTTACGCTCCTTTCTATTATTTAATATAGTATATTGACTATGATTTTATGCCCCTTTGTATCCTCCATATATTTCTTCATTTCTGTCCCTATTAGCCTACCATAATTCTGCTTAAGTCAGTATTTTAGATATCGTTATGTAAATGATAGTAGAAAATTTCATTCCTTTTTGTAAATATTTGTAACGAAATATTAACGTTTATAAACTTTAATTACTTAAACTATAGCTAATATTATACTGCCTTATTGGATATTTTAAATATTTTTAATATTAATTCATCAAATACGGTTTTCGAGTCATTTACCGGGGTTATTTCCTTACTTTTTACTTAACTGCATGTGAGACCTAAATGTATACTTTTGTTTTTGTTTTTTAATTTCCGGTTGATTCTATTTATTTATTTTATTTTATATTTTATATTTTATTTGTAATACTACTGTGCATTATATTTACTGTCTGGCCCTTACTCACTCATCCACATACATGTCTGTTTACCAAACTTGTAATTATAAGTAATTATATATTATATTATGTTAATTATTTTATATTATATTATATTGTATTTGTTATTGTAGTATCGATCCTTATTACTTACTGTTAATTATATGTAACATGATATGTTAAACTTTATATATCATGTAAGATATTTATATTTTTGTACCATCATAATTGTTGGGTATTGTACAATTTATTTTTCCTCACCTACTCTGTAACTCTATATGAATTGATTTGTTAACTTTAATGCCATTATATATTGTATATTATAAATGTTAGTATATTATTATTATAGTATTATTGTGACATCTATATTGTTTGTTTAAATTAACCGGAGATTATCTATTCTATTATATTATATTATATAGTATATAATTGTATAGTTTATTATATATTATATGTGCTACTTATAATAATATCATATTATTACCTCATGTATATTGGGCATATGTGGTATTATTATTATTTTTATTCCTATCATGCTTATTTATATTTAAACTCTTAATAAGGTTTAATTTGTGCAGTTGAAGATGGATATGTGTATTAATGTATGTGTATGTGTGCGTACGTGTGCGTACATATATACATATGTATATTGTACCTTTTGATTTTTATTGTAATTTTAATATTGGTAAAATATATTATATTATATTACATCGTATTATACATAATTCCTGCTCTATATAACCACCTTTGTTTAGCTCTAGGATTTTTTTGCTTTGGACTATATTTGTAATATGGTTCTTAATGTTATACACCTCCTTAATAATTTTTATTATATATTTTTACCCATAATCTTGCAATACTTTAGTGTATGTACACTCCATATTCTTCGGAGTTTCCGGCTTGTATTGGCCGATAATACTTCTTGTTGTTTTAATTGCCCTGATGAGTCCTTAATAGGAGGAAACATTGTTGGCTAATAAAGACTTTTGATGTATTGAAGGCTTCTTTGTTTTACTTTCATTATATATATATATATATATATATATATATATATATATATATATGGATGTAAATATAATGTATTTTGCAATACACTTTATGCTTAATTAAAAGCATTTTGAAGACCGTAAGCTATTGTTTTAAAGTAGTGACAAATTCACTCACTTCGATCTCAGCAAACAGGAGGAGATAAGCCGACATGACATGTTTCGCTTTTGTTGAAGCTTATCAAGGCCAACTACCCCGCCCGTCTGCTGAGATCAATGATGTTATATTCTTATAGAAATCTAGTAAATAATCAGGAGCTGATTATGCAGATCTCAGCAGACGGGCGGGGTAGTTGGCCTTGATAAGCTTCAACAAAAGCGAAACATGTCATGTCGGCTTATCTCCTCCTGTTTGCTGAGATCGAAGTGAGTGAATTTGTCACTACTTTAAAACAATAGCTTACGGTCTTCAAAATGCTTTTAATTAAGCATAAAGTGTATTGCAAAATACATTATATTTACATCCATATATATATTGCTATTTCAGAGCTACAATTCTAATATATATATATATATATATATATATATATATATAGTAATAATAATAAATTTGAAGACTAAAATCCAAAGAGGGCTCGTTAAGGATAAATATATATCAATTATATAAGAACCGTAGAGCAAGTATTTAGAAGATCCCGTTAAGGGTGAAAGCAGCGATTCTTTGCTTAAACGTTAATCTGTTATTTTAATATATATATATATATATATATATATATATATATATATATATCGCTTTGTTTTTGTTTTCTGTTTTAACTATCATATATATATTGTAGCAGAATGGCCCGGCGTTGCTCGGCATTTACTCTAGGGTCCTTATATATTTGATATATATTTATCCTCGCGAAATAAATACTTTTGTTCATATTTTGTTATTGTGTATGCAAAAATATCTGTACGCGAATATATAATTATATATATACACACACATATATATATATATATATATATATATATATATATATATATATATATATTTATTAAAATAACAGATTAAAGTTTAAGCAAAGAATCGCTGCTTTCACCCTTAAGGGGATCTTCTGAATCTAACAAAGTCAATCTGTAAACGCAGAAGTGGATATTTCAAAAAACGTTGCAACCAGAGGAAGACAGGAAGACGATACTTTGGTTCGTGGAAACGTTCCCTGGCAAAGAACGAAAAAAAACCCGAAGATAATACGTCATTAATAGGAGCGGTGAAAAACAATTACACGCAAAGACAGAACCACGTTTATGGTATAAAAGAAGTCGTAGGCTAATGTTCTCTTAGGTGGTTCATAGAGACGTTCTCTAGCAATGAACGGAAAAAACGAAGATAATACGTCATATGTGGAACGTGGAGAACAATTGCACGCAAAGACAAAACCACGTAAATGGTATAGTTGAAGTCGTAGACTAAAATTCTAACTAGGAAACCGAATGATTCTCCGCTTCAGAGTTAAGAATAAAGTAAATAAAATACAATACAGAGGTAATTGAAATTAAATAAATACATACACGCATCCAAATACGTACATACACAAGCATATGCGAAAACACTCGCCAAGGTATACAAAACCACGCACATATAAATACGTGTGTGTGTGTGTGCGCGTGTATACAAATAAATAAGTAATTAAATAAACGTATATAAATAAATAAATACGTATATAGCACTTATATATATATGCCACATATATATATATACAAATATAATTTAGCGACAATCGCATTTCGGCGGGTAGAAATTGGCGAAACGCAACTTCCGTATTGTGCAGACAAACGCTCCATAGATATGAAGATACCAGAGCTATAAACATAAGTTAAAATGGTCATACAATCTGAGACGATGGATAAGAAGCTATTAACCACTTTAGCCAAAAAAGCGAACAAGCTGAACGGGTAAAAAAAAATAAGATATGATTGAAATAGTTACCCGGACCCTCGGGGAAGATGGAATACTCCGATATTTGGGTTTCTGTAGCACCTAAATCAATAATACTGTCTGCTTCTAAAAAATAGGTTTTTGGTATAATGATCGAACAAGCATCGCTTTCTCAACAGGCATTTCGATCTTCGTGCGCCAGAATCTCACACGTTATGATAGCACATGTGAGTTTCTAAGGGGAGGAAACCCCTATTTTGGCCAGTGAATTCAGCATGTGTAGTTATTGCAAAAATTTGCAAAAACAGCTCAAAACGAATTTAGCACTCGACCGAGTTGTTTTTAAAATAAACTTAAGCGATTAATTAGTCAATAGAGTTAACTAAAAAGCCAAAGAAAATGAACTTTTTAATCGCTTGACTTGGGAGATTAATACAAATATATATATATATAATAAAAGAATAAAATAAAAGTTACGGGCGAAAGAGGGGAATATCCATCGTCAGTTGTCTGCTAGGAATCATAGGTATTTCTTCACGTTAGGGACAAGATACCTCAGTCTAGGGCGAACAATAACTACAATAGATTATTGGTATATAAAAAAGGGGGGGGGGCATGTAAACAGACACGAAAGCTGAAGCAACGTAAAGAGAGGAAAATTAAGAAAAATATCAAGTCAACAACTCATTTCGAACGTAAAAACTGGCGAGTTTGATGAGAGAAAAAAGACACGTCTTCACTGTAGCCGTATTAAAGAGAGAAGAGACTGCGTACAGTGGCGGAAGAGGGAGGAAGTGATCTAGCGGAGAGAGGTGTGAGTGAAAGTAAGAGGAAGCAAGAAAGAGATGGTTATAGGGACAACTAGCCGAGAGAAGGTGACTAGCAGAAGGGGTGAGCGAAAGTAAGAGGGAGAAGGTGAGAGAAGAGGGAGAGAATGAATAGCAACAAAGGGCGAGAAAAGAGACGGATCACAGCGGAGAAGGAAGCTTATATGAATAACATGGGTAGCTGTGTGGTTGCATTTAAGTATGTATATATATATATATATATATATATATATATATATATATATATATATATATATATATACTTAATTGAGTCCAGAATTAGCCGTCGAAACGGCTTGAGCTCAGCTGTCGGGGTCCTACTCGTTCCTATTACCCACTCTACTACCCTAAGTATTGAGTACTTTGGTACGTTATGGTCCATCTTGTTCCGTACCACATTTCCTTCGTTATATATATATATATATATGAGTGTGTGTAGAGGTTATATTTAATTTGTTGGGATACAACAAGCAAAATATTTTTATAACTGATATAAAGCACTCAACAAATTAATTGGAGTAAATATACAATATATTAACAAATGGAAACTATATTTATAAAACCATATTTATTTCATTATACCTATTTCAAGGTCCACCAAGGCAGATTATGGTGAGCTTTCATCAAATAAAATATAATATAGATTAGTTTTATAAATAAATATTGACATACCCTGAAAAATGCAACCTTCACGGTTGACTATCCAGGAGACTCCAACCGTGAAGGTTGCATTTTTCAGGATATGTCAATATTTATTTATAAAACTAATCTATATTATATTTTATCTGATGAAAGCGCACCATAATCTGCCTTGGTGCCCTTGAAATATGTATAATGAAAGAAATATGGTTTTATAAATATAATTTCCATTTGTTAATATATTGTATATATATATATATATATATATGTCGTCGGCAAATTCAGCATCCGATATCTTTTTCGCCTTAACTCTCCTGCTCTGAGCCGGTGCTACAGTAAAGCTAGAGTCGTGGTGTTTCTCCAATGCAAGGCGCATACAATAGTCCACTACCATGATAAAAAGGTAGGAAGCCAATGTATCTCCCTGGAGCACTCCAGCCAGTGTAATAACTTCAGGTGTAATGACTTGGGCTTTGGTGTTGGTGTAGAGCAGTGATATCAGGTCCACTATCTTCTTGGGGATTCCATAAGCCTGTAAGATCTTCATTAGGCAGTGACGGTCCACAGAATCAAAGGCCTTCCTAAAGTCAATGAAAACCATGACCGCAGGAACAGACAAATATTTGGTGACAAATACAATGAAGGAGGCAGAGGATTTG
The DNA here is from genome assembly GCA_964016885.1 of Eledone cirrhosa. Taxonomy (NCBI): domain Eukaryota; kingdom Metazoa; phylum Mollusca; class Cephalopoda; order Octopoda; family Eledonidae; genus Eledone; species Eledone cirrhosa. Next base: position 206,610,101 of record OZ024741.1, read on the forward strand.
ATGCAGGAGGTTGAGACTGTCGATGAGTGTGGGGCTGAGAATGAATGAGACTAAAACAAAATATCTGGTAGAGAATGTTGAGAAGCCAGAGGGGATCACTAATGTAGGCGGGAAGCCGCTAGAATTGGTTGAGGACTCCCTGTATTTGGGAGACGCAGGACATGGCAGCGATAATGAGACCGCTGAAGAGAACTCGTCCATGGATCTCGGGAATTTTACCCGCCCTAGAATATATATATATATATATATATATATATATATATATATATATTTCTTTTCTACAACTACCGGGGATCACTAATGTAGGCGGGGATCTCACTGACGTCACTTTACCCGAATTTTACCCGCCCTAGAATATATATATATATATATATATATATATATATATATATATTTCTTTTCTACAACTACCGGGGATCACTAATGTAGGCGGGGATCTCACTGACGTCACTTGTGGCAAAGACCCTCAACAGGATGATTCTTAACAGGATCCAGCCTGAGATGGAGAAGAAGCTCAGGGACAACCAGAACGGCTTCAGAGAGGGTAGATCAACCACCAGTCACATCCTGATGCTGAGGAGGATATTAGAGGGAGCTAGAGCAAAGTGCCTTCCTGCGGTCATGGTTTTCATTGACTTTAGGAAGGCCTTTGATTCTGTGGACCGTTACTGCCTGATGAAGATCTTACAGGCTTATGGAATCCCCAAGAGGATAGTGGACCTGATATCACTGCTCTACACCAACACCAAAGCCCAAGTCATTACACCTGATGGGATGACAGAGTTCTTTGAGATACTGGCTGGAGTGCTCCAGGGAGATACATTGGCTCCCTACCTTTTTATCATCGTAGTGGACTATTGTATGCGCCTTGCACTGGAGAAACACCAGGACTCTGGCTTTACTGTAGCACCGGCTCAGAGCAGGAGAGTTGGGGCGAAAAAGGTATCGGATGCTGAATTTGCCGACGACATAGTTTTGGTGACAAATACAGTGAAGGAGGCAGAGGATTTGATGCGGGAGGTTGAGACTGTGTCGATGAGTGTGGGGCTGAGAATGAATGAGACTAAAACAAAATATCTGGTAGAGAATGTTGAGAAGCCAGAGGGGATCACTAATATAGGCGGGAAGCCGCTGGAATTGGTAGAGGACTTCCTGTATTTGGGAGCAAAGATTGGGAATACGGAGGATGATGTGGTTGAGAGGAAGAGCAAGGCCTGGGCGGCGTGCCACAGCTTGAGATCGGTGTGGAAGTCGGACCTTCGTAGAGACCTGAAAATCCGCCTCTTCATTGCTGTAGTGGAGTCTGTGCTGCTGTGTGGGTCTGAGCTTGGACACTGACCAAGAGACTCACTCAGATGGTGGATGGGTGCTACACGAGAATGCTGAGGATGGCTCTGAACATTAATCAGTATACACTGAGGATGAAAAACTCAGAGCTGTATGGGAGCCTCCCAAAAGTCAGCTCAAAAGTGACACAGAGGAGACTGAGGTTGGCTGGACATGCTCACTGACATCCAGAGTTGACATTGCACTCAGTGCTCCTTTGGGAGCCCCTACATGGACACACTGGAAGAGGAAGACCAAGGTTAACATATGTTGATGCCCTAAGGACAGACACTGGTCTGTTGGAGACGCAGGACATGGCAGCGATAACGAGGGACAGAGACCGCTGGAGAGAACTCGTGCATGGATCTCGGGAATTTTACCCGCCTTAGATATATATATATATATATATATATATATATATATATATACACATATATTGGGATAGATACATATATGTGGATAGCATGGGTTTCGTTTAGGTTTGTTTAATTTTGAGTTAAGGCATATACGGTCTTTATATATATATATGTATCTGATTATATTCGAAATAAAAATAAAAAAACCATTAGGTAATAAAGAATTTATATATTTTAAACGGTTATCATGATTCTAAGACCATGTAATTACTTCAGTTTCACCACACAATCTCACAACAAATCCCCTGCTAAAGAATTACATAGCTGAAATACTGGTTGCGTTATTTTTCTTTTCTTGCTAATCTTTGCTTTACGCATTTTGTTGTCCTTGTTTTTGTTTCGTTAATTCTATATTCTTCTTCTAATCATTTACAAGTAATTCCCATCAGGAATCATCTAGCGGGAAATAATGCTAGAAGAGAAGTTAATACCGTGAATATTTGTACTGTAATGCAAAGCACCTAGACAGATCTGATAGTGGTAATAGTGATAAAATTTCCTGCATAGATTTTGAAAATATCGATTTTATTTTTTCCAAACCTATCTATAAAAGAGACATCATCAAACTATTCTGCTATTGTTGCAAATATTTTATGCTTTAGCGGAAATATTATTTACTATGAGTTGCCTAGATAGCTCTTGAATAAGATTATTAGTTTCTTAACTGTTACTCACCCTTGCAACACTACTACTTCTCTATATCTCACTATTATTACTCATTCATTAGTTTCCTTTCCTGATCGGAATACCTGTCAACAATATCTAACTAGTACTGAATGAAGGCTGGAAACTATAAGCTTCGTGAAGAACGACAGGTAGCTGGATAGATAGGTAGGTATATATATATATATATATATATATATATATATATATATATATAGAGAGAGAGAGAGAGAGAGAGAGAGAGAGAGAGAGATGGAGAGAAAGAGAGAGAGAGAGGCAGACAGTGAGTTAAATGTGGTGACAAAGTCGCAAACAAATGACTGAGAAATCAGTAAAGAAACCTTAAGGTTATTATATATAACCCAAAGCTATAAACAAATAATAATAATAACAATAATACCAATCACAACAAAAATTCTTTCTAGTTGAGGAACAAAACTAGAAATTTGGTTGTATGTGTTAGAAGGCTATGTGAAAACCAGTACGTATTTTGATAAACTAGAATGTTTACCCGTTTTGAATTGATCATATGCGGTCTCTTTTACGAGTATTTCACATAACATTTTGTCTGAAGAAGTCATACTATAATTTAGTATCCCTGAAATATATTTAACGAAATATACAATGATACTACAGTGATATATATTCCATTTATTACTATTATATAAATATGCATGTGTGTGTGTGTGTGTGTGTGTGTGTGTGTGTGTGTGTGTGTGTGCGTGCGTGTGCGTGCGTGTGCGTGCGTGCGTGTGTGTCTGCGTGTGTGTGTGTATGTTCATATGCATACATTTATATGTATGAGTATATAAATATAAACCCGCAAACATAGACACACAAAAATACACACTCACAGACATACATTGACACAAACGCATACATACATTTACTATGCGATTCTGACACAACAGTTAAGAGAGAGGAGTAGTTTGATTGCCTCATACTACTCTCTCTTTACGTGTTGTGACAGAATCGCAGAAATGTATATATAGATAATTGTTTCTACTTTTGGCACAAGGCCAGCAATTACCTAGTGTATTACTGGTACTTTATTTTATTGACCCCGTAAGGATGAAAGGCAAAGTTAACCTCGGCGAGATTTGAACTCGGAATGGCAAGGGACATAACTCTATGCGTCAACGCATGGCGTACGACCTTCTACCAATACTGCCAATCCACCGCCCAATATATAGATAATAACAACAAGAAACAACAACAGCAGACTGTGATGTTTAAGAACAATATTAAGTGAAATTATTCGAAATATGGCATATCTGTTGTGACAAGAGCCATTATCTACTCCAATTACACTATACAGTCACCAATATATTTAAATATTTAATCATAATGATTGTTTTGTTTTTGTTTTAAAGGTGCCGCCACTTCGTCAATGTTCTGTCTAAATTCAGGAATAACCATTTCTCCAGCGACCTAAACAGGAGAGAGTAGATATAATAAGCCGGCTTGCCGGATTCCATCTTACATCCAATATATATATATATAAATATATATATAAATATATATATAAATATATATATATAAATATATATATATATATATATATATATATATATATATATATATATTCAGTAATTAGGAATATTCCAAAGCTTGGTAGAACAAGTTGTGAGGAAAGTTATCAACATACGTTAAGGTGACTCGACAGGTTGGTAGGGGTTCTGTGGTGGAAACACGAACAAACGAGGAGTGTAATCAAAAAAGAGAAATAGGACGAAGGTAAACAGTTACAAAAGGATTTAATCCACGTATTAACAATTGTTTCATCAGAATTTCAGTCCATTATTGCTACACTATGTCATAATAGGCAATCAATAAAGATACTGTGACATCCGAATTTTCAAAATACAAAGTTGAAATGAGATTAGGAAATGAAATAAGGGGTAGTAGTGTAAGATAGAGGAACAGAGAGAGAGAGGGGAAAAAGAGAGGGAGAGAGAGGGAGAAAAGGGACGGAGGTAGGGAGAGAGAGAGAAAGAGATAGTGTGCTGTGAGAGGATTTGTTTAGAGTATAGTTAAGTTACAAGAAGGGAGGCGGAGCAGGATTGTGTGCTAAAAGTTGTGATGAGTAGAGGGAGAGATAAGGAAGATAGAATTTTAAGTGGCAGTTGGTAGTGGACAGGCAAAAGTTTTACCAGAGAATAGATGAAGGAAGAAGTATTAAATTTCATATATAGTCTATTTTTAGGAGTGTAGAATTGTTATTTAGGGTAGAAAAGTAGTGTTAAGGTTTAGTTGAAGGTTTGAAGTGTGAGAATTTCGCTTTCAGTTTATGCTGGCAAAAGATTGACCTTTCAATTTTGTTGTTGAGTAGTTGGTGGCCTGAGCTTAGGGTATGGAAGAGCTCATTATTACACAACGGGTACGTTTTCATCCCACTCCGGTATGGAAGAGCATGTGAGAGTTTGGTCCATTTAATGGTGTATTGTCGGTTACTCCCTTTTAAGTGGCAAATTTTGTCTGCGAGGGTCGTTACGTAACGGTGTTGGGGGTGCTTTATTGCGTAACGATGCGTGTACCAACGAGTTTTGAAGGTGTTTGCAGTGCTGCCTATGTAGTGCCAGGTTTGGTTGTCCGACTCAACCGAGCACCTGTACACTAGGTTTGAATGCAAACCATCGTTATTCAATGGACAAGTCTCTGGAAGGTGGCAATTACAATTTCTGTTATGGGCAGTGGTGGAGTTATAGGTGGGCTGGGATGTGTGTGTGAGTGTGTTTTGTGCATACTGTTTGTTAGTGGGTGGTTGTGTATTAGGTGTATTATTGTGTTGAGTGATTGGGGTGTTGTTGTTACGGAGTTTTTTGGCGTTGAGCATCTTAATGTGTGCGTCTAGGTTTGGTGCAGTGGAATAAGATAGTCTAATTGTTTTGGTATTGAGCATACTACTATATTTATGTGAATTTGGAAAGTGTTTTCTTATAATTTTGTAGAATGTGGAAGGTAAGTTAGAGCTAATAGAAGAGTTAAAAATAGGATTATACCAAATGTAAGATCTACTCAGTGTTCTGTTTTGCTTTGATGCAGAATTAGCCGTCGAAACGGCTTGAGCTCAGCCGTCGGGGTCCTACTCGTTCCTATTACCCACTCTACTACCCTATGTATTGAGTACTTTGGTGCGTTATGGTCCACCTGGTTCCTTACCGCATTTCCTTCGTTATATATATATATATATATATATTGAAATAACAGATTAAAGTTTAAGCAAAGAACCGGTGCTTTCACCAGTAACGGTTTTTATATATATTTATATATTATCTTTATCGAGCCCTCTTCAGGTTTTAGTCTTCACATTTATTATTATTACTATATATATAGAGGGCGGTGGATTGGCAGTATCAGTAGAGGGTCGGACGCCATGCTTTCCAGCATCGTTACGTCCCTTTACGACCTGAGTTCAAATCCCGCGCAGGTTGATTTTGCCTTTCATCCTTACGGGGTCGATAAAATAAAGTACCAGTAATGCACTGGATAATTTGCTGGCGTTGTACCTAAAGTAGAAACAATTACTATATATATATACATATATATTTATATATATATATATATAGTAATATCTGGTAGAGAATGTTGAGAAGCCAGAGGGGATCACTAATGTAGGCGGGAAGCCGCTGGAATTGGTTGAGGACTTCCTGTATTTGGGAGCAAAGATTGGGAATACGGAAGATGATGTGGTTGAGAGGAAGAGCAAGGCCTGGGCGGCGTGTCACAGCTTGAGATCGGTGTGGAAGTTGGACCTTCGTAGAGACCTGAAAATCCGCCTCTTCATTGCTGTAGTGGAGTCTGTGCTGCTGTATGGGCCTGAGACTTGGACACTGACCAAGAGACTCACTCAGATGGTGGATGGGTGCTACACGAGAATGCTGAGGATGGCTCTGAACATTAATCAGTATACACTGAGGATGAAAAACTCAGAGCTGTATGGGAGCATCCCAAAAGTCAGCTCAAAAGTGACACAGAGGAGACTGAGGTTGGCTGGACATGCTCACCGACATCCAGAGTTGACATTGCACTCAGTGCTCCTTTGGGAGCCCCTACATGGACACACTAGAAGAGGAAGACCAAGGTTAACATATGTTGATGCCCTAAGGACAGACACTGGTCTGTTGGAGATGCAGGATATGGCAGCGATAATGAGGGACAGAGACCGCTGGAGAGAACTCGTCCATGGATCTCGGGAATTTTACCCGCCTTAGAGATTAGATAGATATATATATACAATATATTGAGAAACACACAGATACATGCGGACACACACATATACATGAATATATCCACATCCATCCTTGAGTTAATGGTGCCAACCTTAACCGATGTTGCTCTATGAATAACTGGGACAAACCAATCCGAATGGATTAGACTGAACCAAGTACATTATGAACAGAGAAGAAACATTTAGATATAATTAGTAATAAGATGTATTATACCTAAACTGCCTCTAGATTCCTCGAGTACGTAGTTTCGTGGCATAATCAAAAACAATACATCATAGAGATATAGAGCTTTTGTGAGGTCTGCCGACTTATCAAGAGGATACCTCATTTTACTAGCTTCAAGAACACGTCTATAAGATGTGAGATAGAATCCCAAAAGGCGGAGGGGGAGTCAGTCACGTGATACAACGGTCAAGAAACAGAGCTAAGCCCCTTATAACCCTGAAAAAAATACCACGGAGGCGGTGGGGGTATTTATATTGAGGCCGTAGAAGAGGTGGTTAAGGAGGCGAGAAGTATGAGTTTCCAGCAGTCACTACATATATATATATATATATATATATATATATATATATATATATATATATATATATATATATATATATAGAGAGAGAGAGAGAGAGAGAGAGAGAGAGAGAGAAGTATTAATGGAAAACTCATTCCTCTTTCATCAAAGAAGGCTTTTTATTCTCTTACAATTGTTTCGAATGAGACCTCGAATTTAAATATTATTGCAAAATTCGTTTTCCAACGACTTTTTTTCGACATTTCGTCAGATATGCGAGCTTATATGTGCAAAGACACAAACATCTTTGCACATATAAACTCGCATATCTGACGAGCTGTCGAAAAAGAGTCGGGCCCCGTCACCCAAACTCAGTTGATTGATATCGAAATAATTGTAACATGCAAATAAATTTGTATATATATTGCAACTTCGACTATTTTAAATCTAATTACAATCTGCACAATACTGCTGTAATACTGCAATACAACCCAAACGAAGCGGACCTCGTAACAGCATTGTGTACTTCGGACGGCGCGCCACTGTTGTTACATACCTAACTCACACACACACACATATATATATACATACATATGTATAGTAATAATAATAAAATTGAAGACTAAAATCCAAAGAGGGCTCGATAAGTATAAATATATATCAAATATATAAGAACCGTAGAGCAAATATTTATTAAATAACAGATTAAATTTTAAGCAAAGAATCGCTGCTTTCACCCTTAACGGGATCTTCTGAAGATCCCGTTAAGGGTGAAAGCAGCTATTCTTTGCTTAAACTTTAATCTGTTATTTAATAAATATACATACATATGTATATATACATACATATATATATATATATAAACAGAAGATACGCGAGCGTTCTGAGTGCTCTACTGTCTACAGGTAGCTGGGGTGCATATCCATGTATTATTGACGGACGTGAGAAAGACCAATGTAGAGTTTAAATATCCATTTAATGGTTAAATGGTGAGCCTTGTTACTCTGGAGTTTCACCATTTATCTATTATATACATATAAATATATGAGGTTTAAATGATACTTGTGTGGATGAATTAGAAAGGAGTTACCAAGTATATGATGTAAGGTATATGTTTATATCGTTCGGTCTGACTACGGGAACAGATCACCTTGCCGAAAATATAACCATTTACTCCTATATATCAATTCCAAAGCCCACCATGAATCATTAAAATACTAGTTAGGGACACATATCAAACAACTTCCACACAATTGCATGACAAAAGGAATATATTTGACAAAACAGGACATTCTATAAGGAAACCCCTAAAGCGAACAGATTTAAAGATGAGTTAAAACACATTTCAACCCACCCAAACGATCAAAAGACATGCAGAAAAAGGAAACCATTTCGTTCAACTCACCATTTAAATTTAATGGCGCAATGAAAGCGGCGCAAACGTTACTGTCTCTAATAATAAGACACATACCAGCAAATCACAGATGTCACAGACCATTTAAAGACCATACCTATTAATCAGCTTCTGCCTAAAATAAGATGTTATCTATGAAGCAACGAACAGTATTGCATGAAGAACTACATTGGAGCAACCAGGAGAACCTTTACAGCTAGATATACCCAACATATATATTCATTCCGTTTTGTCTTTATCTAAGATTATCTGGGATTGAAAAAAAATCCATAATCACAATAATTACTTAAAAACAATAAATGCAATGGAAAACAACTGTAGCAATAATAAACAAAAGATTATCAGAAACGATACACTACGTTATATCGCCAGAGACGGAGACTAACCGGTAGAACAAGCCCACAACGATTGATGGAATATGTAAACCCGGTGGAGCCCATCCTTCTTCAGGATTTAACACAGTCGCTATATTTGCGAGAGGAGAGCGGAAGAATCAAAAGTAAGGAACTGAATTGGAAGGAGAAAGAACCTCAATAATGGACTGGTAAAGACCTATCAACCTACAGAGGACGAAATGCAAGGTTGCGCTCAAAGAATTAAAAATGAAAAAGCAATAGAAGCAAAAGTAAATGAGAGAAAAGAGGTGAAATAAAGAATAAAAGAGATGAGAGGATGCTAGAAAGGAAGAAACTGAACCGATATCGCAAATAATTCTATCTGACTAACATGTTCAACCTGTGCCGATGAAAAAGAACCGGAAAGTATTTACTCATAGGGTCGGAAAAAGAAAAAAACAGCAAGAAAAGAGAGTTGAACCAAGGATAGATAATTCGAATGGTGTAAGGGAGATATCGTGGACGTTACCCGTCGATATCCAGAGACTTACACAAAAAGGTCCTGGACTTTGCAGGTGCATTTAACGATATACACAACTTGTACCATCTAGTAATGTCCCACTGCTGTAAAACCCTCGTCTTTAACAAGGGGAGGCTTGGATAAAGAAATTCGCGATTATTTTGATAATCCTATGGGATCGTTTGAAAGCGCAGATATTTGCGATTTAGTAGGGCTCTTTATCCTGGACACATTACGCCCGAAATTCCCAGATTTCAAACGCGTTTGTACTATGACGATGTTCTGGCCATTACGAGCCTTAAAAACGGCCACGACCTCGACACCTTTAGAAAAGAGTTGCTCACCACGTTTAGGGAACTAAGGCTAAAATCATCGTATCTACCAACCTCACTAATGTTAACTTAGACTTCAACTTAGACCTAGGTATACACACACACACACATAAACGGTTCTATAAACCTAGTGAAAACTTTAGATACATACAAAAGGACTCCTACAACCCCCCTATAGCCTTTAAAAATTTAGTTCAAAATATTAGTAAGCGGATATGTAACCTCTCTTCTAACGAAGACATTTTCTATAGGGGGCCCCTATTATAATACAGCCGTAAGCAATAGCGGCTTCTCCGAGAATATTCCCTATTCTCCAGGTAATTCCCCAACACTAATATAGAAATCACGTTGTTTCCCTTTCTTTGTCTTCTTTCATCCTTCTATCTTTTCTGTTTGTTTTATCACACACATCATACCAGCAGAAAAGTTTATTTTTTCTGTTGCATGATCCTGCATGTTAAAATGGCAATCTCAATTAAATCGTGTGAAAACATTTTGCTGGTTTGAGAGCTGCTTAGGGTGAAGAAGTGTGTGTGAACTTGTCTTGTTCTTCACCTTTCTGTATTCCTTCTTTCAGTCACATCTATGGGTCAGCACACTTCTACTTCTCCTTCTCCTCACTCAAACTTTTCTTTATTTCATCTGCCTGTCACCCACATCGTGGGTTGTCACTCTTCCGACCACTGGCCGCTGGTCTCTGTCCATTGAGGGATTCTTGCCCATAGCTGTCATTGACAGCATTTGGTTGTTTTAACAGCTGTACTAGCGATGTGCTATCTCATTTTTCTATGAAATCAAATATATTCTTGCTTCGTCTTGATCAGAGACAACAATGTTTAGTCACACGCACGCACACACACACACGTATAATTATATCTATATATATTCTTTGGGTTTTATTATTCTATAAACTTTCGCCTATAAGGAGAGAGAGAGAGAGAGAGAGAGAGAGAGAGAGAGAGAGAGAGAGAGAGAGAGAGAGAGAGAGAGAGTGAGAGAGAGAGAGAGAGAGAGAGAAAGAGAGAGAGAGAGAGGGGGGGGGGAGAGAGCGAGAGAGAAAGAGAGAGAGAGAGAGAGAGAGAGAGAGAGCGTGTTTCTAACGTAGAAAGAGGACTCATTGGAATATAAACACCAACTATTTAAATAGGTATGTATGTCTCTATGTGATTGTGTGTGTGCAGGAATATGTGTTATTGCATGTGTGGATCTGTATGTTTTTAGTTATAAGTGTACACGTGTACATGTTTTTGTATCTATACCTATGTGTTTGCAGTAATTAGATGCTGAATTTCTGAAATATTTTACAGTCCATTAATGGGCTGTACTTTCAACTTCCTAACTAGTCGTGCCCTTTCTGGTCCTGTACAGCCCAGTCTCTCAACTATTGTACTGAGGCAGTTAATAAAATATCCCAGAGACCCAATGATTACAGGTACACATATAAATGTATAGTCAGAGTGTAGTATCGGCAGATTCGCAATTAGTTCATCATGTATGCATATATCTATGTATGTGTGTATGTATGTATGTATGTATGTATGTATGTATGTATGTATGTATGTATGTATGTATGTATGTATTTATGTATGTATGTATGTATATGTATATGTCAGGTCACCAGTTGGTGCTACTGGTAACATGTATCCCAGTACAACCTGTCCCATGGTCGGGTCGTTGGCGGCTAAACTGGCAACCCCACCAAGGTTTCTTGGTGAGGAGGATGACTTTGGACATCCTGCAGGACTAAAAACAAAACCTGTCAAAGGGCTAAGGAGCTCTTAAGAGTCAATGGCCATCCAAAATCACCGGGAGAGATGACCCCTTAGCCTTTGTCAAGGCAGAATTCTAGGAGAAGGAAAACTCTGATATAACACCTGCAACCCTGATGGTATCCAATGATGTTGACTTGTTCTTCTTTTTGGTAAATATCATCTTGGTTAAGAGAGTGGGACTGGCTTTGTGCAGTGCCTTTGCTCACTATAAAAGCTTCACGGCACAGGCATTGCTTTATATCTGGAGATCTCTCTGCACTTGTCGTCACATGGTACCATGTACACTATGTGTCAATAATTGTCACAAGTTTGTACCAGAGTTTTAAAGTCGCTGGCTGGACTAAAAAGTCACACTTGTTCAGCGCATCGGTAGGGGTTCTCCTACGTGGATATAAAGTAGTGGCCGTACTCGAAAACGAGTTGGCAGCCACCATGTATGTATGTATATATATACGTATGTATGTATGTATGTATGTATGTATGTATGTATGTACATATATATGTTTTTACATACGTTTGTTCGTGTATACCTGTATATATGTACAAGCATCTATGTTTGATTGCGTATGTAAATATGATTGAGTTTTAGATAGAAATATAGACTATAAGAAATGTTTCGTGTGAGTTTCTGTTCCGCTATTTTGAAGTAGGTATGTCTTCATATTGCAGAAATATCTATTGTCGGCTATTCTGTGTAACATAGTAAATATACCCCTTGGGCTTCTTTCTTCGTCTACCAGTGTGATATCCGAATCACATTTTCTAAAATAAAGTTTAACAATAAAGATCTAAATGTGAACATCAAGTAGAGCTTTGTTTCCTCACTCTCTTCCGACACGCTTCCAATCCAACTTCCTGCTTAAGTTTCCGACATTAGCTTCACAGTATATTCACCACCAGTTTTCAGTTTTCTCTCTATATATCTTCGTACCTTCACCTCTTTCTTCTCAGTTCTTCGAATCAATCTATGGCGCATCTAGTAAAGACTAAGTTGTTAGCTCAACAAGGTTATCGTAAACCCTATATTTAATGATTTATACATTTTATGTTAATAAATTCGTAATTCTTTGTATTTTTATCTAATGTTTGTGTGTTAAACAATGCGGTCCAGTATCCAAACGTATTCCAGGCTGGACTTCTGTTCATTTAAGCACGAATTACACGAAACTACATTGATGGGTCTTCCGTCGATTTCGACAATGAGTAAATAGTTGTTCGATCAAAGTGAATTATCTAATGAATGAATGAACGTGCAATGTGGCTTACTTTTCCAAAGAATCGTGAACATGTACCTGACTATCAGGTAGAACCTATGTGACAATTTGTGACAAGGCAGGACCTACGGATTATAGGTACAATTCAGCTGAGGTGTTAAGCAGAGTTTCTGTCTGACATATATTATCCAATGTATGTATCGCTTTTAGCAAATGTACTGGGGGAGGGCACTCCTCTCTCCACCCTCACCATCCTTTCCAAGTGAAACTTGATAAAGTTGATAAGGGATTGGCCGAAGACAAAAAAGGTCTGTCTTCTGCAGTCCTTTCAACGTGGTCCATCACACCACCACTTTCGCTACCGCCACCAGACAGGGGAAAACTGCCTGCCCTTCCGGCCAAGAGAAGGAGTGGGGTGATCTTCAATATGGACTCGGCCGATAGCCGGATCCGTTCTACACGCGACACAGCAGTTCGACATAGCTCCACAAGTCAGTAGTGCACGGACACTGGACGAATGAGTGCAGAAGGCTTTCGTCGCTCTAGGTGCATCTTGGGGAGGTCCGTGTGACAGAACTTCCCTGCCTGTAGAGCTTATCTCAAACCGGCAGTGTCTCCCGGTAGCACTGAAAAGTGAGGGATTTCAGAAAGTATCCATAGACCCTGGCTCGAAAGTCCTCCGGAACAGACTGCTCAGTTCGACTTCATCGACGCCCAGAGCGTCTTCGAGTGCGTTTTCTCATTGGTTCTCTCACAAACGGTGACCACACATGTTCACCGGTTTGGCTGAATATCTGGAAGTGCCACAACCTCGATCATTAGCCACGGCATGCCCAGCCCTCCTCGTATAGGGTGCTGGCAACAGATGGAAGGCTTAACCAATGGAACCTGAACACAAGAAGTTGAAGAGGAGCCGTTCCAATTTGGCGAGGCGCAAACGGTTGAAAGGCACGCTGGTCAGGCGGTAATAGATGACGGACGTAATGTACGCGTTTGCCACCTCCGCGGGACTACCAGGGACAGTTTCCTCTCGGTCCATTTCTGGGTGAGAGTGTCTACCTGATCGTAAACTCGCTCCAGTTCTTATCCACCTGGAGATCTGGTCCGAACCATATGTATGGCCGTCCAATCCTGTAGGTGGATCTGTTCTGGCATGCTTTGCATATCTTCTGGTTTGATTTGGAGAAGGATCTCCAAATCCCCCCCAAGTCCTGTCCTCTCTAGATATTTTTGTAACTTAAATGACCGACGTATCCATACCTTACTCGATCATACATTCCAGGAACCACCGCAAGTCCAGCCTTGGTGAGATACCTGGAATGCAGTGCCTGACTATCTTTCTGCCCATGCTGAACGGATAGATCACCACATGGTCTGACCTACTGAGTTTTCGGAGCAAGAGTTTCAGTCTTAAACAGCGCTGAGATGGTGCCGAATTGCCTACCCCTTGTCTTGGATGCACTTCAGTGGGGCCTCAATTTCAGCTCAAGGGTTCACCTCCATTTTACGAGTCAAAACCGAAATGTATCTGTATATGTTTTCTTTGTCGGCTCGATGACAGTGACCAGCAAACTAATCTTTTTTGCTTGAGTCTGAGGTATATTGGAATCAAATCTCCGTAGATGGTTTCAAGTGTTGTGCGTGATCTCCAGCTTATGCTTTTGATTCTTCTGAGCAGATTTGTATATACTCCATCCAGCCGTCTTTCAAGATGAACAGATAAGGTCCATGTTTCTGATCCATATAATAGTACTGGATGTGTCTACTCACGAAAACGGACTTTCCCATAGCTCGGGACTCAGGGCTAGACATAAAGGATCTGGGGACAGCAAAGCAGGACCGAACAGTGTGGATTGTCAAGAGAGTTCCGACTACCCCCATAGGAGTCAAAGGATGATGATGATGATCTGTATATAATTGTTCTGCACTCCATTGCCTCAGCCTCGACGTTTAGGCTGGCCCAGGTATTTTCTCGTTTGATTATCTTCCATGCCTGGACCAAACTTTGTTCTTTATTTGTTAGGTCCATGTGAAAACATAGCGTTTTCTTCGCTGCCGCGGCAACAAATATGTTGTTGTTGTTCACGATGTTGTTGCTGCTGTTGCTGGTTGTATCGTTATTTTGTTGTTGTTCAAGTTGTTGCTGTTGCTGCTGTTGCTGGTGCTAGTTGTGTCGTTGTTCGTTTTGTGTTGTTCACATTGTTGTTGCTGTTGTTACTCTTATTGTTCCCGTTGTTGTTGTTATTGTTGTTTTTGTTGTCACTGTTGTTGCTGTTGTTTTTTGTTAGTGTTATCATTATTGATGTTCATATTGTGACTGATGTTGTGGTTGTCATTGTTGTTGTTGGTTTTCGCTGTTGCTGCTTTTCCTATTTGTTTCTGTTACTTTTCCCCGTTACTGTTGTTGTGATTGTGGCATTGGTGGTGGTGTTGTTTGCAATATTGTTTTTTACCGATACTTGGATAGGTGTTGCGGCTGGTGTTCCTGCTAATGTCGTCGAAGACAATATTTGTGGTGGTAGAAGTAACGCTGTTAATGTCTGTGGTGTTAGTAGGGACGGCTTTCAACGTTACGTTTGAAATGTTGTCACATGACAGCTGGCTGAAAATTTTAGAGTGCATTTCATCCATGTTTTTCTTTGTTTATAGAAAAAACATTCCAAAATTTAAAATAAAGTTCAAATAGTTGGGCCTAAAACCCAAATATTAAATGGTCACCCATCCTCAAGGTAAAGATGGGTGCTTTATGTCCCGTTATCAACAACACATTTACAAAATAGCAATTCAAACAACTTAAAACAAAGGAATTGTGGTACCAACGGGTGAGGTAAATGGGTGTTCTAGGGGCAGATAACACCAAGGACAATAACACGAAGCAAATGATATCTGAATACATAGAGAGAGTAAGGAACATACTAATGTCACATCTGAATAGTAGAAAAGTAAATTCCCGAGCTGTGTTTATTATTAGGTACTGGGCGGTAATTTTTAAATGGAAGGTAAACGAGCAAAAGGAACTAGATATAAAGACACAGAACTTAATGGCGACCTACTGTACTTTTCATAAGTAGGGAGATCTTGATAGACTGAAGGAGATCTGAAGATGGAAGAGGTGTAATCAGCGTGGAGGAGTATGTCCAGATGGAGAAGAGCTGACTACACAAATATGTGTCTGAGAGTAACCAGCCAATGCTTAAGGTTGTATTGAAGGAGGAGAAAATAGACCAAAGGATGTCCAAGAAAGTGGTAGCGTCAAAGAAGAAGAACAACCTGAATGAAAATGTTTTTCACAGTATCATTTTAAAGAAAACAGAATTCAGAGATCCGCAAACTTGGAAGTGGTTAAAGAAAGGGGATCTTATGAAAGCCATAGAGAGAATGTTACTGGATGTACGGGAGAAGCCCTTAGAACGAAGTGGATGAAACACCATATTGACAAGGAGGGGGATAACCCGCTCAATAGCATTTTTGAAGAGAGAGAGAGAGAGGAATCTGTAGCTCACATCGCATCCGAGTATAAACACCCAGCCCAGACTCACTATAAATGATGTCATAGGAAATGTAATTCACTGGCATTTATGTAAACTTAATAACTTACCTCATTCTGAGAAATGGTATGAACATAAGCGAGTGTCGGTGATAAAAACGATCGGGTGCAGGTGCTGTGGGCTTTCAGGAGACAAACGGACAAAGAATTAAAACGCAATAGGCGTGACCTAGTGGTTTTTTACAAGGAAAAAAGATCTTGCTTGAAGAGGTTTGCATCTTTGAAAAAAGAGTTCAAGAAAAGGATGAGAAAATTAACCGGTACTAGGATATAAAATGGGAAGTGAAAAGGATATAGAACTGTCATGAGATCAAGGTCGTCTCTATTGTTATAGGAGCACTAGGTACTATCCCGAAGAGCTTCCAAGGCAGGTTAAAGAACATCAGCCCAGCTCCCTTTTTGGGAACACTCCGGAAAGTATGCCTACTGAGAACATCTAGGAAATTCCGATACATCCTGAATATCTGAGGCTGCAGGTAGCGGCTTGATGTTTATCAGGGAAAATATTCCGATTAAATAACAATAATGACTGAGATATCATAGTAATAAGTTACAATACAAACGGAAAGACGACCTCAAGCTTTATGATAAGTATGAATCCCAGCTTGGCTCCCTCGTTGATACGGCGTATATATTTAGTGCTGACATCAGAATGTAGTTTGAATTAAAAAGAATAGTGTATTAATCTTGAACAGAGGCAAAATTAAAAACATTGAGGGTTGCTGCTGCCATTAGGAAAGGTTATAAAGCAAATAGAAGTGGAAGGTTATAAGTACTTAGGAATATTAGAAGTTCATAAGATAATGCAGGAGGAAATGAAAGAAAAATTTAAGGTGGAATACATGTGCAGACTGAGACTTATTCTCAAGTCGAAACTGAATGGATGGAATAAGATGGAAGCTATCAACACATGGGCAGTATCACTCCTTAGATATGGGGCGGGGGTGATCACGTGGACAGTGGAAGAGCTAAACAGTTTAAACTGAAAGACAAGAAAGATATTGACTAGATATGTGGTATTTCAGCCAAAGAGCGGACATAGAGAGATTATATGGAGCATGAAAATGAGGAGGAATAGGATTGATGGGGTGCCAAGACAGCATTAGAATAGAAGAAATATAACATGGTGTGTTACATAAAAAATTCTAGAGAATTGCTGTTGCTGGAAGTAAGAAGATCAGGGTTGCGCAAAATAGAAGATTGCAAAAGAAAAAAAAAACCGTACAAGCATTTGAAGAGGGATGAAACTCAAGCCTTAATCCGTGCTGCTCAAGAAGGAGCACTAAGTACTAACTACATCAAGCATAGAGTAGACTACACAGCAGAAAGTGATAAGTGTAAAATTTGTGGTATAAATGGAGAAACTTTATGGCATAATACCTGTCAATGTACACCACTGACTCAGAAAGAGTATAAGAGACGTCACGACAACACAGCAAGCAGAGTCCATTGGGCACGATGTGGCAAATATGCACTTGGCAGAACATAAACGTGGGATCAACAAAACCCTGAGGGTCTTATCGAAAATAATGATGCAACGATCCTGTGGGACTTTGTGATACAGTGTGACCATGGGATTGAGTACAGGATACTAGATATTGTATTAATTGAGAAAGAAAGCAACCAGAGTTGGATCATATTTATAGCCTGTCCAGATAATAACAAGCTATGCGATAAAGAAGGAAACAAATTGATAGATATGACAGGCTAGCTTGGGAGGTTAAGCTGTTGTGGTCACTGAAATAGGTGGTGGTAATACCAATAATAGTTGGAGTGTTCGGAATAGTGAGTAAAGATCTTGAGAAGTACATTAAATAAATAAGGATTGCAATAGGGATAGAACACTTACAAAAAACAGTATTGCTTGGATCAGAACGAATACTCCGGAAGGTACTTTAAAAATAAGGGTTGTTACGTCAGTGCACAGGTAGTGAATAGGTAACACTGTAATATATCTCCAGTGTTAGAAGCTGAGCGAAGAAACAATAATGATAATAATAGTAACAACCATACTGTTAGGTAAATGAGCCTGCGAATTTTACCAGGTACTGTTGTTTATTTAAAGTGCAACGTAAGTTCTACTTAAGATGTAAGTGAAACAATCAATACTCTAATTGTTGTTTTATCCTATATCATAATTAGCTAACAAAGTCTTTTGACTTACTTCACTTAGATTCCTTAAAACTAGATAAATCTGGTTCATTCACTGTATACAGTGTACCCTTGACATTCGCGCTTCCGGTTATTCGCTGGATTTTCTTCAGAACCTAACTAACAATTGTACGCGGAAACCACCGCATATTCGCAGAATCGTAAATATATTCCGCGATTTATTTATGGCTTTTTTCATGGCAATATATATTTTTCGCGCTTTTTAACGCTAAATTATTAATAACAATACACTGTATTTGCCGGCCTATATTTTACGTTATGGTTTGACATTTATAGGCATTTTTATGGACCACGTCCAATATTCGCGTTTTTTCCCTCTTCGTGGGTGCCCCGCGAGTACCGGGGGACAACTGTATATGGAGTAGAAAACGTGTGTTGATTTTACTGCGTATAAAGGAAAGAAAGGTCAGTGCTCTTTCTTTCCTTTATACTCAGTAAAATAAACACACATTTTTTCTACTTCATATACAGTTGTCCCCCGGTACTCCAACATATAAAGGAAAGAAAGGGCACTGGACTTTCTTTCGTTTATATGAGACTCGTGAGAAAATGTGAGGGACCTTTTTCGAAATAGAGATTAGAACCCAATTATTGCAACAATTCTCTGCTAACGCAAACATGGATCAGGTGATAGTGTTAAATCGATAAACGGATTTAGTCAAGCACTCCAGAGAGATATATGTTCAGGACGCAAATATTCAGCACATAATACTATACTATAAGACATCACATATGACGCAATAAGATTTCAGTTAATCAACCCTCTGAACTGGTACTTTATTTTATCGACACAGAAGCGATGAAATACAAAGTTGAATTCGTTTGGATCAGAACTCAGAGAGCATAGAGTTTGAATTAATATCACAAAGCATTCTATCCGATCTTTTAAACGAAAGAACAAAGGTAGCAAAGCGGATTTTCTTAGTCTCTGATGACTCGGTTGTGTGAAAATATAACTACAAACATAACAACAAAAGCAACAAAGAAAAAATTTGTCCGTCTGTGTTTTTTTCTTGATTTCTAAAAAATGTTCTTAACATTAAATAATTTATTTTAAAAGCTTTGTCTACTACATCTGAAGTAAATATAATTATAATTCTGGTATCTTATCTATTGAAGCTACATTCTCATTGGCTGTGTTGTCATCTACAAGTGATATCACATGTAATGAAAAAGATATGAAATATATATCTAGATAGGTTCAAAGCAGGAATTCTCTGCAGAATTTTGCAATCAAGTGAAGTTAGTGACTTCAAAGAAAAAGTAAAGAATGTCACGTGTTATCAGCATCTAAATGCTATATATATATATATTTATACATATATACACGCGCGTGTGTGTGCGGTGTGTGTTGTGTGAGTGACTGTATATACCTATGTTACTGAATAAGCAGATGAGAAAGATGGTAAATGGTGTGGGCATTGTTTTTGTCATGAAATACATCTAAATATTTTACCCAAGGAACTTCAAAATGAAGTAGAGTTCACATCCGATTCTATTATAGATTTGATTAGATGGAATATATAAATGTATGTTTGTATGTATGTATGTGTATGTATGTATGTTTATATATATATATATATATATATATATATGTGTGTGTGTGTGTGTGTGTGTGTGTGTGTGTGTGTGTGTGTGTGTGTGTGTGTGTGTGTGTGTGTGTGTGTGTGTGTGTGTGTGTGTGTGTATGCGTGTGTGTGTGTACGTATGTATATAAGCTAAAACCAAAAGACACTCGGAAATATAGTCAAATTGCATACTGAAATATAATATCCACATTATCCTGTCTCCAATCATAGTTTAACACATCATGTTACTGTATACAAGGGCCCCAGCTATGTGGTGTGGTGGGTTCGTGCCTTCCTCAGCGAGGCCGAATGCTCATAGAATGCTGGGCCGAAGGTTTAGTGATACAAGATTACATTTACAGATAATTTCCAGTACTAAAACTTTACTAGAGCGTTGAAATTCGTCAGCGTTGACCTTTAATGAAGGATTGTAAAGTATGAGTGTTGTTTTATATACCAAAACAAAGAAGCCGAAAATATGCAGAAGCCACTGAAACATCAAGAATGTATCTACGAAACATTTTCTGAACAAAAAGGCGAAACTACTTTAAAACACGCAAATTTGTCGACATCGCCTGGCCCGATAAAATATTTTAGTTATAACTGTAAACTAATAATTCCAATAGTTTGTATAATAACTTCTTCCTGCAATTTGACCTTGAATTGCGTTTTTTAAATTGACGTAAATGAAAAAACCAGTGCAATAAACTATTATCATCCCAGTCTGCTGAGAAGATTATTTAAATACGGTTGAAAAGTGACATCAATTCAGATTGCATTTTTTTTACGATGAAAGTAATAAAATTAAGAAGGCTAGAACAGAGGTATAACCTTTGACCTGCAATTATCCGATTTAAGATAGTAGAATTGAGTTGAGGGATATACACCTGATAATTGACTACGTCAAATATCCACAATTATCTTGATTATTTTCAAACGGATAGCAACAGCAGATATCTGAAAGTAATGATTGATACAGAAGCAAATACAGTAATGTGTTCAAGGATGTATCATGTGTTACCTTGGTAATATATTGTGGTCATTACTGTGACACATCCTACCTAGGTGATGCGTTGGATTCAGTAATGTCATTTCACATATTTTAATTAAGGAAAATTTTGATGTCAAATGAGTCATATCTGTAGAATGTTCTGTATCTTAAAATGTCAGATCGTTTACTCTTCACCGCCCCAAAACATCATTTGAAATCCTCAAAACTATCTTGGATTGTAATTCCATTCTTAGCAGTACAGTTCTGTAGCAGCTTCAACTAAATAAATATTTGTTCTCGTATGTGTATATGTATATATATATATATATATATATATATATATATATATATATATATATATATATATACACACACACACACATATATATATATATATATGTATATATATAAATATATATATGAATGTATAAATGTCTGTGTGTGTCTGTTTGCAGTGTATGAGTGTATATGCGGATCTATCTATCTATCTGTTTGTACAACTGCTGTCGCATATGGGACAAATCCAGTTGACTGCCGAGTCCATGGGAAGGATCAAACCGCCAACTTCTTTCAAAATTGAAAGAGAGGTGGTTTTCTTCTGTATAGTGGCTATGGTAAAAGAGATTATATGGTGGACGAGATTGAGAGGACTGAGGACAGATGCCTGTCTCTCTGGACAACAACTCATTCCCTTCTTTAGGTACCACTTTAGAAGGAGAATCAGAGTGGAGAGTGAGACACTGCACCTAGTAAATTTTACTGAAAAGTAGGTGAATCTAGCAAAAATGGCCCGAGTGATTGGGCCTTCCCTGTATATAAAACTGTAGGTTGAAGATGAGAGCAAAAGGAGGAAAGGAGCACTTGCACAATACGCTACTGAAGTTGAGGGTTGTTCTATCTACAGGGTATTAAACAACCCATTTGTAACGCCTCCCCCCTTATTGGGGATTTCGATTGTTGAATTTGTTTGTTTCAATATTTTTACACGACTGTATGTAAAATCCCCGGCATATGTCCTTGTATTGTCCCCTTTTCTTGTGTGCCCTTTTGGCAAATAAAGAAATATATCTATCTGTTTGTCTATCTATCTATCTATCTATCTATCTATCTATCTATCTATCTATCTATCTCTTGGGAGGTCATGGGATCATGCTACCTAGAAAGGCCTTCCAAATGGTCCAATCAGGAGCAATCCTCTCCAATTGATCTGGCTGGATCCCCAAGTGAGATAAACCAAGCTCATGTGTGTTATCCAACCCATCATATTCCTTGGGGGTCAACCACTGGGTCTTCTGCGATTCTCTCCTTAGCCATTTTAGCAACAGATGCGTGTTATCTCAATTCGTAGAAGTAGCCGCTCTGAAGCAAACCTCTTATCTCAGAGTTACTCACCTATCGACTTAGAACCATTTACCCGAACACAAATATTAGGACATTCGTATAGGAACACCATGCTAAGAAGTATTGTTTCTCAAGGTCTACGAATCAATAATAAACTTCCTAGCATTATTCTCAGGATTTCTCGAAAATCTGCCGCATTGTGAATATTTGGCTGGAAGTGCTGCATCCGGGGAGATAACCACACCGTTACTCAGTTAGCTTGGAGTAGAGAGAATCGCTACATCTCTTTATCAGGCTCTTACACTAGACTTTCTCGGATTAGCTTAACAAAGAATTTCCACTATAGTTAGAGAAATCTCCCTTATCTCTCTTCCTGAAAATTGGGATTCTCACTTCTGATTGTCATTGCTTTGGTGCCTTTGCAGAGATTCAGGTCATCCGGCACATACACACTCACAGGTACACACAGACAGACAAACATACAGAGATACAGTCAGACGGTCACACACATAGCCCCCTCCCCCCGACACACACAGCTACACACACGTGCACACACACACACACACACACACACACACACACACACACACACACACACACACACACACACACACACACACACACACACACACACACATATTTTTCAACGTGAATTTTTTTGCCAAAGTGGATCCGTGTAAATGGCCAGGCCTGGCTAATCTTCTCTTTGATTTGACGTCACGCATCACTAAAGGGTTTACTACTACGATCACTTGCCACCAGCAACTGAGAGAACTAGCACGTCATTTTTGTCTTTCCATCACAGGGCGGTGAACTCCTGCTGTCGAACCGGTCCATCACCTAATTACGTACTAATACTCTGCACTTGGCTGCTTCTTTCAGAATACTGCCAGCAGGTTGGGGCAGCAAAATCTGTTGCAGCAGTCAGGGTACATTAACATTCTTATCCACACGAAGTCGTCTGCTTTCCTGATTAACGAAAGTGTGCACTCAACTGCGTTCAAATTTTAATTATACAAACTTAATTGGTCATTGAGGTTATATCCGTCCTATTCGACATGTTTCACATCTTATACCCCCCCCCCCACACACATATATATATATATGTATATATATATATATATATATATATATATATATATATATATATATATATATATATATATATATATATATATATATATATATATATATACGATATTAATAAATGGAAACTATATTTATAAAACCATATTTATTTGATTATACATATTTCAAGGACACCAAGTTAAATTATGGTGTGCCTTCATCAAATAAAATACAATATAGATCAGTTTTATAAATAAATATTGACATACCCTTAAAAAATGCAACCATTACTGTTGGAAGCTCCCGGGACTATAGTAGACTATCCGGGAGCTTCCAATAGTAATGGTTGCATTTTTTAAGGGTATGTCAATATTTATTTATAAAACTGATCTATATTGTATTTTATCTGATGAAAGCACACCATAATTTAACTTGGTGTCCTTGAAATATGTATAATCAAATAAATATGGTTTTATAAATATAGTTTCCATTTGTTAATATCGGATTTTTACTTCAAATATTTGTTGCGTGCTTTATATCAGTTATAAAAATATTTGCTTGTTGTATCCCAACAATTTAAATAGAACTTTTACATATATATATATATATATATATATATATATATATATATATATATATATATATATATATATATATATATATATATATATATATATATATATATATATACATATATATAAGAGCATTCAGTCCATAGGACGAGTTTAGTATAAATAATTACAACAATGACAAAAACAGGTACTCAAGTTTCGTTGGGTTCTGGGCCCCAATTTGTTCAACCTGTCATGAGAAAAATGAAAAACAAAGATGGCCGCCTATGGTTGATTGTGCTTTCCCTATAGGGATATAACAAAAGAGTTCACGCAGGGGCAGGGAATTTGGAAAAAGTATAGAAAAAGTATAGGGATTATTTAAAAAAATAGGGTAAGATATGAGGGAGGTAACTCTTGAGATTCCACAGTCAATTCAGAATGGAAATAGAAGTACAATAAATTCTTCTAGTTGACTCCAGGGATCACATTTCACTGAAATAGAATATAGTCAGTAACTCGAAAGATACTTTTGGACCTGTTAGTCAGGCCTAAGCCATTTATCCAAAATATATTTCTTCACATGGGGACAACCGCCAAAGCAATCGAGTCGTGTGCTTATCTGAAGCTAATTGTGAGGGTATCCACCATTTTTCGGAATTACAAAGCAGACAAAATTTCGTTTTTCGAAATATTTACTTCTGCGTTCACAAATTGATTTTTTTTGTTTCAGAATATCCCGTTAAGGATGAAAGCAGCGATTCTTTGCTTAAATTTTAATCTGTTATTTTAATATATAATATAAGCGAGGCAAGCCAGCCCAGGTTAACAATTACACTTGAGAATACCTTTCCGACGGTCGGCTTATTTTTCAATCAGTAAGTGTCATTTACTAATTTTTTGGCTAACAATCCTGAGACATTCCCACTTACCCCAGTTGCTTTAATATTTTTTTGCAATACTTCCTGAGACATAATCACTTACCCCCGTTGCACACATTATTATTGGTGTTAGTACCAAGCCATATGCCCCATTACGTACATAGATAGAAATAGTGGATATTTTTAGAAAGTCCCCGCCAAAAAATATCCTCACACCTATGTTAAAAATCACATACGCTGGCGTTAAGCGGTAATTTCTATCTATCTTGGTACATAAGCGAGGAAACCCAGCCCAGGTTACCAATTACAGTTGAGATTACCATTCCAACGATCGGCTTATTTTTCAATCGGTAAGTGTCAGTTACTAATTTTTTGATAACATATCCTGAGACATTTCCACTAACCCCAGTAAACAGAAATAGTGGATCTTTTTAGAAATCCCCCACCAAAATATCCCCTCACCTATGATAACATCATAATTACCAACTAGGAATAAATTCGTCACGGGCAACTATACGTTGGCTGCTCAAGAGTGGGAAGCAAGACAAATGTCTTTGCATATGCCCGACACGGAAGAACAAGGAACATTGTGTACAAGGAGGTGCTACAATCATTGTTTAGTTAGAAGAGGCAAAAGGGGATATACACGATTGCCTGAAGAAGGACGGGACTATGTTAGTAGTACGACCAACGGTTGCTATCACACCAACAGCATAAAAAACAACAACAAAAAAGAGAGGGAACGCAAGTATATGCTTTTGAAAAATCTCAATGGAAAATTATTTGCCTAAGCAAAAATGTCGACACCATCCCCAGGCTGAGGTACTTTTCTGTACTGTTTCAGAAAGGAGGGATAAACATGGCAATCTATGTTTAGAAGCCCGAGCAACGCCGGACCATTCTGCTAGTATATACATACAACCATCATCTTTATATAGGTGTTTACTATTTGTAACGCTAATATCTTTATTCTGTAAAAAGTATTGTTTTGTCAGATGACTGCAGGTAAGTTAAGATGGAATCTGGACTGATAATACAGCGTCAGCAATACTGATGTATGGGGTAGGATTGAAGAGAATGAGAAATAAAGGGGTGGAGGAGAAGAGTGTTTCAAGTATTGACACAAACAAAACTCCTGGTCAATGAATGAAGTGTATCTGCGTACGCATGGCTAATTCACGTTGATAAGGAAGTAGCAGAACAGTGTGATAAGTGAATGAAAGATCACCAACTCCACCTCCCTCCACCAATACTATGACTAGCACGATAAACACTACGAAACCTGAAACCACCACCACCATCACCACCACTACCACCACCGCCACCACTACCACCACTGCCACCACTATCACCACCACCACCACCACTACCTCCACCGCCACCACTACCACCACCGCCACTACTATCACCACCACCAACAACAACAACAATAACCACAGCAACTCCACTATATCCACCGCCACCACAAATACAATCACTACCACCAACACATATACTGCGATCAAGAGAAGCACTACGAACAACCCCATTTCATCACCACCAACAAAAGCAACAACAACACTAACACCGCTATCACCCAAGCATCAACAATACAAAAAGGTAACTAACGAGAAGAAAAGATGTAAAAGAATCATGGCATTGGCAGAGAATCAGTAATGAGGTTAACGATAAGACAAGAGAGCAGATTAGTTTCTTATGTAGCATTGTTTCGATAACAACTATTCTTTAATTCTTTCAGCAATTCCGACGCTTTGTATTCAGAGAAAATATCTATTGTGTATAAGAAGCACATACACACACACATGCATGTATATATGTATGTATATATATATATGTCAGGTCACCAGTTGGTGCTACTGGTAACATGTATCCCAGTACAACCTGTCTCATGGTCGGGTCGTTGGCGACTAAACTGGCAACCCCACCAAGGTTTCTTGGTGAGGAGGGTGACTTTGGACATCCTGCAGGACTAAAAACAAAACCTGTCAAAGGGCAAAGGATCTCTTAAGAGTCAATGGCCATCGAAATCACCGGGAGAGATGACCCCTTTGTCTTTGTCAAGGCAGAATTCTAGGAGAAGGAAAACTCTGATATAACACCTGCAACCCTGATGGTATCCAATGATGTTGACTTGTTCTTCTTTTTGGTAAATATCATCTTGGTTAAGAGAGTGGGACTGGCTTTGTGCAGTGCCTTTGCTCACTATAAAAGCTTCACGGCACAGGCATTGCTTTATATCTGGAGATCTCTCTGCACTTGTCGTCACATGGTACCATGGGCCTAGCACTATGTGTCAATAATTGTCACATGTGTAGTGTTTGTACCAGAGTTTTCAAGTCGCTGGCTGCACTAAAAAGTCACACTCGTTTAGAACATCGGTAGGGGTTCTCCTACATGGATATAAAGTAGTGGCCGTACTCGAAAACGAGTTGGCAGCCACCATATATATATATATATATATATATATATATATATATATATATATATATATATATATATATATATTCAATGATATTAAATAAATATGAAACTATATTTATAAAACCATATTTATTCTATTATATATATATTTCAAGGGTACTAAAACTTTGGTACGCTTTCATCAGATAAAATACAAAGTTTGTTTTATAAATTTTGACATAAGAAAAGATACCTTAACGGTTCAAGTTTTCCTTGGATAGTGAAAGGATAAGAGAAGACATGTAAGATATTTAAAATTATTAAGATGAGTATGCAAATGAGGTTGAGGTATAGGGCTGAAAAAAAAAACGTTATTTTAGACGCTATGCAGAATTTAAATAATTAGGATATATGTATGAGTAGGAAGAAGAAAAAGGAAGAATAACTTGTATTTACGTTAATTTAAAAGGAATTAACAATTTGGAGGAATGGTGGAATATGATTCCAGAGTTTACATTTATTTAGCTATATTATGAGTTATAATATTGCATATATAATCAATTAGATTGTATGAAGAATTTTGGTTGTAAGTATATTTTATCTTATTACATGGTCTGCATATAAAAAAAACATTTCCTCGATACACAAGTTACAGAATCTTGAGAAAGCCATATTTCGGTATGCAGGTGCTTTCGAAATCTTTCGAAATATAGACTATTGAATAGTCTATATTGTTGTCTTTTATGTTCCAAATTAAATGTGAAAGTGAAGTGGAAGCTTTTATATCGGATCTCTTAAATGTGTCTTTATGGTTATACCACCGTTCTTTGAATTTTGTAGAAGTGACACCAATATAGTTAAATACTTTGTCTCTAGTTTTAACTGTGCATTTATAAATTACGTTTTTGCAAAGGGCAATTTGATTTAATTCTACAGTTACATTTTCTGGAGTTGTTGTCGTTCCGAACGGTACTATTTTTCTGAATATTGTTGTTAAAAATATTATTATTGCTATTTTGGTTAGTTTGGTTAGGGTTTAAATTTAAGTTTCTATTATTAATTCTATTTATATTTTGTGCTATGTTCATAGTAGTAGAGTAGGGTAGTTTTATGGTGTGTCTGTTGAAAATAGAGTGGTATCTGTGGGCTTTAGGAAAACGTTTATCTAGTGCTTTAAAGAATAGCTTTGCTAAATGTGTTTTAACGCTTAATGAGAATGTGGGGGTGGGGGGGGGGGTGTACCAAATAATATTACTAGTTCTAGTTTTTGTGTTTGGTTTAGTGTTTAAGTTAAATTGTTTATAATTATTATAATTAATTCTAGGATCATTTGTCATGTTATTGTTATCTATGTATTTAATTTTATTCGAGTATCCTGCTCTATGTAAAGCTTCATTGTAATATTCTGCCTTATCATCAAAAATATTTTTATTAGCAGAGATGCGTGAAATCCGTTGTTGGACGCTATTGACAATAGTGTTTTTTTATATT
>OZ024741.1:206643839-206671339 GCA_964016885.1 Eledone cirrhosa
CATCAGTAGTAGAATATTAATTATAGCTTAACTAAATTAAAAATAATTACATATGTTTACTTAATGGTATCAGTTTTAGGAAATGATATTTGTAAGAAGGAAAGCCAAATTATGTAGTTCATCAGTAGTAGAATATTAATTATAGGTTAACTAAATTAAAAATAGTTTATATATTAATTTCTATAGTGTATATTAATTAGGTTTATAATATTTAAAGCAGAATATTGTATTTCATCTGTAGTAGAATTTTAATTATAGGTTAACTAAATTAAAATTAATTTATATATTAATTTCTAAAGTGTATATTAATTAGGTTTATAATATTTAAATTTTTTTCTCAGTTTATGATTACACGATATTATTAATTCCTGTCGCTTATTTAATAGGATATCCTTAGATTTCATTATTTCGAAAAGTTCTTGGGAACACAATCTACATTCATTTCTACTATTTTGATAAGGGATGGCTCTTTTGAGCACACTCCAAGTCAGGTCATATTCTATATTCCTCTTTCTATAACTATTAATTTTTTCAGTTAGAGATAGAGGTATGTATATTCCCTCTGATAGTTTGTATAAATATTGTACATAGATCTATAGAATATGCATACCAATTCTAACACATATATATCCGAGAAACGATCGTAAAATAATGAATTTTTTTTGTTTAATATAAGGAACTGTTTCTTTGTTTATTCATTATTTTTTTAATAATTTATTTTTTTAATAATTTATATATATATATATATATATATAGGAGTAAGTAAGACCGCGACGGCTGAGCTCAAGCCGTTTCGACGGCTAATTCTGAGTACAGAATTAGCCGTCGAAACGGCTTGAGCTCAGCCGTCGGGGTCTTACTTACTCCTATTACCCACTCTACTACCCTAAGTATTAAGTACTTTGGTGCGTTATGGTCCACCTGGTTCCTTACCACTTTTCCCTCGCTATATATATATATATATATATATATATATATATATATATATATATATATATATATATATATATATATATATATATATATATATATATGGTCGTATGAATGAGCTTGTACACATATTCGTGTACATGAATGTACACTTATCATTGACTAAGGTAAATACATATATAATAAAATATGATTGGTTTGTAAATGCACGCGTGTATATATATATATATACAAATTTAAGATAGCTATGTGTGCCTACACACTTGTAAAATGTATCCCCTGTGATTGTTTCATATGTTTATTTATATGTTAATCGATTTCTAGTTGTTATATATATATATGTGTTTTACATGCCTGCATTGATATTCGCTGATAATAATTATTAACGTGTTTCTTCGGAAGACGTGAATCGAAACAATACACAACATACCTCACCATGTCCACATATATATGCATATGCACACATACGTATACATGCATAAACAGAAATCTGATAAATAAAACATTTCTAAATTTTCTATCTCATTCCCTAGATTGTTCTGGTTATTATAATAACTGTTTCTACTTTAGACACAAGGCCAGCAAATACCAAGTACATTACTGGTACTTTAATTTATCGACCCCGTAAGGATAATTATTATAATAACATTATAATAATCTTGGAAATGTAATGATGAAGTTTACCATGTTATTCCATGGATTCGGTTTCGTTTACATGCCTTGGCATGTTTAAAAGGTGAATAGTTGCGCAAACACTCTTTTTTTGTACGATGTTGGCCAGTAAAAACAATCTTTGAAACTCCAATCAGGTAAATAAACAACACCCATACACACAATCATGCATAGATATACACGCATAAATGCACACACACAAACATACACCCACAAGCACGCGTACACACACATCCACACAGACACACACACACACACACACACAGACACACACACACACACACACACGCACAAGCGCGCGCGCACACGCATGCATACACACATAACATTGAGTCGCTCCAAATTTGTGAGTGGAAAAATTTGTACATGCACGTCTTAGTGATCTTTCCTGTTCCTAGGTGGAAAACATAATCATCGTCTGATTGATCAGCCTTACTTGATCCATAACTACACTAAGGGTGGTAACATTTATCCATCATCCAAATTAAAACTCCCAACAAGCCTCTGATGCTTCTCATAGAATCCGTTCTGTTGTTGCTAGCGTTCATGTCAGATCTCCGATGTAAGAATGATTTGTTCTCGCTCTCATGTCAACCAGGAAGGTACATGAAATGGCTATGATGCGTTCTCCTCTCACTAGCTAGAGACAATATATGTTCATTTTGTTATTTGTTAAATTGTTGATTTCATAGAGATATGAGGCGGTGGTCAGCGGCTGCGCATCCTTCAAGAATAGTGGATATATCATCAGAATTACAGTGGGAGGAGACGGGCAGGGTTTTGTCGATTGAAGTATTGATGGTGCTTTTAAATGATACACTATTAGTGAAAACAAACTTGATACTATCAAAAACTATGTGAAGAAGCCCGAGGAGTATTCAACAGTCTTAGCACCAAATGTATAAATATATGTAAATATAATTATGTATATGTGTTCATATAAATGTATATGTATTATAAGAGCTACCACACTTTTTCCTGGACCTCACATAAAATTCTATATGTACTTGTAGCTTAATTGCTATGAATTAATGTTTTGTCTCTACTGGAGAGCATTTGGCTTGTGACAGACGTTGTGACTCAGGGCGGACTGTAGAACCGCTGGTAGTGTCCATCGTTTGTATATTTATTTAATACTTTTTACGGTTTCCCTTTAAAAAATTGTTTTTTTTTATCGTTGTCTTGTCGTCTCTCTGTTAGTTGTTTTAAATATATCAATACTAATGTGACGTACGTGTTTTGGCTGCGTCCCTACTCCATTTATTGCAATGACTTACACATTTTGTAACACATCTTACTTTCTTCTTGCTGCTTTTTCTTTGCTTTTCTTTTTCATTCATGATTCTCGTGCTATAAGAGGCACCACACATTTTCCTTGACGTCACATAAAATTCTATGTGTACTTGTAGCTTAATTGCTATAAACTAATCTTTTGTCTCTTACACCACAGGACAACGTTTGGCTTGTGTCAGATGCTGTGATCCCGGGTGGGCAAGCTATACTATTGGTAATGGTCGAAACAGCCAAAGTCCACCTCAACGACCGATTACACTGGAGTTCTGTGTCCTTCGTTTTTACAACAATAATTTTTTAGGCTTCTCCTTAAAAAATTATTTTTCGTTCGTTGTCTTGTCCTCTCTTTGTTAATTTTCTTAAGTTTACACACACACACACACACACACACACATATATATATATATATATATATATATATATATATATATGGGCAGGCCGCCCAGCCAGTGGGATGGCGTTATCTTATGGCTAAAACAGCACGACGTGCTCTGACCAGCAGCGCCGATTGGCGCCCGGCAGACTGGTCGGTCAAGGTGATATATATATATATAGAGAGATAGATATATATGTATATATGTATTTAAATTTCGTATATCTAAAAAAATACGGTGTGTTTATAAATAAACATTTAGGAAGCCGTAGCTTTGCAAAAACACTGGCAGGTAAAGCCACCGAGCGGTGTCCACCAGAAGCAAGGGGGGCAGTCGTCGATGCATTTCGAACTTGGCTGGTTCTCGCCAGGACGATCTCTCCCACTTTTGCAACTGCTGGACCTTGAAAACAGGCGAGAATATATACTATTCTCGTCTGTGAAAATGAGGTTATTAATCTCATTTGCATATGAAGCTGCATAAGTTGGCTCAACTTATAATTGTTTTTACTTTAGGCACAAGGCCAGCAATTACCCAGTGCATTACTGGTCCTTTATTTTATCGACCCCGTAAGGATGAAAGGCAAAGTCAACCTCGGCGGGATTTGAACTCAGATCGTAAAGGGACGTAACTATGCTGGAAAGCATGGCGTCCGACCCTCTACCGATAGTGCCAATCCACCTCAACTTATAATAGAATAGAAATAGGATTTAGCTTCAAGTATAGCTGTATACAGATATGTATAGAAATTTCGTATTTCTAAATAAACACGGTATGTTCATAAATAAACATTTAGATAGCCGTAGCTATGCAAAAACACTGGCAACTAACGCCACATAGTGGTGTCCAGCAGAAGCAAGGGGGACAATCTTTGATGCGTGGCATTAGCTGCCAGTGTTTTTGCATAGCTACAGCTTTCTGTAGAAATACAAAATTCAAATACATATTTGTATACAGCTATGTTCGAAGCTAAATTCTAATTCTATTCTATTATAGGTTGAGCCAACTGATACAGCTACATATGCAGATGAGATTACACACCACACTAGGTATTATCAGGAGACAATGAGTTCATGGGTCTCATCTGTGAACGTGCCTGCAAAATAAAAGCGGGTTTGAAAAGTCACCTGCATGCATATTATCGCACAATGTTCAATGAAGGGATGGCAATCTTCTGACAAGAAGTTGTAATCAGCATATATATATATATATATATGTATATGATGCAATGCTGATTCTTTGTTTCCTAATTATTACCATATATGGTAATACATAATGATCGTTGATCTCGAAAAGAGTGATGTAAGCGAAAGCAAGTAAAGTATTCATCTGAATAAACATTAGGATATGAATATTATATATGACTATAGCGAAGATAGGAAACATCTGCAAGGTTTTACAAATGTGTTAAGATGCGTCACGTTAATAAGATTTAGTTTCAGTATATAAAAATGAGCAATGAATGATGGAGACCATGGCTGTAAGCTAAATTATATACCTTCGTAGTAGGCTCCTTCCTAGATTGCTTATTTTATATATAAAAGATGCAATATTTAGCAACACTAAGGTATTTTAGGAAAGGTGTGATATGTCCAATACACGCATACACACACACACGATGTACATACATACATACATATTTTTGTCTCGTTTCGTCCGTAAGACAAGCATCTTTTCACCAGCCGATCTAGTACGGCTTATGTCTATTACTAATAACAGGAAAATTGTTGCCGACGAAACTTGTTTCTTCAAACAAAAGAGTGGCATCTCTTTTAAGTAATATTATTTCCGTTGATGCAAATAGAAAGAGTGCCTTATGCAGAAGCAGTTTGAGCAGATCCATTTAGAACCTTTCTTTTTGCTAAACTTAATTAATACCAAAAACTGAACGTGCGACTGAGCTTTTAAAATCCTTTTTATGAACATAAGAATTCCGAAAATATTTCAATAAAGACACTTTCGAAATGAATAGGCACATGCATGGTTGCGTGGGTAAAATGTTCGATTTTCACCCATATACTTATGGTTCGATTCCACTGTGCGGCACCTTCGTTAACTGCCTTCATTGGCTTGACGAATAATTCGTGTATAGAAACTGGTAGACAAATTTTGCAGAAGCCCATCGTATATATACAAACATACATATATATATATATATATATATATATATATATACGATGGGCTTAATCAACTAAACGCTGACGATAGTGTCCCTAGGATGGCAAGAGTTCAATCAAATTAACCAGTAAAAGATTAACAGAAGACAATAAAAGAACACAAATAATGATTGTTTCTACGTTTGGCACAAGGCCAGCAATTACCCAGTGCATTACTGGTACTTTATTTTATCGACCCTGTAAGGATGAAAGGCAAAGTTAACCTCGGCAGGATTTGAACTGTGAATGGCAAGGACCGTAACTCTATACGTCAAAGCATGGCGTCCGACACTCTACCAATACTGCCAACCCACCGCCCTCAGAAAATAAAAGAACACAAATAATAATGAAGTGTGTGGGTATACTTCAAAGTAAAATTCTTTATTGAAAGCAAGTTCGTTAAAGTGTGTATAGTTGGTGCCGCATTGATTTTAACCCCTAAAAATGTTAACATATTTGAAAATATCAATTTAGGAAGGGGAGCAGCTTTTGATGATATAACAAAAATGCCTAACTGTACTTAAGTTACCTTGAAAGAAGCAGTATAAGAATGTATATTTCATTCGATACCTGCAAATGAGGCAACAGATAACTAGCAATTACGGCATAATTGGTTGTATTCCTTTTCGATCGACTTTCGTCAAATCGGACCGAGGAAAAAC
Organism: Eledone cirrhosa; assembly: GCA_964016885.1. Classification (NCBI taxonomy): domain Eukaryota; kingdom Metazoa; phylum Mollusca; class Cephalopoda; order Octopoda; family Eledonidae; genus Eledone; species Eledone cirrhosa. Next base: position 206,649,927 of record OZ024741.1, read on the forward strand.
AATGTTTCCGTTGGTCTTTCCAATTGCTAATACTATCTATCGGTCGCAACTCCAGGTAGAAGGCGCAACGTGAAATAAAGTGTCTTGCCCAAGGAGATAACGCATCGCCAGGTCCAGGAATCGAACCGACAACCCCACGATTGCGAATCCAATGCCTGCTTTAATATGTCGAGATAATATATTTATAATCAGGTAATACTTCGATATTTACATTTGAAAATGTATTTTAACATTTTATAAATCCTATGTAGACATTAAGAAATATCTACTTTGACGAATCATACATCGCTATGTTTTGAAGTTTATCAGTATAAACATGTTTTTACATTATATTTAGCCAAGAACTAGACTTATGGATAATATTAATCTCATAAACAAAGAACTATTACTTCAAAAGCAAAGGAGAACCAACAATCTTATTAAGATGTTTCATTAAATTTCAAACATGTGCTGTGAAACCTTTCGTGCTTTGGTATCTAATGAATTATAAATATTCGGTTAATTAGTATGTTATAGCATCTCGTTAATTAATACATTAACTTATGTTGTTAATGAATATATCATAACATTTCAATTAAGGCCGTTTAATGTGCTATCTTACCGCCAGAGCGAGGGCCAGTTCCCCCGACACGCCACTCTTAAAGACATATTGAGACAGCTGGCTTTCCATCTCAACCGGAGCCAGCAGGCGTAGACCGTGGAAATGGCAAGCGTCCCGACGGAATCACCCTCTTTCCATTCAAAGGAGGTAGATCCTTCTTCTGGGACGCAACCTGTTGCGACGCGTCCTCCTCCTCCAGCTTAGTCGCTTCGGCAACAAACCCCGGCATCGCAGCCCGCCTCGCAGAAGAACGTAAAGTAAAGAAATACCGGGGTTTGTCCGGCCGCTTCCTCTTCGCGCCGGCAGTCGTCGAGACCTCAGGAGTACTTGGACCTCGTGCAGCCGGGCTCCTCCGCTAGATCGGAGCGCCGGAGGCCCGTCTGAGGAGGGAGCCCCGCAAGGTTGGGTGGCTGTCACTGGCCATCGTCCGGGGGAAAGCTTTTGCCATCTTGTCAGTGAGACGCAGCACTTCTGCCCTGTTGCCCTAGGCCCAAAGCCCAATCACCCTCCCCTTCACTCCTTCCCTCTCTTCTGCGACACCAGAGCTCTTGCAATCCCCTCTCGTTCCCGTTATTTTCCTTTTTTTTTCTTTTTTTCTATATTTCCCTATTCTTTCTTTCCTTTTGTTTCCCTTATTTTTTATTATATATATATTGATTTTATTATATATATATATTGATTTTATACCTAATTGTGTATGGTTGACGATATATTAAATCGATTTCCATGTGCTATTATAAACGGTGGGTAAATATTCTATAGCAGTTGATCGCGAATAGATAACTGTCGTTTATTTATCTATTATTTCTTCATAGGTGTCTTTTAATCTTGTTTAATTGTTTTTTTTGTGTGGTTGATTATGCTGATTGGGAGAGGAAATAATGTATATATTTTATCAAATGATTCTATGGGCATACTTTATTATATATATATATATATATATATATATATATATATATATATATATATATATATATATATATATATATATGTATATATTACGATTTAGGATTGGTGCTCTGAAATAGCGATGCATACATGAATGTATGTATAGTATATTTGGCAATATACAGTATGTTTAATTAAAAAAATTAGAAGTCCATACGCTATCGGTTTTAAAGTAGTGACTATGTCTGTTTCACCAGAGCCACGCACCCCTTGCTTCTGCCGAAAATTATAGAAGCTGGATTCTTATAGAATTCCAGTAATAATCAGGAGCTGATTATACAGAGCGATTACCGGTCCAGCAAAAGTTAGGTATTAGGATTGGTGCTGCGGTATATTGCCAAATATACTATACATTCATGTATGCATCGCTATTTCAGAGCACCAATCCTAATACCTAATTCTGTAACATTCCAGCTTCTATAATTTTCGGCGGAAGCAGCGGGTGCGTGGCTCTGATGATCGCCAACTAGTGTGAAACAGACTGTTAGCTGCTCTCCCGTCTTTCGCTGAAAAGAAGTAAGTGACATAGTCTCTACTTCAAGACCGATAGCGTATGGTCTTATAAATGTTTTTAGTTAAACATACGGTATATTGCCAAATACATTATACATAAATATATATATATATATTTTAATTTACACGGCTCAGAAAAATTCCTTTCTTTGAGCTATTTAATTGTAAAAGATTATTTGAGTTTATAACTCTATATATGATATATATATATATATATATATATATATATATATATATATATATATATATATATATATATATATATATATAAGAAAAATGGAGTGCTGCGTGGCTGCACATAGGTTACATATAAATAAAATTAGTCCTTGATCAGTGATCTTCCAACATTCATTGGTATTTCATCGCTTTAAAAATAATATACCTCTGGTTGGTGCGAGCAATAACTAAATAAAGTTATTGGGACAAGTAAAATAGGGTGAAGCGAGCGAGACATGTAAACAAACAAAGATGGTATTGCAACGGAAAGATAGGAAGAGGCAAGTACATGATATCTATAAGCTTAAGCTTGGTGAAATCATGGACGAAATACAGACTATCCGACCTGGGTGAGATGTGAACGAGAAAAGGATTTCACACAGGTCAAACGGGAGGAAGTGAGAGAGGGGGAGAGGTAGAGAGTGAGTGAGTGGAAGTGTGAGGAAGAGGCCAGCGGAGAGAGAGTGTGACTGGCAGCGGGGGTAAAAAGAAGGTGAGAGATACTGAAAGCGGGGAAGCAGTAAGAAAAAAACAGACAGGTCGCAGCTGAGGAAAAAATATAAATATAAGAAAAAAGGAGTGCTGCGTGGTTGCACATGGGTTACATATGAATAAAATTAGTCCTTCATATATATATATATACTTACACATACACACGAGCTGCTGGCCAAATAACTTTTGATATCAAGACATATGTAAAATCAATTAATGGTCAGTTCTTCAGTCTAAAGTCCCTAGGGAGACTGAGTCACCAAAAGTTTTTTGTACAAATTGGAAACATGTATGTATACATATATATAAATCTCTATATATACATGTACACACATACACACACTACCAGATACCAGTGAGTGTAAAAGACTAAAGATCAATATTGAAAGGCTCTGGACGTGTATATTTCACTTTTTTTATTGGAGAAGATAAGCACGGTCGCTTGCATACTCTACTCTAAATAACAGTATACTATACATTCACAATTATTTAAAAAATCAATTATAACATTCTGTATTAAGATTTAGTATTAATGTATACTGCTGGTAATATATACAGTATATATATACACTATAATTAGTAAAATATTACACATTTTTTCCGCAAAAGTTTTATTGCACTGTTTTGTTCTCACTTATGTAATTTTTGAAAATTTTATTTATTCATTATAAAAATTAAATGATAGCATTCTATATGTGGGTGGGCCTCCTTTATCTTCTGGCAACCAATATTTTTAGACCCAGTCCGCCACTGCGTAGAGGGATGCTTGATCTGCTATAAATAACGAGCAAATACCTGTCAAAAAGTTAAAAACATGGTTATGTAAAGTAATCCAAGTTGCCAATAGAAATAAGTTTGCTCTCTCAGAGCTAAATAATTCCAACTAATAATTTCAACTCCCAGAAACCGGGAGTTGCTCTCTTGCAACAAAAAGGAGATGAAGATATATAAATACCAGATATTAATAGCCAGGTTTTATTTCGTGCCTATCATTGTTGAAACCCTTCATGTCGCTGGTCACAGATTTGTCACCCTTATCCACCAAATTGTTGTCATCTTTTCATGGAACATAGCTTAGATAGATTGTTCAACGTATGTTTTGAGTGTTGATTTTGTTATGCATAATTCTTCTTCTTCTTCTTCTTCTTCTTCTTCTGAGTGTGTCGTGGGGGAAGTATCCTCATACACGCCTTCCAGCGAGTCCCATTAGAAGCAATCGTCTCCAACTGATCCGGCCGGATCCCCAAGTGAGATCAGCCCAGCCAGACCCATGGATGGTATCCAACCATCTTGCTCAGGGTCTACCCCTGGGTCTCCTGTCGGTTTGTTTTGCCCGTAAAATCTGTCCAACGATTCTTACCTAAGACATTCTAACCACATGCCCATAGGATCGGAGCTGTGATCTCTCAATTCAGCTCCCTCCAACCCTACTATTTTAAAAAAGAACACATTGTATACCGCTGTCCAAGATACATCTATTCTGAAGAAAATCGGGGATGGTCACGTTTGGAAACACTTCTCATTATAGTTTTGCCGAATTAAGAAGTGAGCTAAAAAAGCGCAAATCTACCCAATAATGTTAATTAGTATACTATATACAAATTAAAGAGAAGTCTCAAGATCATTTGAAATAGCAACAATGCGGACACAGTGGATAATATCTACATATACCGATAAAAGTGTGATATTGTTCCGACTGGAACGCTTTTATCAAATTTATACTCCATCAAGTTCGAGTTGAAGCCAAACAACAATAACTGCATTAAACGGTATATTTCTTACCTCCGTTAGTCTTAACAAGCTGGCAATAATTTGATTATATGCTTACTGTTTCGTGAAAGATTTAATACGGTTGATGTCAAAGTTTAAGACAGAGAGAGAGAGGGAGAAATGAAGAAAGCAAGAAAGAGAGTACGGTGCCATTGTCTTTATTACCTGAATACATTTGCTTCATAAATGTCAATTATGAACTCTTCGTTCTGGTTACGTACGCTTTTGGACTCAACATATATCGCCAACACCCTTGTGAGACACTATGTACGATACACCATAATTATGTTGTGTCGAATGATAGAAACATCTCAACAGGAACTGAAGAGTGTGACCTGAACACCGGAAGTATCTTATCAAAGATCTTACCATTAATCTATAATATAGTACATGATATTATATGCTCTCTCTCTCTCTCTCTCTCTCTCTCTCTCTCTCTCTCTCTCTCACATATATATATATATATATATATATATATATATATATATATATATATATATATATATATATATATATATTATATTCATAGAGATCTGGGACTTGTCTATTTCTACTCACTTTCCGTTGCTAAAACTTTTTTGTTGTTACTCTGGCGTCCCCCTTTATTTACGTGTCCCAACGACTTTTTTTAGCCGTTGTTCGCACCAACCCGGGGCATATGGCCCTTAAAGCGATGAAATGCCCAGGACGGTTGGAGGGTCACTGATGAAGGACTCACTTTTTCATATGTATCCCATTTGCAACGCCGCAGCTCCATTATTATCATATTTACACATATATTTTTTCCATGCTGCCATTCGTGTTTCGTTTGTATCTTTACCCCTTCTAGCAGTCTCTCTCTCTCTGTTAGCCTCCTCCTCAACTTTCACTCACTCATTCTCTGTCACTACCTCTCCTCCTCCTCTTTCCTCCTCCTCCTTCAAGTTTGACCTGTGTGTAATTCTTTTCTCGCGCGGTCTTGACCAAGCTGGTATGGAATTTTTTTTCTCTCTCTCTTTCGTCTGCGACTTCACAAAACTTACGTTTACTGAATTCGTAGAACAGACCCCTTTATCTTCTTCTTCTTCTTCTTCTTCTTCTTCTTCTTCCTCTTCTCTCCTTTTTTTCTCTCTCTCTTTTTTTCCCCCCCGTCAAACTTGGGCGAAATTCTTTCCTTGCTCACATTTCAACCAGGTTTGATGGTCTTTTGTCTCTTGTTCACGATTTCACAGAGTTTATATTCATAGAGATCTGGGACTTGTCTATTTCTACTCACTTTCCGTTGCTAAAACTTTTTTGTTGTTACTCTGGCGTCCCCCTTTATTTACGTGTCCCAACGACTTTTTTTAGCCGTTGTTCGCACCAACCCGAGGCATATGGCCCTTAAAGCGATGAAATGCCCAGGACGGTTGGAGGGTCACTGATGAAGGACTCACTTTTTCATATATATATATATATATATATATATATTCAAAACTATAGATGTTATGTTTGAGAAAACCTCAAACATGTGCCATATCACATGTAGGAACAGCTCAAAGAAAGATTCCAAGGAATAAATCCGATCATTTATTATAAAAGGTCGATTGACATATATGTAAAGGAACACATCAAAACATTAACAGGAAATAATCTATAAAGAATGTAAGAACACATGGTTCCATACGGTAACATATTACAATTTAACAAAGACTTCAAATATAGATAACTGGCAATAACTATTTATATTTCAAGACCAATAAAAGAATATGAACGAAAGAGTATAAATAATTATTGTTCAGATTTATTCCTTGGAATCTTTCTTTGAGCTTTTCCCACAGGTGATTTGGATAGCGCATGTTTGAGATGTTCTCAAGCATGACATCTATATTTTTGAATTTAATATAAACATACTTCTAAATATTTTTTTAGTAGAGCTTTATACAGTTGAAAGGTTTTGGCTTCTATTTCTAGCTGCCAATAAACCTATATTCACGTCACTGAGACAACGATAAGTCGTGCGGGATTTTCAAAAACCCACGTGTCTTTCGTCAGTCCCTGATTTGTATCATGCGTGTAAGTTCAGATAGCTCAATTTCTCCTTCGCTGACGATCCTAGATTGACTTTTGAACAGCTCTATTGGTGAAACATATTTCAAGAGCAATAAAGGAATAAGTATGAAGGCGTATAAATAATTTCTGCCAGGTAGCACTATTTGAAGTTTTTGGGAACTATGTGTTCATACATTCTTTACAGCCTATTTCTTGTTAATGTTTGATATGTTATTTCATATATATGTGAATGAATATTTTATATATATAACACCACTGCTATAGTTAGTAGTAATCAGCCAATGCTATCTTACAATGACAGGTTAATAAGTTGAGGACAAACATACTAAAAAACTAATACGAAATATTAATTCAGAATACTAATACATAAATACTAATACAAGAATACTAATGCAAAAATACCACTAAGAAATTTAGAAATCACGGAAATGGAGCAGCAACCAGAAAGAAAGCAAATATTTGGGGTCTAACACATCTACTATAACAAGCGAAATCGGCCAATTCTATCTTAAAATTAGGGGTAGGGGTTACTGAGGCTACAGAGGACCGATGGGCTGCATCGGGGTGGGCGAAAAGGTGAAAAAAGAAGGACCAACTCCTAAACAAGATAGACGAACTGGTAACTGCATGCAAACACAGATTGCGTAGGACTTACCTCGCCCTCAAACCCCATAATGACCCGGGGGGGGGGGTAGACAAGGACTGAAACACCTCACTTGCCGTGACTTTTTTTTTTATCTTCTCCGCTATAATTCCTTCTCCCCCCCCCCCATCTCTTCCTAGTCCTTCCACTCCAGTTCTTCCTTGTCTTTTTTTTTTCACCTTTTCGCCCACCCCGATGCAGCCCATCGGTCCTCTGTAGCCTCAGTACCCCCACCCACCTAATTTTAAGATAGAATTGGCCGATTACGCTTTTTATAGCAGATGTGTTAGACCCCAGATAATTGCTTTCTTTCTGGTTGCTGCTCCATTTCCGTGATTTCTAAATTTCTTAGTGGTATTTTTGCATTGGTATTCTTGTATTAGTATTTATGTATTAATATTTCGTATTAGTTTTTTAGTATGTTTGTCCTCAACTTACTAACCTGTCATTGTAAGATGGCATTGGCTGATTACTACTAACTATAGCAGTGGTGTTAGACCCCCTGTAAAGATGGCTTTCACTACAATCTCGTATTTAGTATTTTTCTCCACCTATTAAACTTTTCTATAGCTTAGCAATACAAATGAGAGATTTGGTGATTGTGGGGCTGGAGTAGTAACCAGAAATTGCTTTTTATATATTTATTTCCTCATTTTTATAATGGCTTTTTTGTTTACTCCCTTTCGATTTACCTATTCTTTCAACTCCCCCTCCCCTTCTCCAGTACACTTTTTTCGACCTTCTATACACTATCCTTAGAATCTACTGTATAGATTTCACTTTCAACGCTTGACTGGGTTTCCCCCACTCCCTCTTTGTTCTACCGGCAAGTTCAGCTACCCATAACTCCCACTAAATGCCAAAATAGCATCATCTGTCTTTACAACAAACTTTTGACCAATCCTTTTGACAATTACTATCTTCCGATATATGGAATTACCCCCTGAGAAGTTCGGCTATTTATTTACCAGGCTAAAAATTCTTATTTAGTCCAGAATTAGCGTCGAAACGGCTTAAGCTCTGCCGTCGGGGTCATACTTGTTCCTATATATATATATATATATGCGTAAAATTAATAAAACTTCATATATTAAAGTACAAAATGTACAGAAGAATAGTTGAAAGTGTTAAAATTAATTCCTTTCAAAACGAAATATACACCGTATTTATCGTAGATCGCATCATTTAATTTGTTTACATTATGTTTAATTTAAATTGCATCTTCTACTATACTCTCTATTCTATAATAAATATATATTATTTAATTGCTCACGTTGACAAACATATGCGTCTTTTACAAATTATACTAATCATTCCAGCATCCTGCCTGAAGGAGACATCATTGCTATAATAACATTCCTTGTGGCAATTATCTTGTAATGAGTAAAGAAAAATCTCGGAAATGCATTTTTTTATAATTGTTTCTATTTTAGGCACAAAGACAGCAATTACCCAGTACATTAATTGTTTCTACTTTAGGCACAAGGCCCGCAATTATCCAGTGCATTACTGGTACTTTATTTTATCGACCCCGTAAGGATGAAAGGCAAAGTCAACCTCGGCGGGATTTGAACTCAGATCGTAAAGGGACGTAACTATGCTGGAAAGCATGGCGTCCGACCCTCTACCGATACTGCCAATCCACCGCGTAAGGATGAAAGGCAACGTTAACCTCGGCCGCATTTTTTAATAATATAATTATGTTGTCTGCAGTTATAACTAATGATTTCCCTAGTTAAGTTGTATCTGAATTAAATTTACCTTAAATCTTCTTACATATATATATCAAAAATACAAGTATGAAAATGCATTAATATGAAGCCTTATTAATTTTACGCATATATATATATATATATATAGGGAGAGTAACGTGCAGTTACTGTAGGTTCACCCAGGTGAGCAGTCGATGTGTAGATTCACGTGTGTAACGAGGTGTAGAACTAAACAGAGTGTAAATATAATAATTGTTTCTACTTTTTGGCACAAGGCCAGCAATTATCACAGTGTATTACTGGTACTTTATTTAATCGTCCCCGTAAGGGTGAAAGGCAAAGTTAACCTCGGCGGGATACTAAACAGAGTGTAAATATAATAATGATTTCTACTTTAGGCACAAGGCCAGTAATTTTTTGTGGGGGAAAGTCGATTAAATCCACCCCAGTACATTACTAGTGCTATATTTTATCGACTTCTTAAGGATAAAAGGCAAAATAAACTCCGGCAGGATTCGAAATCAGATCGTAAAGGGCCGTAACTCTATGCTGCAAAACATGGTGTCCGACGTTCTACCGATACTGCCAATCCACCACCGTGAGTGTAAATATAATAATAAAAGGACGATTTGTTATGCCTTCATTACGTTTATTGAGTAGTGACGCCCGTTTCGCTATTGATCAGCTATTACCTTTATAGATTTCGGATATGTTTTCTCCTAATCAGAAGATAACTGCTCTTATGATTCTGTCTAGAGAGAAATCTTATTACAGCGACGTGATTGATGTCAAGCTGGTTGTAGCATGGTCTGTATATGCTTGGCAACGAATCACATAAGTAATTATCTTCTGATGAGGAGGAAATAATTTATAACAAGCTTTAAGTTAATCTCTTATGTGCTTCTGTAAACAAAGGAACATTTTTTTTATAACTTTGCTATGGGAACGAAAACATGATCTCATGAGTGTGAACTGAACTGTTAAATATTCGGCGGTTGAGCCCTTAGCAGTGGAGACCTCTGGTGACCCGGGCCTAGGGCTACCTCCCAACTATTCGGCTATATGGCATTTTTTATATCTCTTGCTGTCTTAAAGACAGCAGAAGCGTTACAGAATTTGACCTACATAACATTTTAAAATAATGGATTTCTTTATTTGAACTGCTGAAAATCTGTAGTATATCCTATCAATTTCCAGCCAAATGTCACTGTGAAATATTGTGTGAAGAACTTTAATAGCAACTGGAGAATAAACAGTAATAGTTCACAATAAGAACAGAAACTATTTTCAATATAAATTAGCATCTATGAGTTTCTTTAAAATTCTAGATCCATCCTGGGTTTGAACATAATACTATTTTTTTTTAATTTATTTCATATTATTGAAAAGAAATATGTTTTTTTTTTATTTCTCTCATAATTCTTATTCATGTAATGTTGCAATCACTTTTTCATATTCTCAGGGAGTAAATTATCGTCTTTCTGCAACATTATTTCATCTAAAATGTTCATAAAGATGGCATTTTCACTATGAATTATTGCTTATAACAACTTTCAATGTGCAATTTCGTTTCTACAAGACAATCACGATGATGTTGGCAAGTGCTATTGTTTAAAAGTTGTTGCCAAAATGATTACATTCAGGAAATTTAAATCTTATGATATGATTTACATCTACAATATATCATGAAGGTAATATGATTGCAAATTTGGCATACTTCATTTTACTTTAAATTAATAGGAAGTGGTTACTATTAATATATGTTTTTGTACCAGCTACATTTGTTTAGGGGCAAATGAACATCACAATATCATTTATATATATATATATACTTACAACAATATTCATAGATATATGTCTGTGTCAGATGAGCTAATAAAAGAGCCTCTACGTGATCATTTGGTATGCTAGGAATAGCAGCCAAAGCTCCTTCAAATTAATCACATTACTCTCTTATATAGAGCTCAATGCATTAGATCATTTATTTCGAGATATCCCTGAAAAGATAGAATGCTTACAGTTGAAATGTCTTTGAACATAAGACAGCAAAATCAATGCTGATTTGAGGCTAAGCAAAAACAATTACAATAACTAAAATGTTTTAATTGATCTAAAAAGTATGTATTTATAAGAGGAAAGTTTTATAAAATACCAATACTATTCTCTCTGGAATAAATAGTTCATGCTAAGTACAGAAGATTGCTTTGATCTTTCATCAATGTGGGTTGAGATTGGTAAAACTGCCACGTTACACATTTCGAAATTACTTTATACTACTTTTTTTATTTTGTATTGTTTCGATTTTACTCTTTGTTAGCACTTTTTATGGCGCTATTACTACGCCACACACAGTAGCGTTGAACTTTAACAGAACTAAGTAGGACGTCTTGGAAAGCCGCCATTTTCAATAATATTACAATAGTTGATTAATAGAAATATTTCGCTGAGAACGAAATAGTTGATAGAGAAATTTAAAACAAAAAGTAATGAGTTATTTAGGATTTGCTATTTAAAACATTGTAAATTACTATATGAAATCCAGGGCATAGAGCCATAATTGTCCAATATTTAGAAGAAGACTGAACGGCGTGCAGAAATTAGGTGCAGTTATTGGATAACAAATCTCAACAAAGGACAAAACTTCTCCCACTCATTGGCAAGGATCTGATGGTTATTATAGAATACAAAATAATTAAATTCTTTCGGGTTCCGTTTGAAATTCTACAGGTCAATGTGTATTAGAAAATAATTCCAGGGAAACAAAATCTCTTTTTCTGGGGAAGGTGGTAAAATTTATTCCGGAGTATTCTGAACGCGTTGAATGATCTTTTTTGGCGTCTAGCTGGTGGCTCGAGCACACCGTAAACTAAATCACCTTTAATCATCTTTACGTTTGCAATAAATATACATTGGAGTATATAGTTCTTTAATCACATTTACGTCTTCTATAGAGATACATTGGACAGTATAGTTAATTACAACAAAATGGAATGATATTTATTTCTACCCTTTAGTCAGAGATCCACAATTTTTACTTGGTTGCTAAAACTGGTGGGAAATAGGGGAAGTCATTCTCAAAATGGAGACCTGTCTTATTGCTTGCAACATAGTAAATGCCACTAAAGACATCAAATATCGCAAATCATTGTGTCCCACGGTGATGGTTTTAAACTGAAATCTGCCTATTATCAGTGCTGAACAACAACAGAAACAACGACAAATAATACAACAGCAAAGAAAACAATAGTAGCATCAACAACAAAAATTGCAATGCTATTTTAAATATCTTCAATTCTTATAAACCCGCGTATTTTATGAATTTATACACAAGTTAATGAATGTTGCAATGGCCACGTCGATAGAGTAAGCAAACACTTAAACACATGCAACATTCCAGCTTGTATTCATTCATGCTAATCAAGCCCTATTTAATAAATTATTGCTTTCACTAGTAATAAAGCATAGGGATCATAGGTCTGATGAAATGATTAAACCTTTGACTGAATACCAAAAATTCATTATAGTGATTACTTTGTTATTAATTTCATAATATTCTGGTTTCATAAATAGAATATTGGTTTCTGAGAATTGATGGTTTATAAAAATGGATACATTTATTGATGTCTTGACACTCTCTCATCCTCTCTCTCTCTCTCTCTCTCTCTCTCTCTCTCTCTCTCTCTCTCTCTCTCTCTCTCTCTCTATATATATATATATATATATATATATATATATATATATATATATATATATATATATATATGTATGTGTGTGTGTGTGTCTGCGTATGAGCGGCGTGTGTGCGTGTGTGCGTATGTGCATGCCGGTATGTCTCTTTATATATCTCTCTTTACACGCGATACACATACACACATATTCATATCTATGTATATATACAGTATATATATATATTATATATATATATATATATAATATATATATATATATATATATATATATATATATATATATATATATATATAAATATAAATTAGCGAGAATCGTTTTCAGCTCAGGAATTAACGAAAATCAACGTCCGATATGTGTGGCAAGCGCTCGATGAATCATATGAATCAGAGCTACAACATACGTTAAGGGCCAAACACACTGAGATGATGGTTAAACATATCATCCGCACAGCCAAAACAAAACGACCAAGTAATTCGGGTCAAACAATAAAAAATATATGTGTTGATACTTTCCCGGACCCTGGACTGATGGTAAAATCCAGTATTGGTTTCTGCGACTCCAAATCAGGTACTGTCCGCCTACATAAAGAATGTTGGGCTTCTGGTGAGATGATGAACAAGGCAGTCGTGTTATCAACGGGTTTTGCTCCAAGATGCTATAGATAGTGTGGCTATTACTGACCCCTCGTGGGATTCAGCAAGGGAGGTAACACCTCTATTAAGCGAATGATTCAGTTGTGTATTATTGCGAGAATGCAAAATATCACAAATCGAATAAAGCTCTCGACAGAATGGTTAAATATAACAGAGCAATTCAACAGTCAATATAAGTAACTGAAAAAATCAATAAAATTAACTGCTCAATAGCTAGACTCTGGAGATTAATACAAATATAAATTAGCGAGAATCGTTTTCAGCTCAGGAATTGATATATATATATATATATATATATATATATATATATATATATATATATATATATATATATATATATATATATATATATATATATGTATATATATATAAGTATGTATACGTACATACATATATGTATACAGACGTACAGTAGTATAAATATATATATATAAGTATGTATACGTACATACATATATATGTACGTATGGATTTACCGAACATTTATTATAATTCTCGGTGTGTTTGAAAACAAACATCCCGAATTAAGCCGTACAATGTTTAGAAACCTTCGTTACCCTTTTGTACAACACTGACAAAGGAACGATGTACTAGTTTCAAGCTTATTAGCTATCGTCAGCACCGTATACCTTCCTGCCAGATGATTGAACGTCTGAAAACATATAACGTCTTATGCATATTAAGTGTTCCTTTGTCAGTGTTGAACAAAAGAGCAACGATGGTTGCTAGACACTGTACGGCTTAATTCGGGATGTTTGTTTACAAACACACCGATCATTATAATAATTGTTTCTACTTTAGGTACAAGGCCAGCAATTACCCAGTGCATTACTGGTACTTTATTTTATCGACCCCGTAAGGATGAAAGGCAAAGTCAACCTCGAATGTTCGGTGAATCGATACGTATATATATATATGTGTGCATGTATGTATATATATATACACACTACTGTACGTCTGTTTACATATATGTATGTACGTATACATACTTATATTTAAGTAACAGCCGTACTAGTCCGAATTTTTTTTATAGCGAATGCGAGACCTGATTAAGGAGAACAGGAGATATGGACGAGTAATATTCAATAATATCAAATTGTACGAACTTATATGTCTCTTTGTCTTCTATTTTACCGAAGCATTTAATGACTTGTGTGTGCGTGTGTGTGTGTGTGTGTGTGTGTGTGTGTGTGTATATGTGTGTGTGTGTGTGTGTGTGTGTGTGTGTGTGTGTGTGTGTGTGTGTGTGTATACGTAGGTATGTATATTTATCCGTGTATGTATATATGCGTGCAGTTTTGTGTATATGCATTTCTTTTTGTCCTGAAGGTATATATAAATATATATATACACACACACATATATATACATATACACAAACATATATATATATTTATATAGATATCTATATACACATTTATATATATATATATATATATATATATATATATATATATATATATATATATATATATATACATTTATATATATATATATATATATATTGGTAAACGGAATAGAAAATGCTGACAAATTGTTCACAGTTGAAAAATGGTTTAATTAGGAATAAAAGAGTATTAGTGATTGTATGGGTTAGTATTCAGTTGTGGTTTTAAGTTTTTAAGTTTTTACCGGTTGCGCATTTCTAAATGCTTTTCAAAAATAATTTTGAGATAGAGTGTCCGTGCTGTTTGCTCTGATCAGATCAGAGCAAACAGCACGGACACTCTATCTCAAAATTATTTTGAAAAGCATTTAGAAATGCGCAACCGGTAAAAACTTAAAAACTTAAAACCACAACTGAATACTAACCCATACAATCACTAATACTCTTTTATTCCTAATTAAACCATTTTTCAACTGTGAACAATTTGTCAGCATTTTCTATTCCGTTTACCAATATATAATAACTTGTGTGTTACACCTCTATTCTTTTAACTATATATATATATATATATAAATATATATATATATACATTTATATATATATATATATATATATATATATATATATATATATATATATATATATATATAAATGTAGGAACTTTCACTTAATTGTTGCGAAACAAATTTGAAATTTGGAATTTAAATTTGGCCAGGTATCACGGCTTTTGCCAATATAGGTTTGTTTTTATTGATTTATTATTTTAAATCGAGACAGGCAAACCGTATTATATTAATTAGTATTTTTCAACCTAGCTAACTTGGTCATTTGCAATACGAACACATGTATACTTGTATCAGTGTTTATCCCTATCATATATTCATTTGTATTACACGGCTCGGAAATATTCCTTTCTTTGAGCTAATTAATTGTAAAAGACTATTTGAATTTATAATTCTTTATATAATATACATTTATATATACATTTATATATACATTATATATATATATGTATATATGTGTGTGTGTGCGTGTGTGTGCGTGTTTGTGTGTGTGTGCGTGTGTGTGTATATATATATGTGTGTGTATATACACACACACACACACATAATTTTCTCGTGATCATTGGTGTGCCTAAGGACGAAGCCATTTAAAATGATTGAAGACAAGATGTATACACAGGCTCACATATTTAAACAGTACCATCTGATGTGACATTACTGGGTTGTTACGCATTTCAGTAATTGTTTTCTTCTGCAATTCCTCTGAATCACACGAACATCTGTAAATCTGTTGCTTCACTGTCGAAATACAAGGTCATATATTTTAATAAATGCTATATTCATTAGCATCACTATACATTAAAAACACTAATACAGCCATGTCTTTAGGGCTCACATATAAAAACAGAAATGCATGACACACACACACACATACTCTCTTTCTCTCTCCACCTCTCTCTGACACACGCATATATATATATATATATATATATATATATATATATATACTTCTGTATATAAACACACCCATACATACACATATATATAAGTGTGTGTGTGTGTGTGTGTGTGACAGTGTGTGTGTGAGTCAACAAGATGAAAATGTGCTCTCTATATAAACAGAGCTAATTTATAGATGTCAGTATATGAGTATGTACAAAGCCATAAACTAATATACATACATACATAGACATAGACATACAAACGCGTACTTCACTTATAATGAAATGTATATGTAATGTAATAATAGAATAAAACCGTGTTATAATATGAAGGATAGATAGGAAAATATTAAGGAAGGAGCGCTGATATATGACAGTAAACAGCAAAGTACCTAGTAATCGATAAACAAGCACAGCGACTGTGTCTACAAATTCTCTGCTGTATTAGAAACACATGTTTCTTACAGAGACTTTCAATACGGCTATTAATCTCCTTAGACAAATGTTGGAATGGCATCTAGCTAACTAGCTGGAAAATGGCCGTATATTTACTGCCCTCTGGTTTTTCCGTCGTGGATTTTCTCCATAGCTACCACAAACAGCTGCTCGTTAGTCATCTATCGGCACTCCACGGCTACCATACACCGCTGCCCGATAGTTGTCTACAGTCTCTCTATCGGTAACTGCCCACTAGTCCGCCACCATGGGAAGAACAAACACGTAAGTAGTTACCACGAAATGGCTGAAGTAGGCGAGGTTTAATAAGGTTAACTTAATGTTACTTTAGATTGTTTTAGTTATTATACACTTAGTATTATTTAATCCAGAGTCAGACATTATATAGCGAAAAGCAAATGAAATTTAGTCGATTTCGACCGATATGTGTGAAAGTTTACTCATGACAATGGTGTTATTATGGAAGAAGCATTTAATTTGACAGATTTTTTTTATCGTTGATCTAATCAATTTTAAAACCTACCCACATGCATTTGATGTTTACTTTCTTCCAATCGTCTCAACACTTGGTTTTTACTTTCAGTTTGATATATGTTTCGGTGTTATCGGACATTTATCACTGTTCGGGAGTATGAATCATAGTTTCCTATATATTAGTTTACAATGATAATATTTGTTTCTACATTCCGCACAAGGGCAGCAATTTGAAAGGAAAGGGAAAGTCGATTAAATCAACTGCAGTGTGTTACTGCTGCATTATTTTATCGACCTTGTGGCGGTGTATTGGCAGTATCGGTAGAGGGTCGGACGCCATGCTTTCCAGCATAGTTACGTCCCTTTACGGTCTGAGTTCAAATCCCGCCGAGGTTGACTTTCCCTTTCATCCTTACGGGGGTCGATAAATTAAAGTACCAGTAATGCACTGGTTAATTGCTGGCCTTGTGCCTAAAGTAGAAACAATTATTTTATCGACCTTGTAAGGCAAAGCTAACCTCGGCGAGATTTGAAGCCAGAACGTAAAGAGTCGTAATTCGAACATGTGCGCGTTATATCGATACTAACAACTTACACTCAAAATGCTATCTCCAACAATATTAAACAAATTGAACACTAAAGCCAAGCATGATTAATAAATATATATATAAATAAACATATTTATAATTATATGTGTGTGTATATATATATATATATATATATATATATATATATATATATATATACAAGGGCCAGCTGAAAAGTTAAGAGGCTGAAAGATTGATAGGCTGAAAAGTTCATAGGTTGAAAGGTCCATAGGCTGACTTTGAAGGATTAATTCTAGACCTGTGAAATCTTGTATGCATTAATTTCAACTCTTCTTAATAACTGTATTGTTTCTTTCCAGGGACTAGGTTAAAAAAATAAACCTCATTTGGTCATTCCATGAAAATATTTTGGTCAGCCTTGCAACCTTTCATCCGACCATCGTATATATATATATATATATCACATAAAAAACGGAACAACAGTGGTGCGACCAATTAAAGTTTATTAGAATATTACAATTGTTTCTCTGGCGACCAGCTCGAGTTACGATCGATGCAATAATCCATTTTAGAAACTCTGCTTCGAATAATCGAGACGTATCTGAGGATCTTGCGATTTCAGAGTCAGGTTCTATCATTGCATCGATCGTGACTCGAGCTGGTCGCCAGAGAAACGATTGTAATATGTCTAATAAATTTTAATTCGTCGCACCACTGATCCTCCGTTTCTTATGTGATATTATACTCTTCTCTGTAAGAGCATCGAGTGCTCAAACGTCCTACCGCTTCCGGACGCTTTAAGCATCCCACACCAATTATATATATATATATTAAAATAACAGATTAAAGTTTAAGCAAAGAATCGCTGCTTTCACCCTTAACGGGATCTTCTGAAACTAAGAAAATCAATCTGTGAACGCAGAAGTAAATATTTCGAAAAACGTTGCAACATATATATATTATTCAGTTGATGAAAGGAAGTTGAAAAAAAATCTATCCACATTTTCGTAAACAGAAGTAAAGCACTCAACGTTATGTATTCCTTAGGATTTTCTCTGTACGTAATCAACCGGAGATATAATATAATAAATAGGAGACGGTAAGGATGAAAGGCAAAGGTTAACTTTGCCTTTCATCCTTACGGGGTCGATAAAATAAAGTACCAGTAATGCACTGGATATTTGCTGGCCTTGTGCCTAACGTAGAAACAATTATATATATATATATATATATATATATATATATATATATATATATATATATATATATATATTTATATATATTTGTTTTGCAAGGTTTTTGATATGAAATCGTGTGTTTTGATATAAAATCCTGTGTTCAGAATGGGGTGCCACTCCTTATTTTTAAGTTTCTCTTAAGCTATGTCTATATTTCAGGTGTCTATAAGATCGTTCGAGGTCAGTCATGGTTGATGGATTTAAAGAAAAGGGTAATTCTTTAAAAGCTAATTCTTTAAGTTTCTACTTAGAGTGACAAAGGCCTAGAGAATTCTATAAACCAGTTCAAAATATTGAGTGCCTATCATACCATTATCTTCAAGTTCCTCTTAAGCTATATTCCAAATGTTACCAGACACATTCACAAACACACACACTCACACACACACGCGCGCACCCCTCACCCACACACACATACATATATATATATACACACACACACACATATATATATATATATATATATATATATTTATTAAAATAACAGATTAAAGTTTAAGCAAAGAATCGCTGCTTTCACCCTTAACGGGATCTTCTGAAACTAACAAAGTCAATCTGTAAACGCAGAACTGGATATTTCAAAAAATGTTGCAACCGGACGGAGACAGGAAGACGATACTTTGGTTCGTGGAAACGTTCGCTGGCTAAGAACGGAAAAAAACGAATATAATACGTCATTAATAGGAGCGGTGAAAAACAATTACGCGCAAAGACAGAACCACGTTTATGGTATAAAAGAGGTCGTAGACTAATGTTCTCTTAGGTGGTGCATAGAGACGTTCTCTGGCGATGAACGAAAAAAACGAAGATAATACGTCATATGTGGAGCGTGGAGAACAATAGCACGCAAAGAAAAAAACACGTAAATGGTATAGCAGAAGTCGTAGACTAAATTCTAACTAGGAGACCGAATGAATCTCCGCTACGGAGTTAAAAACAAAGTAAATAAATACAATACAGAAGTAATAGAAATAAATAAATACATACACGCAAACAGAAACGTACATACACAAGCATACGCAAAAACTTACCATAGGTAAACAAAGCCACGCACATATAAATATGTGTGTGTGTGTAAGCGTGTATACAAATAAATAAATAATTATATAAACGTATATAAATAAATAAATACGTATATAACAAGCGCACACACAGACCTACATGTAAATACACGAATGTTTGGAGACGTAAGTCAACCAAAACATGAAGTACACATATACACACGCCCTATATACGTACGAACCTGCATACTCACACAGACGCAAAACTCCCGTATACACATAGCCGAACCATATGTACCAGAATATATAAAAAAATGTATACGCCATAACAATCAAATATACGTACGAGAAGGTATACGTACCTTCACAAAACATACGGATAATATATACTTACCTATGCAAATAAGTAAAGGTAAACAAAACATATACTTAGATCCCACATCGAGACGTAAAATATCCACGTATAGATCGTACTATCCGTTAGGGTATAACGTGGGGCTGTAATACAGGAAAGGTTTGTGCAATTTATGTTTACGAGCCGAAATTGCCTCAGATTTTTTGTTTAAGATGTGGTCTGTGGCGTAGAGTATTTCCAGGGCCTCAGCGGGACAGAGGTCACATGGTCTTTTATTTCCGTTATACGATCTAGCCCTCGCTAGGATCTCCCAGTGTAACTTATATTGGGTGTGGTTGTCTTTTAGACTCAAGATATAAGCTGAAAGTGACGTCATATTCCTTCTTAGAGGGTAACGAAAAGAATGGGTATGCATGTAAAGACGCTGCTTGAATCTATTGGCGGTTAACCCTATGTAGGCCCTACGGGACGTGGGTGTTACAACCTTACATTTGTAGACAATGTTACTAGAGAGGCATTTCCCGGATAGGGGGAAATCAACCCGATTCCTACAATTACAGTTAATAGATGAGATTCTACAGGACTAGAACTGTTTCATTCTTTAGAAATCATCAGGAATCTCTCTCCCTCTCTCTCCTCTCTCTCTCTCTCTCTCTCTCTCTATATATATATATATATATATATATATATATATATATATATATATATATATATATATATATATATATACAGTATTTACGTATCGAGAGAGAGAAAAAAGGGGAGGATAGGTGATACATATAGTTATTTGCCAAGTAGCGTATACCAAAGGTGCTCGATACTAGTGCCGGCAGTATTAAATATTCGAAGTGTTAATATTTAGTGGGCTAGAGAGTTAGCAGAGCGTAAGCACGTGGAAAAGTAAGAAATCATAGATTGGACCGTTAAAACATGTTTATTTGAAACACCACCTACGTACGTTTCGCCCAAGCAGTATCCTCTGGATACTGCTTGACTGATAGGGTTATATATAGATGCACTGTAACTAGCCACAATAGCGTTAAACATTATATAGGGGTTACCTCCGGCCCGTTCAATAATAGTTTTCGAACACATCTCCACTCTTTCACAAATAAAAAATTAAGACACTCCACTTCGCATGCAGACTACATCACATCACTAAAGGACTTAAACATCAGCTTCTCCACGCACTGGGATATTGTCGGTAGGGCTGCACCATACAACTTCAAGAGGAAGTGCGA
>OZ024741.1:206676339-206686339 GCA_964016885.1 Eledone cirrhosa
ATATTTTATTATACATATTTCAGAAGTACTGAGTTATCTTCAACAGTACGTCCTCATCAGATAAAATAAGATGATGCATGACATACCCTGACTAAGTAGATGGTTAAAATTCACTGCCAGTACCTCTGAAATATGTATAATAAAATATACTTGATCACACGAATGTCTATTTTTGTTAATATTTTGAATTAATATATATATATATACAATTCAATGATATTAAATAAATGGAAACTATATTTATAAGGGTACCAACATTTTGGTACGCTTTCATCATATAAAATACCAAGTTTGTTTCATACATTT
This sequence comes from Eledone cirrhosa, assembly GCA_964016885.1. Classification (NCBI taxonomy): domain Eukaryota; kingdom Metazoa; phylum Mollusca; class Cephalopoda; order Octopoda; family Eledonidae; genus Eledone; species Eledone cirrhosa. The sequence goes on from OZ024741.1 coordinate 206,676,646, forward strand.
TGACATAACCAAGAAAAGATACCTTAACGGTTCAAGTTTTTCTTGGATAGTGAAGGGAAAAGAGAAGAAAAGTCAGATATTTGAAAGTATTAAGATGAGTATGCAAATGAGGTTGAGGGCTGAACAAACGTTATTTTAGACGCTATGCAGAATTTAAATAATTAGGGTATATGTATGTATGAGTGGGAAGAAGAAAAAAGAAAGAAGAGCTTCTATTTATGTTAATTTAAAAGGAATTAACAATTTGCGGGAATGGTGGAATATGATTCCAGAATTTAGTGGCGTGAGTCTGCGAGACACGTTAAGTTCTGCAACCATGTGCGTTACATATACGCACACTATCCATTTTTTAAATTATATTTAGAAGTGACCAGGATACTAATAATTCTTCACCCGCTGATGAACTAGGATTTTGGTATTCCTCTTCACAAATAATATTGCGAAACAGTATTATCAAAACTGTCCGGGTGATCGATAGTTACCACAATTTTGGTTTGTATTTATTTTTCTTGATTTATTCTTAAATTGAGTCTACCAAACCCTATTGTCTGTAGTTATTATTCTTTTCACCTTAGCGAATCTGGTCCGTTACGATTTGAACACATATATGTATGTGTTCGTTTTTCTTTTTTGTTCAGTTATACTATACGGCTCGGAAAAACCACTTTCCTAGAGCTAATTCACTGTAATGAGACTATTTTGAGTTTCTAACTCAATACATGCTTTTGATATATATATATATATATATATATATATATATATATATATATATATATATATATATATATAATATAAGATCAAAAGATGGTTAAAGGAGTTCAATATATTTTATTATGCGCATTTCAAAAACAAACATCATCAAACAATAATATTTGTGTTTTCATCAGATAAAACAGGAGAACATGATATGAAGGCTAAAAAAACACTTGTTGATAGTGCAGTTTTAAATCAACATATGAAAAGTGGTTTTAGATTGATGTGTGATATTGGGAAAAATATTTTATTTAGAGAGGGGGGGAGAGAAAAGGATGAAAAGGGAAGGAGATGAGAGGGAGAGATGGGTGATAGAGAGAAAGAGATAGTTTTTATAACTGAGAGGAGATATATTTTATATAGAGGGGTTGAAAACCGTTGGAAGATACTGTATAAATTAAAAATTTTGAAAATTAACGAAGGGAGGATATGTGCGAGGAAAAAATATATTATATTTAGGGAGGGGTGGGGGTGGAAAGGATGAAAAAAAGGGGAGGAGATGAGAGTGAAGGTGGAAAGGGAGAGATGGGTGATAGAGAGAAAGAGATAGTTTTTATAACTGAGAAAAAGATATAATGTTTTAATATAGAGAGGTTGGGAACCGTTGGAAGATAATGTATAAATTAAAGGAATTTGAAAATTAACGAAGGGAAATTATGTATGGAGATAGAGAGAAAAAATTAACGAAGGGAAATTATGTATGGAGATAGAGAAAAAAAATAACGAAGGGAAATTATGTATGGAGATAGAGAGAAAAAAATAATAATTGTGGGTGAATATTCTAACGTCAAAAGAAGAAATGTAGGAATTTTAAAATTTTAAAATTAGCAAATAGAAAAAGTTTATGTGTAGAAGGATTTGAGAAAAATAATGTGAAGTTAAAGTTTTTATATTGAATTCATATGTATTAATAATGAGTTCGTTGATGGGGAGAAAAAAATAATAATAAATTAAGGATGAAATTGAGATTAAAAAGATTTATGATAGAGAGAAAAAATAATAATGATTGCGGATGAATACTCAAAATGTCAAAAACAAATGTTATTGTTTTACGAGGAGATATAATGAGGGTGATGAGTAAACGGGTATTATAGAGTGTATAATGCCCTTTAAAGTAAGGTAGATGGGTATATTTTAAAGAATATATGAGTGTATATTAAAAAAAATATATATAATAATAAATTAAGGATGAAATTGAGATTAAAAAGATTTATGATAGAGGGAAAAAAAAATAATAATGATTGCGGATGAATATTCAAAATGTCAAAAACAAATGTTATTGTTTTACGAGAAGATAGGATGAGGGTAATAAGTAAACGAGTATTATAGAGTGTATAATGCCCTTTAAAGTAAGGTAGATGGGTATATTTTAAAGAGGTGTATGTATATGTGCCTTTGAGAAAAGATTCTAAATTGATAAAGAATTGAATATTAACTGTATACTTTGTGAAAAGTTCTATGGAATTTATGCAGGCAGATGGAAAACAAATCCGAGCGTCTATTTATTATGGATTCTAGGTTAGAGATAATGGTAAATTTTTCATTTAGGCAGAGATTACAGATTTTAGATAGAGAGCTGTTCAAGTACGAGGATGCAGAAGAAATCTTTTTCCAAAAAATGTTATATTTAATGTTTTTGTCTTTTAAGGACCATATGAGTTCTGAGAGAGCAGTGTTAGTTCTTTTAAGTTTGTATTTGAAAGATGAATGATGATTATAGAGACGAGCTTTAAAAGAGGTGGAAGTGGAGCCAAAATAGGTGAAGGAATTGGTGCTAGTTATAATTTTACATTCATAAATTAAGTTTTTATCGAGGCAATGGTTGTTGAGAGGACATTTATTTTTAATGCGGCAGTTGCAATTAGAGAGATTATTAATGAGTGATCTAGTGTTATCTATAGAAGGAATTGGATTGGAGAAGTTGTTTGCGATAGGAATAATAGGAATAATAGTTTCTTGATTTAGAGTTGGATTATGAACATTTAGCGAAGTTGTGTTTGACGTTGCATTTGGGTTTACAGAGGTTAGCCTAGGGTTTACAATGACGTCAGGAGTACTATTATTGTTATTATGAGATTCAATATTGGAAGGAAGAGATTTAGTATTTAATATTTTGTTGTTGTGTTTAGAGATGATGTTGGAAATATTGGAGGATGTAGAATACGAAAATTTGATGGTGTGTTTGTTAAATATTTTACTATAGATATGTGAGGGAGGGAAGCATTTATTTAAGGCACTAAAAAATAATTTAGGAATATTGTTATTAATAGAGATGGAGAAAGGAGCATTATACCAGATTATGTTTTTGTATCTAGGTCTTTTATTAAAATTATTGGAATGGTTATGATTAAGTATTCTACTGTAAGTTTTCCTAGAATTTGTTTCTTTATTATATTTGATTTTATCTGGATAGCCGGCTTTAGAAAGTGCGTTATTATAGTAATTGGCGTTAGCATCAAAGATGTTTTTATTACAAGATATGTTAGATATTCTATTTCCAATATTATTAACTATAGCATTCTTGATATTGGTAGGATGGTTAGATTTAAAGTTAACATAATTAAGATTCTCATTGTTTTTATGGTAAGGGTAATATAGGCCAGTGTCAAGATTAAGAGATACATCCAAGAAATTAGCTAGTTTGGTACTATTATCAAATTCAATTTTTAGGTTATGTTGGTTAAAGAGATTACGTATATTGTTCTTAATAATATTAAGTTTAACTATATTGCAATTTAGGATAGTAAAGAGTCCATCGTCACGATAAATTCCACCGCGAAGTTGAGGAATTTTCCGACTCAAAGAGTTCAAAATGAAGATACCAATTAAATCAGTCAATTGGGATGAATCGGATGCTCCCATTGTGATGTCGAAGTTGTTAGAGGTATCGGCTCTGGTCCAATATTCGTTGTTGAACTCTAGGATGGTTTTACGTGCGGTGAGGATGATGTGAAGTTCATCTGTGGTGATGTCAGAATATTTAAGTGCGAAAGATAGAGCATTATTGAGAGGGGGGTGGATTGGCAGTATCGGTAGAGGGTCGGACGCCATGCTTTCCAGCATAGTTACGTCCCTTTACGATCTGAGTTCAAATCCCGCCGAGGTTGACTTTGCCTTTCATCCTTACGGGGTCGATAAAATAAAGTACCAGTAATGAACTGGGATAATTGCTGGCCTTGTGCCTAAAGTAGAAACAATTATTGAGAAGTGAAGGCGAAATGGAGGAATAGTAGCTGGCAATATCGAATTGAATAAATTTTAGTTTGTTTTTATTATCCAATTTGTTGAACCAGCCAATCACTTCAGAAGTACCAAACCATAAATTTAGGTTTAAAGAAGAGCAATTAGAACTAACCTGTGGGATAATCCTATCCAAGATGGCTTTACTAACAACCCCCAGATCAGATTTAGAGGGGGCGATTAATCTAACAGGTAGTTCAGTGCGAAAATTGTTTTTGTGATCCTTGAGATTTATCCTCGGAGTTCTTGGGAGGAATGGTTCGGTCTTTTTTTCAATGCCAAGTTTTGACATAATCTCATAGGCTTCAAGTTTTATGCATTCTAAATTTTCATGGTTGGTTTTACGATACTTTTTCCTAAGTTCCTTTAGGATAAGGTTGTTATAATTATCCTTGGAAATACCATATAGGTTATTGGTTTTGTCAGAGTGGACTAAAACATTTTTTGAGGAATTTAGGTTAGAGATTGTGTTCTTGAGATTTACAAGGTGCTCTTGTCCTTTGTAAGGGTATCTCTTGAATTTAAGATTTTTTATAATTTAAGTTAATTTTTCCTCGAATTGTGCTAGATTTTTGTTGGAAGGAGGATTTCGTCTGGAATTAAAAAGATGATCGAGGAAGTTGTGTTCTTTGGTATGAAAGTTCCCTTTTAGGCGCTGGTCATAGAAATAGGCTGTCCATCTAAGTCTTCTTACGAAGGAGTCAGTTTTTTCAATAAGAAGTTTGGTGAATTCAGATTTACCAGGTATAGGAATGTCTTTAGTAGAATTGGTTATGTTGTAATAATCCATGTTGTAGAAGAAGAGGTGAAGGACCATCAAAAGGTATCCAATATGAGAGTAAGCGCTCAACCGTTAAGGAGCAAGTTAATGTAGGAGGTGAGTTTTATTGTAGTACAATAAAGCAATGCAGATATCGGATAAGAAGCACTCTACAGTTTGTGGGACCGGAGTATGCATAATATAAGATCAAAAGATGGTTAAAGGAGTTCAATATATTTTATTATGCGCATTTCAAAAACAAACATCATCAAACAATAATATTTGTGTTTTCATCAGATAAAACAGGAGAACATGATATGAAGGCTAAAAAACACTTGTTGATAGTGCAGTTTTAAATCAACATATGAAAAGTGGTTTTAGATTGATGTGTGATATTGGGAAAAATATTTTATTTAGAGAGGGGGGGAGAGAAAAGGATGAAAAGGGAAGGAGATGAGAGGGAGAGATGGGTGATAGAGAGAAAGAGATAGTTTTTATAACTGAGAGGAGATATATTTTATATAGAGGGGTTGAAAACCGTTGGAAGATACTGTATAAATTGAAAATTTTGAAAATTAACGAAGGGAGGATATGTGCGAGGAAAAAATATATTATATTTAGGGAGGGGTGGGGGTGGAAAGGATGAAAAAAAGGGGAGGAGATGAGAGTGAAGGTGGAAAGGGAGAGATGGGTGATAGAGAGAAAGAGATAGTTTTCATAACTGAGAAAAAGATATAATGTTTTAATATAGAGAGGTTGGGAACCGTTGGAAGATAATGTATAAATTAAAGGAATTTGAAAATTAACGAAGGGAAATTATGTATGGAGATAGAGAGAAAAAATTAACGAAGGGAAATTATATATGGAGATAGAGAGAAAAAAAAAATAACGAAGGGAAATTATGTATGGAGATAGAGAGAAAAAAATAATAATTGTGGGTGAATATTCTAACGTCAAAAGAAGAAATGTAGGAATTTTAAAATTTTAAAATTAGCAAATAGAAAAAGTTTATGTGTAGAAGGATTTGAGAAAAATAATGTGAAGTTAAAGTTTTTATATTGAATTCATATGTATTAATAATGAGTTCGTTGATGGGGAGAAAAAAATAATAATAAATTAAGGATGAAATTGAGATTAAAAAGATTTATGATAGAGAGAAAAAATAATAATGATTGCGGATGAATACTCAAAATGTCAAAAACAAATGTTATTGTTTTACGAGGAGATATAATGAGGGTGATGAGTAAACGGGTATTATAGAGTGCATAATGCCCTTTAAAGTAAGGTAGATGGGTATATTTTAAAGAATATATGAGTGTATATTAAAAAAAATATATATAATAATAAATTAAGGATGAAATTGAGATTAAAAAGATTTATGATAGAGGGAAAAAAAATAATAATGATTGCGGATGAATATTCAAAATGTCAAAAACAAATGTTATTGTTTTACGAGAAGATAGGATGAGGGTAATAAGTAAACGAGTATTATAGAGTGTATAATGCCCTTTAAAGTAAGGTAGATGGGTATATTTTAAAGAGGTGTATGTATATGTGCCTTTGAGAAAAGATTCTAAATTGATAAAGAATTGAATATTAACTGTATACTTTGTGAAAAGTTCTATGGAATTTATGCAGGCAGATGGAAAACAAATCCGAGCGTCTATTTATTATGGATTCTAGGTTAGAGATAATGGTAAATTTTTCATTTAGGCAGAGATTGCAGATTTTAGATAGAGAGCTGTTCAAGTACGAGGATGCAGAAGAAATCTTTTTCCAAAAAATGTTATATTTAATGTTTTTGTCTTTTAAGGACCATATGAGTTCTGAGAGAGCAGTGTTAGTTCTTTTAAGTTTGTATTTGAAAGATGAATGATGATTATAGAGACGAGCTTTAAAAGAGGTGGAAGTGGAGCCAAAATAGGTGAAGGAATTGGTGCTAGTTATAATTTTACATTCATAAATTAAGTTTTTATCGAGGCAATGGTTGTTGAGAGGACATTTATTTTTAATGCGGCAGTTGCAATTAGAGAGATTATTAATGAGTGATCTAGTGTTATCTATAGAAGGAATTGGATTGGAGAAGTTGTTTGCGATAGGAATAATAGGAATAATAGTTTCTTGATTTAGAGTTGGATTATGAACATTTAGCGAAGTTGTGTTTGACGTTGCATTTGGGTTTACAGAGGTTAGCCTAGGGTTTACAATGACGTCAGGAGTACTATTATTGTTATTATGAGATTCAATATTGGAAGGAAGAGATTTAGTATTTAATATTTTGTTGTTGTGTTTAGAGATGATGTTGGAAATATTGGAGGATGTAGAATACGAAAATTTGATGGTGTGTTTGTTAAATATTTTACTATAGATATGTGAGGGAGGGAAGCATTTATTTAAGGCACTAAAAAATAATTTAGGAATATTGTTATTAATAGAGATGGAGAAAGGAGCATTATACCAGATTATGTTTTTGTATCTAGGTCTTTTATTAAAATTATTGGAATGGTTATGATTAAGTATTCTACTGTAAGTTTTCCTAGAATTTGTTTCTTTATTATATTTGATTTTATCTGGATAGCCGGCTTTAGAAAGTGCGTTATTATAGTAATTGGCGTTAGCATCAAAGATGTTTTTATTAGAAGATATGTTAGATATTCTATTTCCAATATTATTAACTATAGCATTCTTGATATTGGTAGGATGGTTAGATTTAAAGTTAACATAATTAAGATTCTCATTGTTTTTATGGTAAGGGTAATATAGGCCAGTGTCAAGATTAAGAGATACATCCAAGAAATTAGCTAGTTTGGTACTATTACTGGGGGTTGTTAGTAAAGCCATCTTGGATAGGATTATCCCACAGGTTAGTTCTAATTGCTCTTCTTTAAACCTAAATTTATGGTTTGGTACTTCTGAAGTGATTGGCTGGTTCAACAAATTGGATAATAAAAACAAACTAAAATTTATTCAATTCGATATTGCCAGCTACTATTCCTCCATTTCGCCTTCACTTCTCAATAATGCTCTATCTTTCGCACTTAAATATTCTGACATCACCACAGATGAACTTCACATCATCCTCACCGCACGTAAAACTATCCTAGAGTTCAACAACGAATATTGGACCAGAGCCGATACCTCTAACAACTTCGACATCACAATGGGAGCATCCGATTCATCCCAATTGACTGATTTAATTGGTATCTTCATTTTGAACTCTTTGAGTCGGAAAATTCCTCAACTTCGCGGTGGAATTTATCGTGACGATGGACTCTTTACTATCCTAAATTGCAATATAGTTAAACTTAATATTATTAAGAACAATATACGTAATCTCTTTAACCAACATAACCTAAAAATTGAATTTGATAATAGTACCAAACTAGCTAATTTCTTGGATGTATCTCTTAATCTTGACACTGGCCTATATTACCCTTACCATAAAAACAATGAGAATCTTAATTATGTTAACTTTAAATCTAACCATCCTACCAATATCAAGAATGCTATAGTTAATAATATTGGAAATAGAATATCTAACATATCTTGTAATAAAAACATCTTTGATGCTAACGCCAATTACTATAATAACGCACTTTCTAAAGCCGGCTATCCAGATAAAATCAAATATAATAAAGAAACAAATTCTAGGAAAACTTACAGTAGAATACTTAATCATAACCATTCCAATAATTTTAATAAAAGACCTAGATACAAAAACATAATCTGGTATAATGCTCCTTTCTCCATCTCTATTAATAACAATATTCCTAAATTATTTTTTAGTGCCTTAAATAAATGCTTCCCTCCCTCACATATCTATAGTAAAATATTTAACAAACACACCATCAAATTTTCGTATTCTACATCCTCCAATATTTCCAACATCATCTCTAAACACAACAACAAAATATTAAATACTAAATCTCTTCCTTCCAATATTGAATCTCATAATAACAATAATAGTACTCCTGACGTCATTGTAAACCCTAGGCTAACCTCTGTAAACCCAAATGCAACGTCAAACACAACTTCGCTAAATGTTCATAATCCAACTCTAAATCAAGAAACTATTATTCCTATTATTCCTATCGCAAACAACTTCTCCAATCCAATTCCTTCTATAGATAACACTAGATCACTCATTAATAATCTCTCTAATTGCAACTGCCGCATTAAAAATAAATGTCCTCTCAACAACCATTGCCTCGATAAAAACTTAATTTATGAATGTAAAATTATAACTAGCACCAATTCCTTCACCTATTTTGGCTCCACTTCCACCTCTTTTAAAGCTCGTCTCTATAATCATCATTCATCTTTCAAATACAAACTTAAAAGAACTAACACTGCTCTCTCAGAACTCATATGGTCCTTAAAAGACAAAAACATTAAATATAACATTTTTTGGAAAAAGATTTCTTCTGCATCCTCGTACTTGAACAGCTCTCTATCTAAAATCTGTAATCTCTGCCTAAATGAAAAATTTACCATTATCTCTAACCTAGAATCCATAATAAATAGACGCTCGGATTTGTTTTCCATCTGCCTGCATAAATTCCATAGAACTTTTCACAAAGTATACAGTTAATATTCAATTCTTTATCAATTTAGAATCTTTTCTCAAAGGCACATATACATACACCTCTTTAAAATATACCCATCTACCTTACTTTAAAGGGCATTATACACTCTATAATACTCGTTTACTTATTACCCTCATCCTATCTTCTCGTAAAACAATAACATTTGTTTTTGACATTTTGAATATTCATCCGCAATCATTATTATTTTTTTTCCCTCTATCATAAATCTTTTTAATCTCAATTTCATCCTTAATTTATTATTATATATATTTTTTTTAATATACACTCATATATTCTTTAAAATATACCCATCTACCTTACTTTAAAGGGCATTATACACTCTATAATACCCGTT